>SRKS01000004.1:3600000-3935697 GCA_004802645.1 Amesomyces nigricolor
GGTCGCTATTGTCGCCGGGCACTTGGGATGCGCCCTGACCCTGGTCCTCGCCTGCACTCCGGTAAGTCGGAGTCCGAGACGCCACGCCCCGTCTCAACCGTGTGACTATCAAAGTTCAGCTGCTGAGGTTGTACAACAATGTCTAGGTGCACAAGTCGTGGGAGCCACTGGTAGACGGCAAGTGTCTCGCAGCAAAGTCCTCGTTCACGGCGTATGCCATTGTTACCATCATCTCCGATGTCATCGTCGCTGTCATCCCGATTCCGGTGCTGCTGCAGCTCAAGGTCAGCACGGGCAAGAAAGTCGGCCTGATTGTCATCTTCCTGCTCGGTCTGTTTACGACGCTCTGCTCCGTTTTCCGGTACATGCAGATCGACCAGATTGCCAAGGACGGTAACTCGACCATGCTCATCCTGTGGGGTGTCATTGAGTTCAACGTTGGCGTAAGTTTGCCGCCCCTTTTCCGGGATCAACGAGTACTGACCTCCCCAGAACGTTGTCTCCTCCCTCCCCTTCCTCGCGCCCATCTTCCTCCGCAAAGCCAAGGAGTACACCACCAAGTACTCGGGCAGCGGCCACCAGTACGGCAGCGGGGCGCACAAGATGGGTAAGTCGGCCGACGCGTACAAGCTCGGCAGCGTGGCGAGCCAGCGCAAGGGCACCTTCACGACGGCGCAGGGCCCCAGCGCGGGCAGCGAGGAGAACATCCTCAACACGAGCCCGGAGAACTCCATCATGAAGTCGGTCACGTACAGCGTGAGGCACGAGGCGCACGACTGACCCTCACAAATTCTTCCATTACTTGTGTTACATACTTAGATGTCTTACTCATGGCGACAGAGGCTTGCGGCGCAAGGGAGTGTGTTTAGGCGGGTGGGTCTGGATTTGGCTTTGATGGGTGGAATTTGCGTGTTTTTTTTTTTTTTTTTGGATGCAATTTTTGCAATTTTTGCATTTCCTTCGCTTTTGGGACCGGACGCCGAAAATTGTAGACTTACATTTCATCGTGCGATACTTTGACGACTTCAAAATCATGAGAGACGGTCATGAGCTGGCATTGCCTCCGTCACCCCTTCAACACGCGACGTCAAATCATGAGTGGAAACAATGCAAAAACAAGCTCTTTGTCAAGTCGACCGGTGCGGGGATCATCTTCCGGCATGCTGCCCCCCTTTCCTTTTCGAGTAAGTCTTGCTTGGATTTGCAACACCCCTGTTGCTGGCCGTCCCCCACTTCCCGCGCTTCCGCCTGGGCAACCGTGGCCACTGCCCACTTTGCGCTCCACATCAAAATCGAAAATTTCCGCGATTTTCCTCACGAAAGCCCACTTCAAAAGTCCACCCCGAGAAAATCCACCGCGCACTCCACCATGGTCAGAGTTTATCGTGACATCGTCTGTCTCCCCAAATCCAGCAACAAGAAATCACCAACAAGAAATCACCAACACCACGCCCTCATCAATCCAAAATCTCCACGCTCCCATCCTCCTCATTGAACTTCACATTCAGGCTCCGCCGGCTCAGCAGCGGGCTCGCAGGCGAGATGCGGCTCCACTGGTGCGCGTCGAGGCACGCCTGCCGCGACGCCAAGACGGCGGGGCGGGTGCGCGCCACGGCCTTGTCCTCGTACCGGTCCAGCGCGGGCCGCAGGTTAAGGCTGGAAGAGTCTTGGACTTGAGGGAGGACTAGCTCCACCAGGTCCAGCACGTCGACGATGGCGTGGTTGGCGCCCTCGCCGCGGTCTGTTTTCGTTGTCAGCTCATGAGTGCAGTTTGGACAGGGAAGGCTTTTGTGTCTTGGCGATCGGGGGAAGGAGAAGAACTCAACGGTTTTCTCGCTGTGGGGATGCATGATGCGGCGCTAGAGAACGGGATGGATCATCGATCGGCGGGAGGGATGCGATGCCCGACAGACGAGATCAAAAGATGAAAGGAATGGATCAACAGACGAGAGAGGATCACTCACACATGGCCATCGGGTGCAGCGCGTCGCCCACCAGCGCCACGTTCCCCGCCGTGCGCAGCCCTGTCGGCGGCGGCCAGTCGTACAGGTCCAGGAACTTGACGTCGGTGTCGCTCGGGATCGACAAGGCCAGCGTTCGGAATGGCTCGGCCCACGTCTCGGCGAACTTTTGGATCAAAGCGATCCCATCGGCGCTGTTCTCAGGCAGGGCGATGGAAGACGCCGCACCGAAGAAGCCCTCGCGGATCGGCCATGATACCACGATTTGGCATGTGTACTTGCCGTCCTTGGGCGCGGGGGTGTTGCCCGGCGCGTCGAGAACTGATAGCTGTGTTAGCAGGGCTCTGGCTGGGGTGAGGAAGGTGGGGGACTCACTGCTGCAGTACACAAACGAGTCGTTCTTCGAGGCGGCACCTTGGAGGAAGTACGCGTCGAGCTGCCGCACAGGCTCGATCTCCTCGGGTGTGCACTCGACCTTAACGCCCATCAACCGCACGGGAATTTGGTATTTCTCGTGTTCCGGGAACAGCAGCCCTCTGATGCGGGAACTGCCGCCATCGCAGGCCACGACGAGACTGCCCTCGGAGGAGGAGCCGTCGTCGAAGCTAACGGTGACAGTCCCATCGGCAGCAGTCTCGACGTTATTGACTGCTTTGTTCCACTGCACAACGAAAGTGAACACAGTCAGCACTCAGCCCTGTCTCATCAAGGTAACACAAGGACGTCACATGCCTCAATATCCAGCCCCTCACTCAACAACCTCCGAAACCGGTCGCGCGACACCCGAATGCGCTGCGACTCGGGCGCCGTAGGTGTCTTGGCCTTCAGCTCGCCGGTGCTGAGGTCGTAAAACGGGAACTGCGAGGCTTGGCCGGCCTCAACCGCCGCCCGGTCAACATATGCCTCCGGCAGCCGCGCGATCAAGTCCTTCGGCAGCAGCGCTCGCAGCGCCGGGAGCGACCAATGCAGTGTCAGGCCCCAGCCGAGCCCGCGCGTGGCGAGATCGCCGTCCCGCTCGAAGATGCGGAAGGGTTGTGCGGTTTTGCGGAGGTGCTGTGCCAGCAGCAGGCCGCTGACGCCAGCGCCCACGATGAGGATCGGCTTCTGGGACGGGTTGCTGCCCATGTTTAATTTTGGTTGCTCGATTCGTATTGGATGGATGGCTGGATCTGGTGTAGTTGGACCGGACCGATGTGCGGAGAGGGCCTGCCTTTCCCCTTTTCCCCTTTCCTCCCTTGAATTATGTATCACCTTTGTTCTCGGCAGAAGGATCCGAATCCCATGCCATCCTCCGTCCAGGAACAAGCTTGGTGGGGAAGTTCAGGGCAACAAAAAGAGGCCATTCGCGCGGGGCCGAGCATGTTCCGTCCCCTGATGTCACCAAACAGTTTGTCGCATGCAGCTGATTGCGACGCTGCTGCCGGGCCGCCCACGCCAAAGCTCGTCCAACACCGTCTGCAGACGTCTGATGCGCACCAGATTTTGCACCGCACCACCTCTTCGCTTGCGTGTTGCCCCCACTGCCGGCGACTGATAGACAGGAAGAAGAATAGAATGAGGGGGAGTCGGTCAGACAAACACGAGATCTCTCAACTCGGTGATTTCGGGGGTGCCATTCTCGATGCGGCACTGCACGAACACCACCCCATGTCCCATCAAGCTTCGGCCGTCGGTTGCCGTCAGAATTCACGTATGATCCGACCTGGACCCAGGAAATTGCCCTGGAGCGCACAAAAGAAAGCCACCGCCGCGTCCTCGGGTTCGCACACACCCCTGACATCGCGAGGCGAACCACCACTCCAACGCATCGGCCATCCTCCCAAGAAGGGCAGCTTATTTCCCCAATCGCCTCCACCGGCCCATCGCTGGCCTTGCCGTTTGGTCGATCAGGATCCGAGGGTAAATCTCGGGGTTTGCGGGCTCGTTTTCAGTGAGCACTGATCCGGAATGTCTTCCGGGCACGGACGGTGATTTTCCTGGTGCCAAACTGGCGGTGTCGGTGACGTCCTAAGGTCCAAGCGGCATCTCACCTCAGCTCAGCTTGGCGTGATCCAGATGGTGGACGGACTGCTTGCTCTGCTTGAAGTCGAGCCCCTCCCATCGTCGAACGGTCGGATCATTGGTCTATCCCTCCCCAAGACCATTGACGAAGCAGGAATAAAAAGAAAAGGAAAAGGATTATGCCCAGAGAGTGCTCGAATTTTGCACTGCCTTGCAACCTGGCAGTCTTGAACCAGACCAACAAGAAGAACCTCCCCCACCAAGCAACAAAAGGTTCCAGATCAACCCACCCCCCACTTCCCACCCTCCCATGGCTTCTCGCCTCACCCCTGTCCCCATCCCTTCTTCCAGGTTGTCTTGCCCCCCTTGTCCCCCCCACCACCGCCTCCCCTGTCCCGTTAGCCCCCATTAGCTCAAAGGGTCCTGCCGTTAGCTGCTAGTGTGACACTGGTCTGCCGCTGTGACATCGTGGCTTTTACCGGGTTTGTTCCGGGCCAATCCGGGAAAGGTACGGATATGGAATGGGCTGGTGGTGGAAGCGTTTCAAGCAAAGGGGGGCCAGGGATGGAGGTTGTTGCAGTTCTGTTTTGGAGATTGAACGGTGTTTTGTTGATGAGACGAGGGAATATATGCAGTGGGTTGGTTGGACGAATGGGATGGGATGAATGTGTTGTTGTGAGGTGAGGTGTGATGAGTCAGGTTGGAATTCAGCTAGTATGCGGTGACAGCCATGAGGATGAGAACCTTGAGAGTTGGGAATGAGTGAGTGCTTGCCGCTTGGACTTGATTTACCTCAACTCCCAGCTCGGCAGGCCCTTCTCTGAGCCCGTGATAGGCTCGCCGAAAGAGGCCAACACACAACGCCATCGAACTGCCGGCCGTTGGTACCGAACCACTGGCGCAGGACGGAGATGAGCTGATGGGAGGCAAATCCTGGAGATTCCCATCACAGGCTAGGAGAAAACCCCATCCCTGGTCATGTTGGTTGGTGACTTGGCATTGGCTCATCACGTTGAGAGAAGCAAATCCCCGTTATCAACAAGCAGGAAGGTTAGGACATTCTCGTGCTCGCAAGCTCCCTGTCAAAGGCGAGGAATCAGAGACATGGCTTGTGGTGGCGCGGGATTTCTCGGGGAACAAAAGCAAAGCTGCTGTTTTGGCTCACCTGTTGTGAAAGGGAATTCGTGGGAGGAGCGCATATGCATAGTACTATGCCTGTTTCTGGATTTGACACGGCCAGTGCTGCGAGATGATCCCTCTCTCTCTCGGCACTTGGGGCTTTGTGGCTGACCCGAGTGTCTGGCCTGGGAAAGGAGAAGACTGTGACACCTGCCGGAAACGGGTAAGTTCAGTCGGTTGACAGCGTGCAAGGGGTTTCCATCACTTCAACATTGGCAAGTCCTGGCAGTTGATGTGCTTTGTAGACGGGAGTTCACGGGCTGTTAGAAAAAGAGCAGAGACAAGAGTACAATTATTTATTTCGTTTCTATAGTAAGTTACTCCTAAACGTGTTGGTAGACAGTTCGTCAATCAACTTAGCGGAACCCTATCTCCGCCGTTGAGCAGTGAAGGTACGGTATGGTAGTAGTAAGTTACCAAATGGTGAGTATAATAATTATCTAAGTGATGGAACGTTGAACGAAGCATGGCAGGTTCACAGAATATAAATTAGACGTCCAACTGAATGCTCGTTCAGCGTCCTAACAACGGCCTCAATGGAGGTCGAACCATTCCAAGTGAATTGCTCAGGGACATGCTCTCCATTGAGAAGAAGAGCAACGTATCCTCCGTCTGTCGGCAGATCCTTGGCCCGGGTGTATGAACCCCCACAGGCCAGGATAAGGTTCTCAATGACTGGATGTCTTGAGATTAGGGGAGCTTGTGTTGCCGTCACGCCATCACTTCACTGGTTAGCAGTATCGCCTACTAGACGATTGTTTCCTCTTCACTCCAGCAGACCCCGTGGTTGCGCAATACCGGCAGCTTCGCCAATTCGTCTGAACACCGCAAATACGTGGATAACGTCCTCAGGGGAAAGCACACCGAAGACGATCCGGATACCCTGTTTGTCGTCAAAGATTCATGGCAATACCTGGAGCGCGATGACGAGGGCGGGTTGCTCCGTGAAGCGACTGCCAAGAGCGCGTTTCATATGGCCCGGTATTATCACCACGAAACCATTCGGGTGCAGAATGCAGACAATGATGTCAAAACAATGTCCGGAAGGGGTTGGATATAATAAAGGCCACGAACTACCGGGAGGATCGATCGCGACTTTCACTGAGTACAAGCACGGCAGGTTTATTACGCGCTAGTTGGAGCCGTAGCGTCGTTAGCACAAAGCGGTCGTCCGACCAAGCCGGTGCTCCCTTGCCGCCTAGCAAACGACACTGGTCTATAACTCCGACCAAAGCTAGCATCGATATGCTACTAAATCGAGTGCACCGGCGTGTCATCCTTTCTGACTAAGGGATTCCTATCTACAAAGCGGGCTGTCAGCAGGCGCTGTTCGGCTCGCTGGCCGACTGTATCGAAGGACACAAGTCGCTGCGGCAAAAGGCCGGCCTCCTTCACCGAGACATTTCCATCGGTAATCTCATGGTGGGCAAGGACAACCGTAGGTTTTTAATCGACCTGGACCTCGCTATCTACGAGCAGCGGGTTGGTGCCTCGGGAGCAAAGGGAAAGACCGGCACAAGGGCCTTTATGGCTATTGGGGCACTCCTAGACGAGCAGCATTCATTCATGCACGATCTCGAGTCATTCTTCTGGGTGTTGTTCTGGATATGCATCCACTGCGACGGCCCTGGCGAGGGCAAGGTTGTTGCCCAGTTTGACAAGTGGAATTACGCTGATACTGAAGAGTTGGCAAAACTGAAACTAGGAACTGTGGTGAAGGAGGCGATTTTCATCAAGACAATCACTGATAACTTCACGTCATGCTACACGCCACTCATTCCACTATTTAACAGGCTGCGAAAAGCCGCTTTTCCCAAGGACAAACCGTGGGAACAGGAAGACGAAAAGCTCTACGCCCGAATGAGAGGCATTCTCCAGCAAGGGGAGGAGGACTTGAATTGACGGACTTTTGTCGCGGACAGAAACAGCGCCTTAAAGTAAGAAGGAGAGTAATTTCTTGGTGCCTCATAGTATTATAACTAGTTAGAAGCAGGTCGAAGATGGCGAGGGCGGATTCTTTAATTGCGGTTTCGCGCTCGGCTGCGTAAGTCGTTGAGGAGTTGGTATGGAGCACTGCGGGAGAGGATTTCAGAATTGATACCGTACTTAGGGCCTCTAGGAATATCTTAAACCCATCTCTCCTACCACGATCTGGCCCTCGGCTCTATTTGTATCTCCTGGTGCTCGTCTTCATGTTCCTCTCGCGCGGCCGTTTGCGCGATGTTACTCCACGGCCAACACGCCGTCGGCGTCGTGGATCTGACGGGCGTGGCCATCATAGTCGAGCAACTGCTATTTTGGCCAATTTGCCCTACGGTGAACGCGGTACCCGAGCAGCGGCAGGCACGTGGCTTCCCGACCAGAGCTGCGTTTCTCTCGCCCGCTCGGTTCCTTTCGCCGAATCTCTTCTTCTCGCAATCTCCTCTCTCCATTGCAACATAGCGTTCGCAAGCTGTCACGCGTCACAACTTTTCCCAGCAATTGCCTCGGTCCGCAATCGCGCATTCTACGGATTCGGCCCATTTCTATTCTGTCAAAATCCCGCGTGCAACCCCTGGACCATCGCGATGGCTGCCCCGCTCATTGGCGTACGTAAACCCGCCCATCTTTTATTCGACACTAACACTATGCGCCAGATGGACTGCAGCGAGTTCGGAAGCATCCAGGCCAAGGCGCAGCAGAAGCTCGATAAAGGGCCGGCAGCCTGCGACATAGAGACCATGGCGCTTCAGATCGCATGGCTAAACCGGTGATATCACGAAAAGAGCGTGTATTTCGCACTCCTCGACGTGCCAGGTATGGATATCGCAGCTTTTCCGCCCCGCAACGTCGACGACGACTGCTTCCTCTTCTACCGGCACCAGGACGGCAAATGGTCGGTGGCCCATATCACTCGGCAGGAGGCTGAAGACGAGATCCTTATGTTCGACGGGATCAGCAGTCTGGCCCCTCCTGCCCAAGACGACGAGGAGTAGTGCATCCGAGACGACGATGCGAGGAAGGCGCGGATCGGCGGTCTGACTGCCGCAGTCGAGACATAGCTGATCGGTATGGGCAGGTGCATCAACATTCCCTTTTAAGACAGCGGCAAATTCAGCGATAGGGATGGCACGCTCTCGGGCACACTGCGCCTCGCATGGGCGGAGGGGAGGCTTGACAAGTGGCCTATGTACCTGACGTGGCAGGAGGATATAATGGAGGCGGCTTGGGTTCCTACTGTGGACGACCGTGACGAGAACGCGAAGATGCGTAAGGACGGCGACGACGTCTGCCGCTGGAAGCATGTCCTCTGGCTCCGCGCGCACAGAGCCCGGTTTGAGGAGCTGGCTACGGTATAAAGAATATGATAAAGACGAGACAGGGAAGACGTGGTGAGAGCCTGGGCGTGCTAGGATGTCTTTCTAGGTAGGAGCGCGAGAGATAGTCTCGTAGTCACTAGAAGAGAAAGTATAGTACTACCGGCGCCCGCCCTGCGGGTCACTTACGCTGAAGCAGTCCGTAGCCATAGATAGCTTGCAGGCAAATATTTGCGTAGGACCAAATATTAGCGCGGGCCTGACGGCCAGGCAGCCTCCCCGATAGTCATACGAGCTGGAGTGCCTTAGGGTTCCCCCCTCTCTCCGGTTCTCTTCATTCTCTATATCGCTTCTCTATACGAGCAGCTGAAAGAGGAATACCCCTACTTAGCGATAGCTGGTCCTGCAGATGAAACCAATCTCTTAGTCTTTGGCCGAGACCCGGAGACCAACGTTCGGCAACTGGAGGCGGCCTGGGAGACGTGTTTGCGGTGGGCAGACACTCGAGGGATGGCATTCGCTCCTGAGAAAAGCGAACTGATTTACAGCTTAAGTATAGAAGTTGCTGTTCTGGCCGCCGAATTTGGCAGGGCAGGCCGCCATTTCCGGGTGTCTCGACAGTGCGGGGCGCTTGGTCCTGGCCGGGTACTTGGTACCTCCAACGAGCGTCCCGGTTCTGAGCAGTTGGATTCGAGAAAGAAGCCATTCCAGGAATATAGAAGAATTGTTTTACTTGACACCCATTTTTTGCTTCCTGGCACAGCCAGACATACATAAAAAGACGCCGCTCGCGCTTCCCGTCATCCCCGCCTCGTTGAGCGTTGTCGTCAGAGTCGGCGGCGCTGCCTTCTGCACTCGACGCCATCGCCATGCCAGCACGTCGCCCGCCGCAGCCGCTCGCAGAAGACCGGCACTACAATGCGGATTTTGTCCGGCGCTTCACGCAGCGAGAAGCCGCAAAGCGGACTGCGATACGGCCAGAGGCCCTTATGGCTAAGCAGCGCGTAGGTCTCTGCAAACAGCTCGAGGATGATTTCATTGTGGACACGTACATCTCCGGAAGACCTCGAGACGGCTTGCAGAGCAAGGAGTAGAAAGTCTGCAGTCCTCGTAATTAAGAAGCGCACTTGTGGGTTATGAGGGGAATGATGGCAGGATGTACTCATACCCAGTGCCGGAAATGATTGTATCCAACGTGTGTTTCCTCCCGAGTAACTACGTCAGTAAGGTTTAGTTATGTTGTCCTGCACAAACAGGGCAGGCTCGCGCCGTATCGTCGTCGTCAGCGCCTGCACGGCCTCAAGAGGTATGGGAGCAGCAAGCCGGCTCTTGTCAGCAAATCGCTCATGGACTTGGAAAGCGCTCGGAGACTGCGGGGCGTAAGGTCAGCATTCGGTTGAGACATCGGCTCATTTTACGTGCAGTAAACTTGAAGTTGGGACAAGACTCGCTTGCCGGTACGGCTGGGTATCGGAAATGACTTTTATTAGGATCCTGTTGAACTGTTTGCAAGTGCTTCCAGTCGTTGGTACGTGAGCTTGGAGCCTGCTTGTACTTGTGTGCTCAAAGCCTTTTGGCCGTTCGCGATGCCCGCTGGAAGTCTGACACATTGGCTGGCGTACCCTGGAAATGCACAAGAGCCACCAATTTCCGCTGATTCTGTAGGTTCCCCTGTGATGCGCCGAAACTGTCGATCAGCAAGTTTATATCGCCGAGACGGGTTGATAACTCTGGTGCCAGCACAACAAGCGGTTGTCCTGTGCCTGATGTTTTGTTCCGGCTGATTTACTCTGGTGAAGGTTTAAGTTCAGCAGGCTTTGGTCCTTCCATTACTGATGGGGTGGAATGAACGCGGAAGACTGGGGTCGGACGAGGCTATTGAGTCCTATGCTCATCACATTGTTATCTTATATTATGCATGTTGGTGCCATCAACCTTGAACATCTGCATGTCTTTGCAGATGAGGGTGTTTGATTTACGGTGGACGGTCACATCGCATGCAGGCGAACGAATCCAGTCACATCCACATGCATGAAGGCAGAGATGGGCAGCGCTTCGCTGCTCCTTGACCCTGCAGAGACCTCCTTTTGCCCAAAATAGCGCTTGGAGCAGACTGTGAAATGCGTGTTGGTCACGGATGCCTCTAGCGTGCATGAGTCCGAGTGGTTGAGGAGATAACGGTATATTGTCGTGACTGCCTTTTGAGCTCAGCTTGTTCATCTCAGGATTCCTATCAACAGCCACTAGGAATTCCTGTGCTCTTGAGCGCTCTGACAAGCCATCGTACGAAGATGGAATCACCACCCTCGCCTCCATCGCCAACCGTTGTCCTGGATGGCGACTCATTGGACCAGTTAAACAAGCCTGAAGCGAAAGCTCTGCTTGACACCATCGACAGCCTCAGGGAGATTCAAGTTGGCGACATTGTTAATCTGCCGCAGATCATTGTGGTTGGCGACCAGTCCTCAGGTAAAAGTTCTGTGCTCGAGGCCATTTCAGGGGTACAGTTCCCCGTCGACGACGATGTGTGCACCCGCTTCGCCACCGAGCTCATTCTCCGCCGAGCGCCAGGAACAAGCGTCAATGTCAGCATTCAGTTCGCCGACGATGCGCCTTCCGCAGCCCGGGGCGATGCTCTGCGCCAGCCGTTCCGGAGATCAACTTTCAACAAACGCGATCTCCCCGACATTATTAGGGAGGCCAAGGAGCGGATGGGCATGCGCGAGGATGGCATCCTGGAGTTTTCCAGCAACGTCCTCCGCATTGAAATCTCGGCATCTGACGTCTACCCTCTCACGCTCGTCGACCTGCCGGGCATCTTCCACAGTGCCACCGCCGATCAAGATATGGAAGGGAAAGCCATCGTCCACCAACTGGTCGACAGCTACATGAGACAGCCCAAGAGCATAATTTTGGCCGTTGTCGCAGCAAATAACCCGCTCGCGAACCAGCTTGTTTTGGAGAAAGCCCAGACACATGACCCCAACAGGGCCCGCACCATCGGTGTCATCACCAAGCCCGACTTGGCCGGCTCCAAATCCGAGCGCAAGTATCTGGACCTTGCCAAGGGGCGCGAAAGCATGCACAAGCTTGCCCTTGGCTGGTACGTGTTGCGGAACCGGTCTGAAGCGGAGAGGTTGTCGAAGACTGATGCGAGGGACGCCGCCGAGGAACGTTTCTTTCGCACTGGTGCCTGGAGCTCCATTAGCCTCGCCAATAGGGGTGTTGAGAGCCTTCGCAAGAGGCTCAGCAAGGTGCTCTTTGACCACATCAAGACGAGCCTGCCGAGTCTCATTGAAGACATTACAGCGAACTTGAGGACTCGGCAGGAAGAGCTGAATCGGCTCGGTAGGTCGAGATCCACCCCCGACGAGCTACGTTCGTATCTGCTTCACGTTGCCGATGAATATCAACGGCTGGCACGCGACGCCATTGGAGGGCGCTACAACGACAAATTTTTTGGCAGCATCGAGCAGCAGAAAATGAAGCTGCGCGCAAGGCTGCGGAATCTGAACCGCGCGTTTGATCTTCTCATGGCAAACAGAGGCCGCCGCTACAGGATTGTGTCGGACGAACGTGATTCCAATTCTGATTCGGGCGGAAATGATGAAGAGGAGTATCCCGAGTATCTGCGGGGGGTGGTTGAGGAATATGGGGCCCCAGAACCCGAAACAAAAACCGACAGTGAGCTCATGGCAAAGTTACAGAAGTTGGCCTCGCTCAATCAAGGCATGGAGTTTCCCGGAGAAGCCAATAGCAATTTTGCGCGGCAGCTCTTCACGGATCAGGCGGCGCCGTGGCATGGCATTGCGTGGGCACACCTGGAACTTGCCCTGAAGGTCAGCCAGGAATTCGTGGAGGGCGCATTTATCCACATCACGGGGGTGGATGAGTCTACCTCAGGGGCTATTGTGAACGATTGCGTGGACCCCTTTTTTGAGGCCAAACGAGAGAAGCTCCGGGCTAAGTTGGAAGAGCTCCTTCATCCCTACGCACACGGTTGCGGCCTCCCGCTCGAGGACGAATTCCGCCGAAATCTGCGCGGGACTGCGCTTCAACGGCTGGGGCGTCGAATCGCGGAGCGCTTGAAGCAAAAGAATCCTGAACTGTTCCGGCCCAATGCGGCAGAGCGCCTCAAACAATTAGATATTCAGAAAGCCCTTTGCGACTTGGACAAGGCTGAGAGCGACAACTTCGGCAGCGCCAAGGTGATCGAAATGATGGAGGCATTCTACGATGTAAGTTGTTCAAAATCCGCATCATGGTACAGTGAGGAAGAAGACTGTTCTGATCTGATCCACTGCTAGATCTCGCTGAGAACCTTCACCGACAACGTCATCAACCTTGCAGTCGAGAGGTGCCTCGTCTACCATATCCCAACACTTTTTACTTCGGAAGATATCCACAACATGACTATTGAAAAGCTACAAGAGCTGGCGTCGGAATCGGAAGAAGTTCGCACTCAGAGACTGGCGCTCCAAGACGAGGTCAGGATCCTGAAAGACGGGCTTCGCAAGTGTCAAAGGCATAGGCCACCGAGAGAGTTCCGAGGTACGCTGAGCTAGGCAAACGACATGTTGCTTACCATTCTAACCTTGGATAATCAGAGTCTTTGGCAGACTTTTCGCGTCGTTCCCGCGGTGTTGAATCTGAACAGATATTGTCCGGTAAGTACCCGCAAGCACGTGCCTGAAGACAGACTGCTGATTGCATGCCCGCAGGGACTGCTACAACATCACACTCACCGACTCCGGCGGGAGACGCAACTCCGCCGCCAGTGATGACAAGCGCGAGTCAGCAACGAGCAATCCCTGGGAACTCAACACCACCAACCTCGTCAACGGTGCCATCCGGGACCAATACCAGTCATCAGCCAGCAGCCTCTCCGACGCGACGGCCGCAGGCGTCCCCAAATCCTGTTTTCAACGCGCCAACCATCCTTACACAAGCTTCGTCAGCGAAGCCCCTCTTCCCTTCCGCGTTTGGTGCTCCTGTTCAGGTCCCGCCCAACCAGACGGACCGTTCTACCAACCTCTTTAGCACATCCCAGAGCCAGGCCGAGCCGACATCAGCTGCCTCAATCTTCGCTAATAGCAACAGACCATATGTTGTATCTTCCTTTAGCACTCCGAATACGAGAGGCGCCAGCAACACGACAGGTACTACCGCTACTAATGCCACTGGTACCGGCGGCGGACTATTTGATAACCTAACTTTTTCCGACGTTTCCAGCAACAGACCCTTCGGGAGTTTAGGTTCCTCAAATAATGCCACCACACCTGTCCCCGCATTAGGAAGTTTTGCCTTCGGCCAGCCGCCCGCACCTAAGCCACTTGGTACGCCCTCCATCACCACCACTGGGCCCGCCACTAGCACCTCTACGTCAACCAAAAGCAACAACAACACTAAAGCCAACGGATTCAGTGCGTAAACCTCGGTAGGCAGACTTGACCTTTCTACCAATCCTGAGTCTAACGAAATCCTGACATGAACAGGATCCCTCGGAGGCGAACAACAAGACAACGACAAAAGCTCAGTGAGCAGGCGCGAAAACATCAGGTACCCCGGCATGGAGGCCGTTCCGCTGGTCGGCTCGATGCCGTTCATTAGTACGCGGATTATCGAGGCTAACGGCAACCTGATACGGATATGGCATGTGTGCTGCGAAGAGCGGTCGAAGGGTTTTTCGGTCGAAGAGCTAAGGTTGAGGTGGATGGTTGCGCAAGGCGGTTAACGTTAAGGAGACGGGCCATTTCCTCGGCACGTGGAATGCTGTACAATAGCAGTTTCTTTAACTTCTTTTTTCTTCTTCTGTTCCTTTTATTCTTTCTCTTCTCCCTCTCCTCGTCCTCTAACTACGCAGCCGAGACGAAATTCAAGACAGTATCTACAGTAACCGGGCCATGAAGGCGCTCATACTCGTCAAGCGTCTCATTGTCCAACAGATTTGGTATGCTTGCCCGACCTCTGTCGTCTGGAACTGAGGGACACGTAGGGCCGTCGTCCTCTTCAAGATTGTTATTGCAGTTTCCACCAACAATGCGCCGAAGGTCAATCCGGTGGCTGTCGGGTGGCTGCAAGATTACAGTAGCTCGACAGTAGCCAGCTCGGACTTGTCACCCTCGTCACTGTAAAGGATATACCTTCTCAACTCCCGCTTCTGGCTGCCGGAAGACAGTCGTTGCCATCGCGCATCTCGGCAGAGCATTGACCTTCCCGAGGCAGGTTACAACCGTCCAACGACTGCTCTGTCTCATCGGTGCCGGGAGACCCACCACACGGATTGTGGGGATGGCCTAGTGGGTTGTCCACCTTGACCCTGGACGATTCGTTGTGCCGTCGCTGGTGGTCCATAACAGACGGCCTCGGGTACCTGGGACACCCGACACACTGTCCACAAGAAATCCCGCGTACTAGAGCGAACAGCAGGATGCCGGAACTAGTTGGTCCTCCACGTGAAGTGTCCTGGGTGAGGCAGACGATGGTGCTAGAGAACACTTTAGGCTATGAGACTGTTGCCGCTGGGTTGCACAAATTCATCGTCCGGGTCCGCTCACCGGTTACCGAAAGCTCCTGCGCGTCATCATCGCCACAAGCACGGGGAGGAGAGTTGGTCGGACACTCTTGTCTGCTCGGGCGTGTTAACGTAATGGCCCAACTTAGGGAATGCAAGTAAGGCACTTACCAGTACTGGTAACATAGCTATAAATCTCGTTGGGTGGAGCAGTCGGAAGCTCCTCCAGTGGCGGGAAAGTAGTATCAGATCGGCCGTCATCGGAATCGTCGCAATCAGACTCGCCATCGCTAATCAAGATTGCATCGTTGGGTGATCCCGGCGACACCTCGTCCAGAATCGTGTGGATTCTGTAGCGGCAGCGGATATGAAGGAGCCCTAGACATAGCTGTAGAATAGTCCCATTCCCATTCCGAGCCAAAAACTACGTCTCGTAAGCTTTGGGACCGCCGCCACGGGGTCAGTGTCAAAGATCTTGTAGGAAATACCAGGTATCGCGATACATTGAAAACACAGAGCAAATACCCTCTTCTTCTAGAGGGACGTGCAAAATTGGTGGTTCAGGTGGATCATATTCTCTCTTTCTTCAAGAGGGGAAGAATGAGGGGGGTGTGGACTTTGCAGCTGAAGCAGCCGTCCCCGAGACCTTGGGCCACGTGACTACTTCCCGGTAATAAGCCACTTGTTGCCTGGAGCGCAAGGCAGGCAGGGGAAAATGGGTGATGTATTGCTTGTTGGTGTTGAAGTGGAAAAGTGGTGGGTGTTCCAGGCAACAAAGGCAGGTGGGGCGGTCTGCAAGTGTGGGAGGTCAAGGACCTCTTGCAACAGTTTTAACATCATGTCCCCTGACACGCTCAGACAATTCCGGCGAGCCGTCATGTCTCTAAGAAATTGGAGAGAAGTAGAAGTTCGTGCAAGCGGCCAGCCTCGCAAAAAGTCAAGTGATGAATGCTTCCCAAATAGATTTAATCCATTCTTGTTGCAAACTTCGACATCTAACAAAGAACCACCTACTGCGCCCGCCTAACCCGCAACCGCATCCTATTGACAGCCCCTGAGATTGTGGTCTGAATCCTTCCCACAAACCACGATAAGCAGCTCCAGATTTGCCCAGCTCCCTTCCACAGCATCCTCCCTACCTGTCTCAGATACGTGAGGCTGCTCGACGCAATCGTAACGCCCAAGCCAACCACTGTCCTGTTGTTACTCTCCTTCACACACGCCGCTGGAATGGCATTGGTCTCGTCGACACCACTGATAGCTATGGTGTCAATGCTGACGCGTTTTGAGCTCCGTTCCGGCCCGTCTAAGCTCGATGAGCGCCGTCTCTTCTTGTCGTTTTCGATGCTGCTCTCAGGCGTAAGGGACGAGGAGGAAGAGGGGAAAAGGGGTTGAGTTGGGTGAGCAGACTCAGCGGGCTGCGACTGCTGACGGCTGCGGTCCCCGAACCACTCATGCTCGAGGATCTGGTCCAGTGACGCCCGGTCCTTAAGATGCCACTGGAAGATCTTTATGAGGAGGTCAAACATCTGGCCAGACTCGACCTTCTCTATTGTGTGTTGGATGATCTCGTCATGCTTGAGCGGTGGTCCGTTCCAGTCGAAGGTGGGCAACTGCCGGGGATTGGCGGCCGCCTGGGCGGCTATGTCAACTGACTCTTCGCTGCTAATGCCCATGTGGTGCGGTCTAACTATTTACCACTGCAGATAGTTCTCAGGCTCACCATTCTCCTTTCGTTCCCGCTGAATTCGCGCGTACTCGGGGGACCAGACGGTAGCAAACACCGACTCGTCCTTCCAGCCCTCGTCGTCGCGGAACTCACCCTCCTTGTCCTGACAGTTGACGAAGACGCCGTCCATCTCCTTCCAGGCAGTTCGGTAAGGGTCTGGCATGGGGCCAGCAACTGTTTCTATCTTCTTGAGTCCGTCTAGAAAGCTGGTGTACTGGTTTCCAAAGGGCGTAAAGTTTATCAGCACTTGAGCCATGCAGTTGCCAAGAGCCCAAATGTCGCAGTTTGGACCGAGCAAGTCGTCAAGTTCCAAGCGTTCCTCGGGGCTTGCCCAGTTGAGCGGAATGCCGGTGCCCTTGTTGACCGGGGGGTCTGAGGCAGCGTAGGAGACGCCAAAGTCGATGACGGCAATGTCAATGGAGCAAGCTCCCGAGCCGTGGGCGATGCAACCCGGTTCGACCAGATAGGCCGGGACACCAGGTTCGCGTTCCGTTTCCCCTTCGTAAACCGGCTCGACTTGTACAAGTTCAGGTTCTCCCAACATTTTTATGATTTCCTCCTCCTCCCATTCGTCAACGCCGTCGGCGAGCCGAAAGAGAATGTTGGCGGTTCGGAAATCGCCATGGCAGAGACCGCGTGAGTGGATGAATCGAAGCGCCTTGACAAGCTGAAAACATATTTCCTTCATCATCTCCGGCACGTGTCCGTACCGACCAAACACGTATGTCAGCTCCGGGCCTAAAAAGGGCAAGACGAAGCAGAGATGGCGTCCGTTGGGTCCGTGGATCCAGAAGTGCTCGAGGGCCAGCTGGATATGGTTTGCCTCGAGGACCTCCTTGTCGACACTGGCAAAGAGCCGGAGAGCCTTGAATTCTGCGCAGTCATCTTGGGATGCGCGGGATGCCATAATCTTGACAGCGCGCCACTTCCCCGAGACTTTGTCATGGCACAGCCAGACCGTTGCAAAACCGCCACAACCCAGTTTGTGGACGACCCGGAATTGGCCGCTTTCGCCCAGAAGGTCCCCAATGGCGACCGGATGGAAACCGTCCGGTACGTAGTCGTTGAGATACTCCAGCTCGGCCTCGTCGACGCCAAGGGTAAGTTGGTACTTGAAGGTCTGAGGAGCCTCTTCCTGCGAGGCGCTTGTCTGATCAGCCATGGCGCGCTGCGTGTTGGAGTCTGTCTGAGCTAGGTTGCCCTCCATCTAGGTTGTCTTTGCTTAAGCGATTTGGTGGTTTTGGCAAGATGATCTTTACTAGCGGCTGCTCAAGGTTTGCGGTTTGTTAGCTCCTCAGGCGGAAGAACTGGTGCAAGGTGGAACGGTAGGTCGGAACACACACCTCTCTTAAAAGGCAAACTTCCAATGGTTCCAACTTTTGGTTTGCCAGGCAAACTAAGTATTGTAAGTTTAGTGAGAGAGACGAGACAGTATTGGCGAGTACAGTGGATGATGGTAAGAGGCACTGAGACATTCATCACTTTTTAGTTTGGGTCACAATTAAAGACTTTTGCAAGAACAACGAAGCGCAGGACCAGCATGCAGCAATCTCAAACAACTTTAGGAATCACCATCATGGCACAACAAAGGCGCCGCCTCAGATCGACGGATCTGGGCAACACTGCCATCACATGTACCTGAAGGCCCTTTCTGCGCCACTCCGTTATCTGAAAAAACGTTTTTGAATTCCAGGTGTTTGTTTCACAGGAGTGACTGGACACAGACACAGGTCAACGTAAATGTAACCGACGGCTTTCACCAGCTTGGCTAATTGGTCATCATCATTTGCTACAACCCGCCTTCCCCCTTTTCAAACATCTCTTTACCATGGCGTAACGTGCCAGGCCAAAACCTCTGGTCTGAAACATCGGTACATCTAACACCACAGCCCCTTGATTTTTTGTTCCAAGGAGCTGGGCAGACGCCTGGATGGGAATTATCACAATGAAACTTGAGAGACTCCCGCCTAGGGCTGCTAGCAGCGCCTTGAGTTTACCCGCCATGTTAATAAAAGATTGTCTTAACAATGTAACCTATCAAATGGAAGATTTTCCGTGGTTACTGCCCCTTGTCTCATGACATTCACAGTGATCACCTAGTGTCTGGTGTTTTGACAATGCTTTCATGCACCTCTTGGATGCACAATGTAAAGACTGACTACAAAGAAACGAAGCCAAAGTACACTGGAGTGCAAAGCAAAACCCTGTTTCTTTTGAAGGGTATATAGCACAGCAAGAATTGCCAAACAACAATGTCGATGGCAGTTCAATCTGATCTCCACGATTCCGCTGCAATACCAACAATCACATCTCTTTGACGCCCATATCGGACGCAAAGGGCACACCAGTTCTTCACCTCCCAAATCTGGATGCCGGTAAAAGCTCCAATCAAAGTCCGGCCCTAGAAACGTGAGAATGTCGAACAAACTTGCTCAAAACTGGCGTCAGACAACCAAGTATGATGGCAGATTCCGGGACAATCGGTCTAGAACTCAGTGGAACTTGCCCCCGGCAACCCCACCTGCGCCGCTATCAAAAAGGATAATAATGAGGACACTCTATACTCCTGGGATGAAGCTAAAGGGCCCTGGAACGGACCCCGTCAAGAACCGAAATTTCCAACCGGTGCAAATCTTGGCGGGCGAGGGCACCAGCGGTGACCCAACTATTGGCTGTCTCTTCAACCTGGAGAATCTGGACGGCAAAGCCAAACGCCAATACATTGAGATTGGCCGCCAGGTTGCCAGGAGGAACGAGTTCAAGTGCATCATCCTGCGGATGCAGGCCCACCAAAAGCAGTGCACCTACACCATCTGGGGCCAGCGCACCATGGGGAAGACTGCTGACGGCCGCCAGGTCACCATGACGGTCCCCGCAGACCATCACATCAGCGTCTACATGGGGCCAGACCCCAAAACTGCGATGGTGGAGGGGCATATATTCGTCACGGAGGTATCTGTGTCACCTAGCCAAAATGTTTTGAAGCAAATGGACAACCCAAAGAAGCAGCGGCAGATTGTCCAAGCTGGTTATGGGACGGTTGCTGAGGAGTTTTGGCTGACGCAGAACGCCTGGATTGCTCACTGATGATGGAGAGGCTGATACTGATAGGAGGATGTGTTGAACTGCTGATGGAACTTGGAAGGGCTTGGTCTTGGAGATTGCGAGATTCAGGGCAGTACTGCGTGGAACATATTTGGGTTGGTATCGGGTTTGGATTTAGCTAGAACTGAGAGAGTAGAGATTATATATGCCTACCTAATTGAGAGAGGAGGAGGTGGACAAAAGCCCTGCACCTACGAGACTGGTTATGGGATGCTCACCTGACAATTGTTACGGGAAAGAGGAGAGAACTTCTCAATCCAGCCTCATTTCTGTTTCCCTACCTTCCCCTGTTAACGTTATAGGGTTTCGGGTTTTGTTTTCTTAATCACTTGGAGCGCACCTTTCTCCTTTATTCTTGTTTTTTTTCTTTTCCTTCAGCCTCTGCCACTCGTTCTTCCCTTTTTGGATATGGTGCAATGCAATCGAAAGTCCTCCAGAGAGTTCCGCAAGCGTTGTTTGGTGCAAAAAAGTCCCAGGAACCCAAGTTTCAAAGACAGCTACAGAGGTGGAATTGTGAACGGGGTGACAGATAAAGTTGGGAGAATCTCTCGTCAGTGCTTGAGGCGGCCCTGTTAACAAGATCACGTGGCAGCGCGTAGAGCAGTCTCCAGGGTTCGGGTTATAGGCAGCCCTGCACGTGAATGAGGTCAGCCAACCCCACCACTGTGCCTCACCAACGCGCTGCACAGACGCGTGGGCAGGTCTGTGTGAACCGGCCGATCAATCCTTTACTCAACTCGGACCCAACCCCCAAACTTCCTCAACAGCTCGGTCGCACCCACCCTCCAAACAACTCTCTCAAGCCCACCCCACGTCTCAGAAATGCCACAATGCCACGGCAAAAGACCTTCACGCTGGTGCCCAACCCGGTGGGCATACAGGGCCTCATCGACCGCGCTGGCCACGGCGTCGAAAGCAAGCCGCCTATGACCTCGAAGCAGGCGAAGAAGCTCTACCAACAAGCCAACCGTGGCCCCCGATTGTCCAAGGCCGAGCAGCGCCGCCTCGAGCGAGAGGAACAGGAGCGCATCCGCCGAGACTTCGAGAAGGAGAAGCAGGCGAACAAGGCCCGCATCCTGCGCGAGAAGAAGAAGGCCAAGGAGCAGCAGGTGATTGACGAGAAGAAGAAGAGGGGGCTGCCGCTTGTCACTGTGCGGCCGAGTCAGGATACCATTGCGAGATTCGTGAGGGGGAACGGTGCAGGGAAGAAGCGGGACTCAGCTGGTGCGACGGTCGAGCTGCCAGCGGTGGCAGAGGAGGCCGAGGCTGAAGCCAAAGCCGAAGACGAACAGGTAGACTTTGAGATTGAGGATAGTGACCGCGACTGCAAGCTCCCTGCCTATGAGGAGGATAATTTAAGGAGCCGCAAGAAGCCGCGCATCGAAACAGATGATGTGCGGGTGGAGACTGGAAGAACACCCGTGAAGGAAGTCGGTTCACTTGTTGAGGGTACCTCGGCTGTAGGAGCAAAGGAGGCAGGGAGGAGATTGGATTCTCTGTTTGCAGAGGTTACATTGATAGCTGCTGCCGGGGGCCGGGACAAGGAGACCGTGAAGCCGGCTAAGACTACGAGAGGGTATGCCGTGAATCCCCAGCTCCTTCTCCGCCCGTTCCTGCTAACATTTTCTAGGAACCTACCTCCTACCAGCCTTGCAACAGTACTTGAACCCATCACATGCGAGAAATTACCTGGAGACAAGGACAAGGAGAACATCAGGCCTGGAGGGAAGACTAGTTCTAGTGCCCTTTCTCCCAGGCGGTTTAAGGGCCCAGGTGGTGTTCAAATCGAGCCATCAAAAACCCTTGATCAAGCCCTGCCCAAAGAGCTGCCAACAGCCTTGCCTGTGCAAAAGGCGCAACAGAGCATACCTGCACAGAAGGTCCCCCGTCTACCTACAACGCAGCACCAAATCCACATTCCCCAACAACGGCCATCGACAAGGCCGTTGCCAGTGCAAACTCCCACAGTTCGTCAACCACTACAGGAAAAAGCAGACTCAGTTGACCGCTCCCGGCCCAGCCCAGCTGTCAACACCGCCGCAAAGTTTGCGACGCCTCACCGGCCTGGACAAACAACGGTGTCTCATCTGATCCGGGCTTCCCCCGCCATTCCTGTGTTTAAGCAGTCCACCAGACCAGAGAAACCAACGGGACGGGTGCAGAAACCTGGCTTTCTTTCACCCCATGTTCGCAATACGACTGCTCCGCATCAGCCAACACCCAAGCCCGCTCCAGCGCCCAAGAAGTTGGAATCGGCTAAGAAAGCACACTATGACTCCATGACGACACCTCTCACAAGCACCCAGCTCTTCGTCATTCGCAATATCGATGACTTCCCTACCTTGTCGCAGGAAGAGCTGGAAGAAGCGAGGTTGATGGCCAGCCCCAAGGCCCAGAAAGTCGATGCTTTCCGTCCTCCCTTCGCTGGGTTTGCGAAGCCAGCGCCTCGGCTGAACGGGCACGGGACGCAGGCCAAGGCCTCGATGCCGCCGCCTCCGCGGCAGCCGACTCGGCAAGGCGCTCCGATCAAAGCGCCGATGGCACCACCGCCGGTCCCAAGGCAGCTGACCCGGCAGACTGCCCACGTCAAGCCCCAGATGGCACCCCCGCCGCGGCCTGTTTCTGCGCGGCCAGCAACGAAGGCACTCGAGTCATCTGCTCTCCCATTTTTTTCCACCCAGGACCTGCTTATTTCCTCGCAGGATCTCCGAGACTTGGATGAGACGACCACGACTCCGAGCGAGCCAAGCGGCGGGGTGAGGCCGCCTCCATTCAAGAAGCCGCCTTCAGTTCAGCGCCAACCATCTCCTTTGGTCCGCAACATTCCCGCCGTCAGTCCTGGGATGGCGCAAGCTCAGGCGCCGAAACAGGCACCAGCAAAGCCGGCACTGGTGAAGCAGTCCCCTGGGCCCGTACGAGGCCCAACGCCTCCCCGCCCGCTTACACCACGGCCGCAGGCTCACCACAAGAGGGAGGACCCTATCAAACCCAGCAATGTCCCTAACGAGAAGCAAGTCTCACAGCCCAAGAGATATACCCCTTCTCGCGATGCGGCCAACCTCTCAAAACAGAGCGAAAACCCCTTCGAATCAGCGCCCCGTCCTCCATCCCCGGAAAAGCCCCGTTTCTTTGGCCCCAGCGGTTCAGGAGTCCAGCTGCTGCTGGCTCTCACTGAAAGCCGTAAAACGCACGAGGCAGAGGAGAAAAAGCGGCGCGCCGAGCAGGCGCGGCAGGGCACGACCAACGGCCGGGGCCTCGAGCAGGAGCCGCGCAAGGCGAGCCAACAGGGCAAGCCTAAGATAGCGGCAGGCGGGGGGCCCTGCAGTCTCCCGCGCCCGCTGCAACAATCTCCTCAACAGGAGAACAACAAGATACCCTGCCAGCGCGAGAACGCTGGCAACCAGAAGATACCCCCTGTCATCGCGTCCCAGGAGACGGACTACGGCGATTTTGACATTGATGCGATTGACTTTTTGGACCTCTAGACCTCTGTTTTGAGAAGACGAGGCGTTGTTTAGATATGACCGTATGGATTACAACTGGACTTGGTATCGAGAAAGGATAGAGGATCATGGACAAGAGCATGGGAAGCGATGATTTTTGTATGGATACCCTAACCCTGGCGGGCTGCATGATGAGGATGGGCATGAGGATGAAGGAACATGTTGGGCAAGCGGACATGGATATTATGTAAGGTATTTACTCACTGGTTTTGGATACAGGAAAGGCATTTCGGGGCAACCCATCCCCTCTTGAACCTGTGGCTGTTGTTGGGTTGGTGCCACGGTGCCACCCTCTTCGTAACCCAGTCTGGGCACAATGGTACAAACAGTTTGCCCCCTTTTTGGCCCTTTGTTTGCCCGACTGGCGCGCGGCTTTTGGGCGCCAAGAGCATGCGATTGGGCCGAAAGAAGGCCTGCGGCTGCAGCCCGGCCGTGGCTTGGGACCTGCCAGCCTGATTCTGCCACCCCTGTCGTGCGTTCGAATTTCAGGCGAGAATTCCAGGGCGGCGGATCTGCTGAGTGCATGCATGCGTGGTCTGGTGGCATGCTGTGTCAGCCCCAGACTTGGTTGGACATCTTGACAGTTGACCCTAGGAGGCCTAACACCACCATCACCTTTTCTCTTGGACGTGTCCATCCGCGCGCTTCCAACTTTGCAAGTTGCCCAACGGGAATGAGGGCGTTTATGAACTTGTGGAAGTTTAGAGGTTGAAGACCCCCGGATTTGCTGAGACCGAATCTGTCATTTCACACACCGACGGGTTCGTGCTTCATTTCAGGAACTTCAGTCCTTGACCACACCCAGGGGTCACATCCCGGAAGAGCAGGACTTGAGGAAGAGGCATACAGCAACCCAAAATGAGCCGCCGCAACCGCCACCACCTCCCTGACTACAACTACGAGTACACCCCCCCATCTACCTCACCCTGGGACACCCGCACATTCATCGGCGTGGACAACGACGACGACGATGACACCACATCCCGCTACAGCCACCGGCCCTCTGCCACCGTCATCGGCCTCGGCTACAACAACCTCCGCCACCGCCAGACCCGACACGGCAGCACCCCCTTAACCAACACCCGCGACAAAGAACGAGACCACCGCGACCGCAACCGCATCCGCCTCCGCAACCGCGACACCAGCACCCACTCCCACCGCCCCTCCCTCAAACCCTCCCACACAACACCCCTCACAAACCTCACCCTCACCTCCCCCTCCAAGGAATCCCTCAAGCAACGCCTCGACCGCACCCTCACCTCGCCTCCCTCAACCATCTTCAACCCCCCTGGAACCCCCTTCTACCCCCACCAGCCATCCCATTCCATCTCATCCCATCCCCGGTCCCGGTCGCTCTCCCTCTCTCGCCCCTCCCTGGCAGATTACTCACCACCCTCTCCGGGGGGGTACTCCTCGCCGGATACGTCCCCTGAAAAGGACGACGGCCTGACGCCGACTGCGCCGGGGTTGGATTGGGATACTGCCACGGCTGTCTTTCCCAGTTACCACAGCCAAAACAACCAACACAGTTCTGCGTCTAGGGCTGGGTCGGTTTATGCGGGAGCTGAATCAGTGTATGGGTCGCCAAGATCAGTGTACGCGGGAGCTGGGGGAGGAGGAGGAGGGTATTACCACCACGAACGGCTCAGCCTCTCCAGCCCTCGCGTTGCGCTCGCTGGCGCGGGATGGCCGTTGGTGAGTTCGAGACCTCCTTCACGGTCGCCTTCTCTCGACAGGACGGTTGTGGGCCACAGGCAAAGGGTTGGCAATCGAGAGAATGAGCAAAGGGATGGGGGCTACCCTGGGATTGTTGAGGGGGTGAGACACCTTAGTTTTGATGGTGGAGAGGAGTTGAAGCAGCTGCAGAGGCAGGAGGAGGATTTGAGGGTCAGGTTGGGGGGTGGGGGAGGGGCTGGGGGGAGGGTGGTGGGTGTTGGAGGTGGGAAGGAGAGGGAGGGAAAGAGGAGGGCGAGGAGGAGGAGTGAGAGTTGGGAGGGGTTTGAGGAGAGGGAGAGGTGGGGGGCAAGGGAAAAGAGGGTCAGTCAGGAGAGGGTAGGTGGGAGTCATGGGAGGGCTGTTTCGTAAGTCTTTGGCTTGAGGTGTTCTGCCAGCCGGGGAACACTTCTTGGTGTGTGATGGATGTGACTAACAACACCAGCAAATTCCGCGTCCCCAAGCCCCAGTACAGCCAGGTCCACGCCCTCATTCTGACCTGGTCATTCCACGACCTGCGCACCGAGGACTACACTGCCCCGCCATCCCCCGACTACGTCTCGCTCGAGGACGAAACGCGCCGGTTGCGCGCGACGCTCGAGGGATACGGGTACACAGTGCACGAGTTCCTGATCCCGATGCACATGTCCAAAGAGAGCCTCCAGAAAAGGCTGCAGCAGTTTCTCCGGTACGCCGCGGACGACACGCTTCTGATGATCTACTACCATGGTCACGGCGCGCTAGATGACAACAATGAGTTGGTGTTTAGCAGGTGAGTGTGTCTTTGGAGAGGAGCAAGACAGATAATTGAAACGACCGTAGCCACGACCACCCAGAAAACGCAGAATGGGCCAAGAACGCAGCTGTAGAACTCTACGCTGCCCTCATGAGGGGTGACACCTGTTCTCGACACGGCCAGAAGGACAAGTACCAACAGCTCCTAAAGAAATAGTCAGCCCCTTACCCCCTCCCCAGCCTCTCACAAACAAGCATACTAAGCCGTCCCCCCAGCGAACGCTACCGCCCCGTCTCCTCCATCAAATGGGACATCCTACGCTCCCCCATTCTCTCCGCCCCCTGCGATGTCTTGCTCATCCTCGACTGCTGCGCCGCCGGCGGCGCCAACCTACGACACATCAACTGGCAGCCACCCTCGGGCACTGAGCGCTACACCAAGCACCTTTTTGCCGCCTGCGGCTTCGAGTCCAGCACTAGCGATGACATGACCGCTGCCATGTGCGAGGTGCTGGATGGGTGGATGCCACCTGCGGCTACTGCTAGTGGGGCGTGTTCGAGGAATGTTAGTCCCGCTGCGGCGGGTGGTGCAGGGGTTGTGAATGGGGTGAATGGGTGTGGGATGACGGCGGCTGTGGTGGGACCGGTTGGAGGGGGGCAGTATTTGACGACAAAGCGGCTGCATCAGTTGATGGAGGATCGGTTGCAGAAGAGGGCGGTTGGGTCACAGCCCATTTTTAAGCAGCTGCTGCCGCTGGATCCGGAGCAGTATATCACGTTGCCGAATCTGAGAAGAGTCAGGAGAGAGAGGGAGAGGAGTAGGGAGATGGGCGAGGGGAGGGGGAGGAGGGGGTAGAACGTGACTTGGTCTGGAGTTAATTTTATTCCCGCGACTGAATTGCTCAGAGTGCAGTGGCAGGCGTTGAGACGTCCCCGGGAGGTTCTTTAACTTTAATTAAGGAAGAAGCCGTTGTCCCCTGACACAATGGCACATGCCACTGTATCTGTTCGAAAATTCTCATTCCGTGCCAGTTAAGTCACCAGGCCTGCCTTGTCGGCAGCTATATTACATTAGTAAAACAGAGTCCCGTTCTAGTTCGACCATAGGCTGCTCATTTATTCTTCAAAGTACCCACGACTCCAGATCCGTACGATGGAAATGGAAAATCGTCGCTCGACACCAAGTACAAGGCCCCGAGCAGTCTCTCTGTGCTCCGGGTAAAAGGGTGAGCCTCACCATAATGCAATCTTTTCCGACTCTTCAAAAGCCAATAACCGAACTAACTCAGCTGAAACAACATGGTGGGTTCTGCAACGCAACGCCCATCAGCCAGGGTTCGTTGATTTGAGGTGATATAAAGTGAAGTGTTAAGCGGCCAAAGCAGTAACTGAGAACGGCAAACGGAATAACCAAGGAAAAGAGTCATTATGTATTGAGGTTATTCAAAATAAATGGTGGACTGGTGGTGAAATGTAGGTGGTAATTGAAACAAGCTGTTCGGCAGTACCATTTGTCCGCCGAGATCAGGGGGATAAATCCATTGTCGAACAGCGCGGTCGTCAAGAGCGAATGACATGCGGTTTTGACGTAACTAGTACTGCTTACATGATGGCAACTGATGAATGTGCGTTGCTATAATTAGACATTTTCTAACCCAGGTACCTGCACAGTATATCAGAATACCACGACTAATTACATTCTGTCTCTAGTCCTGTCAACCACACCAGTGCTGACAGCTGAAGATGAAGGCAATCACAACTCTGTCGTGATATTTGATAGCCAAGGTATGGTAGTCTTTACCAAGTAGATCTATCAGCAGTCAACACATCGTCAACTAGGACTCGGTGCAGAAACATTGCTTGTCTCGTCCGAGGCAACTCCACAGACCGTGGCCAGACTCATGTCACAGTGCCCTCGTCAGTCTTGACGCGTCACGCAACTCGGACGGTGGGCCAGATCATGCTGCACGTTACGGTCCATGAGCGCCCGGACTACTGCATTACCATTCATCCGTGCAGCACAGGAGTAGCTCAAGGTATAAAGTAAATTTGAACTGCGCTCATCTTCTTCCCACAGTTGAAACTTTTCCCAGACCGCCTCACTCTTCACACCACCACTTTCAGCCCTGCGCTTAAACTGACACTTCTGCTGCCCTCTCAACAATCATCCTCCAAAAAGCAAGCCTTTACAACACATCAAAATGTCTCACCAACTCCCCCCCACCACCACCACCACCGGTTCCCAACCGCCCTCGCCCAACCCCAATCTCATCAAGGTCAGATTCTCCCGCTTCACCAGCAACGAACCCAGAGCCCGCCACATCTACGTCTTCGGCGCCGACATTTTCACAGAAGATGACAGGCTCAATCCCACCGTCACCATCTACATCGCCGGCATCACCAGGGAACCAACCGCTTCCGCTTCCGCATGCCCTTGCCCTTGCCGCTGCTGTAGCAGCGGCGTCGCCCAAGGGCGGCGCTGGGAGTGTGCTCTCATAGTCACCCCCAACAGTAGACGCGGATATGAGGTTGGGACGGTGGCTGAGTGCGTGTGCGGGTGCGTGTGTTGCAGCATAAGGGAGCGGAACAGGAGGATGTTGCGGAGTCTTGTGGAGGGGGCGATGACGGGAAGGGTGGAGACTGATCCTGTTACGAGGGCGAACGAAGAGGGGTGGGTGGATGGTGGGGAGGAGGAGGAGACGGATGATGATGATGATGATGATGAGGAAGAGGAAGAGGAAGAGGAGGAGACGGATGATGATGACTCGGGGTGGATGACGGATGACGAGAGGAAGGAGACGGTGGAGGGTGAGGATTCTGAGAGGGAGGAGTTGGAAGATGACGAAAGTGAAAAGGATGATCAAAGTTCGGAGACGGAGTCTGAGGAAGCTGATGATAGCGATGAGGGAGACACCGAAAGCCATTCGGGCGAGAGCAAGGGGTGGTTTGAAGAGGATGATGAGGGGGATTATTTCAACGTGCGAGTAGTACGCGTCCAGTGGCCAGATGTGTGGATTATGTGGGTGCATTATTTCTCCAGGCTGCCATGGTTTTGGAAAGCTGAAGGACACGATCAAGGATGTCTTAATAGAATCTTCTTTTCTGTGCCAGTTCCCTATTCCAGAGTAATTCTCTGGGGCGGCTTCGAAACAATAACGCTTGCGCTCTTCAGTTCAGCTATCCCGCGACGGCGATAGACACCAGGTCCAACAGCGGTGGCCACAAGTGCCAACAAAGCCTGGTCTGTCTGCCGGGCAATGACCAGGAACACCTCTGGCTCACCCGGTTTAACCCAATCGCTCCAACTCGGCGCCTCTTCAACCACACCCACGTCAAACGTCCAGCCAAGCAGGAGATCCGGCCAGTCCCCCGATGGACTCGCCAGCTCATGGGCATCCACAACCCGACACTCGATCCTCAGCCCCTTACCCTCAACTTCCCCATTACCCCACTCAACCACCGCCTCTGACCCTCCCATATAACTCACCCGATCCAGCTCAACAGCGCCCGTAACCGACATCCACGACCACGTCGGCAACCCATCCCCCACTCTCACCGACTGCCCCCCCGCCTCCACCGCCCACAACAAACACGCCACCGCACACGACCTCCACACCCCATAACGACACACATCCCCCGTAATCCTCTCCATCGCACTAACCACCCCCGCAATCGCATTCGCCCTGTCCTTCTGCACCCCCAGCTCCCGGCGGGTATACTGCTCCACCACCTTCGGCCAGCGGAACTCCAACCGCATGTCGATCACCGTCTCATCGTCCTCAACAAGCACGTTGTACCCCTCGCCGGACTGCATCTCGTTTGCGAGGCGTGGACCAGGCTCGAGCATGCCGGCGGGGTAGCGGATGCAGGTCATGGCTGCGGTGGTGGCTTCCTTCGTTTGGCAGCGGAGGAAGGGCTCGAGGTCGCCGAAGACGAGGAGGCGCGGGGGGAGCAGCGCTTCTTGGTAGGTCCAGCCGCGGGTGTTGATAGGGAAGGATTTGGTGGATTGGGTGTGGGCGGGGGTGATGGTGAGGGTGCCGGTTATGAGCTGGTTGGGCTTGTTTGATGGGAGGGACATGAGTATGGAGCATGTGGGATATCGGCTGCTGAACTGGGTGGTGGTGGTGTTGAGGAAGCCCTGGTTGACGGAGCTCGCTGTGGCTGCTGCGATGGTGACCGCGGCGCTCTGGTAGATGTTCTGCATCTGGCTGATCTCGCGCTGCTTGTCCTCGGGGTTGTCTTGGATGATACACAGCGCGTCGATCCAGAGATACTCGAATCCGAGGTGGTGGGTTACGGCGATGGCATCTTGGAGAGTCTGGGGCAGAGCCGAAGCGTGTGTCGCCTCATGTTGAAGTTTATCAAGGTTGTTCTGCTTCAGACTAAACGTCTGCGGCCCGCCCCAGCAGTAGCTTAGAGCGACGTACTGCCCTGGCTGGCCTTGCTTGGGTGTGATGTTAAGCCGGACGCTCTGAGACGATGGGTAGTCGCTCGGGATATGCACCAGTCGAGACGGGAGCAGTTTAGGGTTGGGAGGCTGGCAGCGGGCATGGGAAGTCTCGCATCTGTTGAGAATGGCCCTCAACGATGTTACCGACTCAGCGTTCAGCCCGTTCCATCCCAAGGGCCGCCAACAGGTCAAAGCAGCACATGGATCATCTGTGTCCGAGTCTAATCAGCTATCGTGGCAAGCCAACCCCAAGTGGGTTTCCATCTTTCGTACTTTGAGCTGCCGACACAAAGAGATAAGGAAAGTCCCACAAGAGTCGGCCCGCAACATTCTCTATCTTGACATGCAAATAATGCATCGACGTGGCAGCCGAATCCGTGACGGGCGCGGCGACATGGTCAACCTGGCGTTGGACGTGCCGCTGTATACCCGTGGCCGGGAACCGCAAGGGGTAGATCACAACCCAGGACCGCGGGAAGTTCTTGGTCTTGTGGACTCTTGCTGTGTCCGGTGTGGGGTAGACGAGGTCGCGCAGACGGCGGAAGGACGCCGGGTGTGGGCTTGCCCCGATCAAATCCCCTTCCCAGAGAAAGCGGCAGAAGCGGCACGTGGTCCGGTGCTCAAATGTCTCGAGTTGCGAATGCTTGAGCCTTCCGTTGGGAATGGAATAGATATCGCGGAGCCCTGGGATTGAGAAGAGGAGATCACACTGCTCGCATAAATTACGAGCGGGTATCGAGCTGGCCGACATGGCAGCGTGTCTAGATGTTACGGCTCATGGGTGGTGTAGGTGATGTATTCGGAAATGAAGCAGACTTACGGACGGAGTTGCTGGTAAAGACCTTGGCTGCGCCACGAGAGATTGGGCTGGTTAAAGGACACCCGACGCCGGGCACCACAAGGCTCCCGGGCGAGAGCAACGCCTGCAGACACAGCCCCCGTGAACGCCTCCCAGAGATCCCTCGCACCAGAACACCTCCGAAGGAACACCGTGCCCATCGGCAACTCCCTCAACCCCTCCACAAACATCGTGCTGCCCTAGCCTTCCCCTTCACCACAAAAACATGCCCATGAGGTGGGAATCCATTAAATTCATCCACTGACATCTCATATTCCACATTCCATATCTTCACTTCCTGGTTTCCTGCCTGCTTTCCAGCCCGTTCCCCTGCCCTCCAGACCTCCAAGCCATCATCTTCTATGCGCAATGCACCCCAAGTCCCAACGCAGCCTTTATCTCCAGCAAACATCACCGCACAGAGACCACGACCATGACCAAGGACATTGCCCAGACGACCACAAGTTAAATGTTCAGACCAGGGTGATGGGGGAAAAAGGAAGAAAGCTCTGCAAAACAAACAATGTACAAACCCAGACCCAACCCAGGCAGGCCCAAACCCAAGTCCAAACCCCGTCATGCCTCCTCAGAATGAGGAGAGAAAGGAAAGAAAAACGCCTCTATTCCCCTCATCAATTCGCATCCCTTCCCAAACCATGGATGCTTCATCCAGCCTCCCGTCATGCCATCCTATCCACCGAAAATGGTGGTTGCCAGGCCCAAACGCCCAATGCAATGCCGCGTCTCCCCACTGGCAAGAAGGTGTGACGCCGTTATGCGGTGATAGATAAATAAGAAAGCCGAGACGGAAAGAAAATGGTGCTGTGGTGGGTTGATAGATGGATGGATTATTGGTCGAGTGGGCGAGGAGGGACTCGGTTCCTTAGAGGGGAGGGGGTGTCGCCAGATGGAGGGGGAAGACTCGGGAATTCACGTCCACCTTGTGTGCTGTATAGGACCAAACCCGCAATGCCGTCTTGTGTCGAAATTATGCCTTCCACCTCGCGCGGAGAACTGTCCGACTGTCGGGTGCCGCTTCATCCCAAGCCACCAAGTCAACCGCCGTGTATATATGCCTTCCACGCTCAAGAAACGCCGCCGGATGCAGAGAAAGATCCCAACAACTCCTCAAAGGAAAAGCCCAACCCAGTTCCCTTTGGCATTGACCTCAGACTCGCACCCATCAACAGAGCAAAGCGTCCTCTTGGGGCTCTCCTCGCGGCGGCGGAACTTGGCAGGCTTCGAGTTCTTTGCGCTGCACCGACGCTTGTCGTAGCAATCCTTGCAGTAGACCTTTGCGACAAAACAAGGTTAGCAGAGAGCGACAAAAGAAAGAAACCAGCCGGTAAACTCACATGGCCACACTCCTTCACCGCCCAAAAATGGTGATCCGCCTGGTCCTTCCTCGTCCTCGCCTTCTTGACCGGCGGCATCTTCTCACCCTCCGCATTTGGATCATACTTGAGCTCGCGCTCGCAGCTGGGACAAATGGCGACGTCATCGTCGACGCCCGTGGCGCGGGTGAACCCTTCGCGGGCGGCGGGCGGGGGAATATGCTCGGGCTTAGGGGCGCGGGCGGTGCCCCCGTAATGGAGGATGGGAGCGTTGCCGGCGAGCGGGTTCTCCATGTTGAGGCCGAGACCACCGATGACCTCGACCTGCACTTCGACCTCGGGAGCCTGGGCCCCGAAGGCGAGGCGGTGCAAGAGGTTAAAGGGAAGGTTGCGAGCAAAACCGAAGTACCGCGGGCGGTTTTCTTCGGGGTCTTCCAAAATGAGAGCCGGTTGGCGCGGGGGATGAACGCGACGACGGTTGTGGTTGTGGTGGCGGTGTGGGTTGTGGTGGTCGGCGCGGCGAGGAAGTTGTTGGGGGAGGGGAGGTGGGGCGGGGAAATCGGGAGAATCGTCCAAAGTAAGGTCGATAACGTCGGGATTGTTGCCCAAAAGGCTGCCGTCGCTGCGTGAAAGAGAGGGCGTGCGCTGGTTGAGCGACCTTTGGCGACGAGGGTTCCTTCCCGGAATCTGCTGGGCATTGTGCGCGTTTTGCGCGCGGGGTCGCGGAAGAATCGGTCCCATGATTTGCTCGGGCGAGTCGGGGTCGCCAGTCAGATCGATGACCTCAGGAACCGTCCGGGGCGGTGTTTGATTGCGGCGTCTCGCTGCATGGCCGCCCAGCTCGACCTCAACCAGCTCGTCGCGGGCCTGGCTGCCGTGGCGGCGAGCTCGCTCCTGCGCCCGATACCGAGGCATGTCGTACGGGTGATGGCGGTTGTGGCGTGCCGCAAATGCTTCCGCCGGCGAAGGCAGGTTGCGCCTGTTCTGGCGGGATGGCTGGCCGCGGAAGGTTTGTGATTCCAGCTCCGAAACCAAGTGCAGGGCTCGCTCGTGGGTGCGCCTAGCACTGTCGAGGAGCGTGTTGATGGAGGGAAGATTAGGCCGGGGGCGGTTGTCGACGAAGAGCTCGTCAGAGGGCGATTCGGAAGCCCGATCGTGCTCATCGTGTTCGATATGTGCGCCGAAACCTGTGCGGGCTGGTTGCAGCCGGGGGTCGGGTTCGAAGTTGCCCTCTGCGTTCCAGTCTGCACGATACATTAATTCCTCAAACTCGTTGTCCAGCTCGTCGCCCAACACGTATTCGACGACGTCCTCGTCGCCCTCTGCCTCCGACTCGTCCTGATCGTTCACCTGCTCGTCTTCGGTGTTCTGTTCCCCATCCAAATCTTCCTGGTTGTCTGCCTGATTCTCAGCGTGACCCCCGTCTTCTGCGTAGTAATCATCCTGGTAGATCCCAAGGCCGTCAATCTCCTGCACATCGTCGTCGGACCCCTCCATGTCATCGTCCTCGTCAAACCGCTGGGGCGAGGAAACGTTCGGCCAGCTCGAGTAATCGTCGATGTCGCTCTCAGCATCGGGGTGGTCCGAGTCTCCGCTGTCAAAAGCATCCAAGGCGATGTCCTCCAAGTTGATGATGTCGTGGTAGTCCATGGTGCCCCCTCTTCAAGAAACCGGGTATTCGTGTCGAGTGGGATGGCGGGACATGCCACAATGGATCGTACAGGGTGGTTGTCAAAGGAAAGGAGGCGGGCTGTTCCTCGGCTCGTCAAGGGGGCAGCGTCGGTCCTTTTATTGTGGCGATGACGGTAAAAGTGAACGGAGGTCGGCGGCTGTTTGTTTTGGAGGTTCTGTTGGGGAGTGACGTGGGGCTGGCCTTGTTGTCAAGGGACTTTGGTGGCTCTCAAGTTGCCGCTGTGGATGGCGTAATGACGGCAGATGTGGGCGGATGCTGCCTGGTGGAAAATCGAGGAGCGGATGCTCGGGTGTCCGGCGTGCGTGGCGCCGCTCTCCACGAGCCGTGTGTGGTCTTTGGGTTGTTCGTTGGCAAAGGAAATCGAGCAAAGACAAGCGAAGTCGGTCGGGTGGTGGCCTCGGATGTTTGATGGTCCACGGTCTCGGCTGCTGTATTCGCCGCTCCGCCCTCCGCTGTGAAAGCGCCAAACAGCGCTCGGCGCTCAGTGGGCGCCACTGCCTGCTGGGCACGGGCATATTCACAATTACCTGTGCGTCTTGAGCTCATCTGGACCCACTTACTCAGCTGGTGGCGGCATCCACCATTTGCAGACAGCTGGCACTGCCTGCTTCCCTTCATCAAACTCACGACAGGACCCAAGACCAAGACCAGACCGCACAGCGCTTCTGCCTCCCCTTCTGCCTGGACAATCGCCTCACCACTCCCACCCAAGGGCGTGTCTCGTGTCTCCATGCAGGTATCACATTTTCAGGCGCCAGCCCAGCTCAAAACACATCTATGATACAACCCTCCCCCCCATAATCCCCATCATTCCTTCACCCCCAGCACCGCCACCACCCCCTCCTTGCTCACCGTAACCAGCGTCTTCGCCTCGGCCCCCCAGCGAATGGCCGTGGCGGGCGTGCTGGTGCGCAGCGGCTCGGACCACGCCTTGGCGCTCTTGAGGTACATCTGCACCGTGACACCCGTCGACCCGGCGGTGGCCAGGAACTGGCCGGTGTAGTCCCAGGCGAGGGCCTGGGCGTCGCCCGTCTGCAGCTCCTTGACCAGTGCGGCAGCGCCCGACTTGCGCAGGTCGAAGATGGCCGTCGTCGACTGGCCCTTGCCGGCGGCGGCGAACCAGAAGCCGTTCTCGGAGAAGACGAGGGTTTGGACGGGGCTGCCGAGGTTGAAGCTCTCGGCCTGCTCGCCTGTGTCTGTCTTGAAGACTTTGATGTCGCCGGGTTGCGTGCCGGCGCCAAAAAGGTTGCCGTCGGGATGGAAAGCGCAGGCGGTGAGAGCTGGGCATGTTAGTAATTGTGCAGTTCCCTTTAAGTGACAAGACATACCAGCATCAGTGTACCCCCGCGACACCTTCTGGAGGGTCTCGAGATCGTAGAACACAAAGCTCTTGTCCACGCCGACCGAGGCGAGAATCCGCCCACCAGGATGTACCGACAAGCCCGTGACAGCGCCCGCATGCACTTGAAACGAGGCGGTCTCGTTCCCGCTGTCGTAGACCTTGACGGAGCCCTTGGATGTCGCCAGAATGACCTTGCTCCCGGTCCAGACTGTGGCCGTCACGGGTTCGCCAATGTCGAGTGACCTCTCCACCGTGTTTGACTGTGTCGAGTAGATGTCCACCTTGCCGTCTAGCCCGCCGATTGCCGCGTATCCGGACTCGACGTCGAGCGATGATGCGTGGGACACGGCGAGGTCTGTGTATGCTACTTGCTGCAGGCCGGCGACTTCGTCTGGGGTAACCCATCCTTGGGGAATCGGGCGCTTCTTGCGGCCCTTCATTAATCTGCGACCGTCAGCATCCACTCGTGCCATAGAACCACGATATGGCATACTGTTGTTGCATCTCGTGAACATGCTCCACCAGGTTCTCCGGCAGGCCCTCATTATCAACCGCCATCGCATCGCCATTAGCTACCCCAACCGATGCGGGCGCGACTGTGACCTTGGACAACGCATCACGCGCCTCGTCCCGCTCCTTCGTCAGGCGCGCAATGACGCGGACGGCGGCATCGTGCTGGTACAGGGCAGTGGCGAGCTCCTCTCTCGTGCGGGCCAGCTGTTCCCTCGTGTTGTATGTCTCGAGCACCAGGGCGTCCCACTCGTCCTGGAAGGCCTTGAGCAGCGACGGGAGCGACGTGAAGTTTGGCGGGCGCGGGCGCACGACGCGGCTCGTCTTGACGGGCAGCAGGTCTTCGGGGTCGAGTTCTTCGTCGGTGCCGGGCTCCTTGCCGTTCTCTTCGATGTACTTGAGGATAAGGCGCTTCTCGAAGACGGTGCCTGGGGGTTGTTAATTGGGGGCGCAGGATGGGGTGGTGGCTGCGACGGACCTGTCTTCTTGGACACGACGGGCTCCTCTGGAACCTCGCCCGAAACTGGGGAATGTCAGCATCTACCAATTGAGTAGTGATTCAAAATCCAACGTACGTGCGCACAGCATCTTGGAAACTTTCCGAGATTCTCTTCAAAAATTGAATGTGGTAATGTTTAGATTGTAACTTCCAGATCCCAACTTTTTGGTGTTGCTGTGGCATTGGCAGTCGCGCCTCCAAGGCTGAGGCCTGCGCACGAGCCAGCCACTCACCCACTCGAGCCACTGCAGCTCGCCTATCGCGCACCTTATCGCGCTTGTGGGGACATGCCCAGCCCAGGCGGCTCCATTCCACACCAAGCATGTCTCTTGCTCTCTCTCTCATGAGTCTCATCTGTCTCACGATCTGTTTCGCGAAAACGCCTTTGCTAATGACCGACTAGAATTCTGACTTGGCAGACCCTGGTGGTAACTCGTCTGGTAATCATTTTGCCGGACAATATCCCATTCGTGCTCCCAGATAGGAACTTCGTAATTACTAGAACGGCACCGACGACGGCCTTGTCCCTTCAAGCAACCCTCTCTTTCATTTACTCACTGAACTCACTCCAGTCATCATCCAAGACCCTGAACTCGACCGGTTCCGCGTACGTCACCACCAGCTTTGGCCGCCCCCCATTATCGCGCGGCTCGGTAACCCTGCCCGCAATCCAGCACGGCAGCATCACCACCGTGTCCACATGTTCCTCGACACCACCCCAGTCCCACCAATCCACCGTCACGCCCCTGAACCCGTAGAGAAAGAGGTCACCTACCGTAGTATCTTGGGGCAGCTCATGGAGGTACTGGGTTTTCGTCCAAGACTCCCCTGGTCTCAAAGTTGTAAAGTGCTCGTGTTCGACGACCCGAACAGCTTTATCCGGCATGTCATAGATCTGGAACCCACTCATATCACCATTGTCCAAGCCGCACGCTTCCCACGGCGCTTCGTTGTCGCCGGCCCGCCAGCGATAGAGGCCGAATCCTTCAAGCCAGTCGTCCAGACCGATGATGGACCAAGAGCGGAAGGTGATGGGCCGGCTTGTTGTTTCCACACTGGGGTGGCCATCTGGTCCGGTGACCTGGCCCGTGTAGGTGACCTTGACTTTGATACTGAGAGCACTGTTGAGGGTTGTGATTGGGGGGCACTCCAAGGTCATGGTCAGTATGGGCGCTCCTGGGCTGTGATACTAACGCGTCAGATTTGGCAGTTCTTCCAAATCCCAACAGAAAAAATATCGGGGTAACTTGCGATCGATCCTGCGGCCCAAGGGGAGGAGTGTCTCCCCTTATAAGCCTCATGCTCTTCCGCGCCTCTTTTTCCCGCCAGTTCCACTCCATCAAATTCGCCATGTCAAACCCAAATCTAGCCTGGGTGGCCGCACGCTCCGGCCATGGTATCTCCTCCTCGCACGCCAGAACCGATACGTAAGCACCACCAGGCATCATCAGCGCGGGGTGCATCTTATCTTTGTCAAGCCGATGCCGTGCCTTGAGCTCCTGCCCAAGATGCTCCTCGACCGTACCCCAGTCCCATATGGCCACCTCGCCGCCGGGGAACAGCAGCGTGTACGTCTCACCGGCTGTCATGGCCTGGTTGTAGTGCTCCGGGAGATTTACCGCCAAGCACCCCTCGCCGCCGGGGGGCAGTTCCCAGAGGTACTGGTTGCTTCCATCGATGACGATTGTGTCTTCATTGGGGGGCTTTCTAAACTTGGTATGGTCGACTGCGCATGGCTCGAGGCTGTCAGTGGAAGTGGTGGTGTGGTGTAGCAGGGTCAAGCCCCGGTACGAGAAACCGTCGAACAGTGGGCTCCATCGGAAGATGCAAGGTCTGTCTGAGCCGTCGTTTTTGGCCCGGCGGATGGTAAAGTCGACGACGTAGGGTAGTGTCAGGGAGACTCGTCGGGGTGCCGTTATCTGAAGAAAGAGGCGAGGTGCTGCAGGTCTGTAAAATGATGAGCGATCTACCCTCTGCAAGATTCCGGCAATGGGGTAGTTTGCCGTTACCTCAAGTCATCTTTTCCCACTTTGATGTAAGGTGCCAAGTTGTTGGTTTTACTCATTGTAGGGCTGAGATGAGAAAGTCACAGATCAGTTTAAAGGTCAAAGACTCAATATGAATTGTTGGAATGCTCTCAGGCTTCGGTTCTTCCACATCTTAAGGTTAATTAGTCCCTTGGAGTCCCGTCCCTTTCAAGGAGGCCTCCACGTACATGCAGGGTTCCCCTCAAAATCACTCCGAGTCACTCGCCGAAAGTGGCCCTGGTTTTAACTTCTCAGCATCAACTACACACACAACTTGGCTCTTCCCCCTCCCTACCGCTCTGCTAAAGATCCAGTTTTTCTCCCTATCCTGTTATCTAGGCATCATTTGACGGATATGAAGGTTTTCAGACTCGATCAGGGCACGGAAAAAACTGGGCTCACGCAACAACCTTTCCACTCATGACCTCCACTGCCGCCCCCCCAAGCAACACCTTCCCAATCTTCACCTCCCCATCATCCACCCTCGCAACAGTCTCAACCTCAATCTCACTCCTCCGCCCCATCTCCACGCCCTGCGTAATCACAAACCTCGCCCCCTCCGCCGCCTTCTCCCGAATCGTCAAATAACTCGCCAACGCCGACGCGGCACTCCCCGTAGCAGGGTCCTCAAATCCCTCTGCCAGCATGCGCGTGCGCACCGCAAACTCCTTCTCCCCCCCCTCCTTAACGGAACTACCCTCCAGAACATAATAATACCTCCCCACCAACCCCTCCTCCCACTCCCCCTCATCCCTCAACCCCTCAAGCTTCGCAAAATCCAACCCACTCCCCGCCGCCGACACCTTTGCAAGCACCTCCAGCGACGGCAGCTCGATCAGCAAAAAGGTCATACCCCGCACAATGCTAACCACCGGCGCAGCCAGCTCAGCAGCGCGGAGCTCTGGATCAGAAGACAGCCCGGTGGTAATAAGCGGGTAGACGGTTGGAGAGGTGAGGAGGGAGGTGAGGGTGTTGGCGTGGATGTGGACTGCGTGGGGGATTGAGGCGCGCACTCGCGCTTGTTTTCTCTCCTGCGCGAGGATAGAGGAGATGGCGATGGGCCCGGCTTTGGTCAGGAGGGTGGTAATGTGGTCCCAGTCGAGGATGTGCTTGACTAGATGGGCGCTGCCGATGGTGGGGTGGCCGGCGAAGGTGAGTTCGGATCCGATGGTGAAGATGTCAATCTGCCGAGTAGAGGAGGTGGTGTTGGGTTCCGAGTCGAGGGTGTGCAGGAAGACGGTTTCGGAGAGGTTAAATTCGTCGGCGATGCGCTGCTTGGTGGCTTGGGTGAGCTGGGAGCGGGCAGCGGGAGGGACGAAGACGATGGCGAGGGGGTTGCCCTCGAAGCGGGTGTCTGTGAAGACGTCGAGGGTGACGAAGTCGAGTTTGAGGAGGGTGGCGGTCATGGTTGCGGTTGTTCTTCTGACGGTCCGTTTGGAGGCGTTGTGAAAAGTTTCGAGTCTCTGTCTCGTCAAGAAGGTAGGGGACGTCGAGGTCAAGTAAAAGAGGGACTCGGGGCGTGGTGTCAAGCTGCTTTGTAAGCTAACAAGTCGTAGCATCTCCTTGAGTCACGACAGAGCGGGGTGGTGGTGGGGTTTCTTAATGCGGCCATCAGGTTGCTCAAGCTGCTTGAGAATTATAGGTGCGCCCTTGCTTTGACAGCTCGCCGCGTGCGTTCTCCCCCATGGGTCCCCTCTTCTCCTCTTCTCTTCTCATCTTCTTTCTTCTTTGTCCTCTCTCCACCCCATTGGACTTGAACTCTCGGAACCCGAGTAGCGGAGTGTGTACTCACCTACTCAGGTTACCTACTTGTACCGGAGGTGTAGATACTAGGAGTCAATTTTCTTGCTTCAGTATGATCTTAAGATTTTCCTTAACAATCCATTTTTCTCGATTCCTTTGTCTTAGCCCTGCCTAGACTGTCCTCTCTAGTCCCATCTTTGTTCAAGATTTTCAACAATTGCATCCCGGGTTCTGTCATGTTACGCCTGGTAGTTAGCTGTTACCAACTTGTTTTTGCCATTTGGCCGTACTCTGTTCAGGATACTTTTTTTCTGAAGGCAGGTCTTTCAACAGAGGGCTGGCATCCTAGAACGGCTTTGTGTGCTGTCAAAAATCTTCTACCCAAATGCTGTTTAACAGGCGCTTGGTGAGTGGAAATGGTGGGTTTGTTGAACGCCTTTTTTTCGAAAGTAAACAAAGCATTGTGCCCCATTTTGGGTGCTTTTGAATAAGATTTCAAGGGTAATAAAGCATTGTATCCCATCTTGGGCAGGTGTTCGAATAAGGGCTCTGTCTCCTTATGCACAGCCGTCGTTGTTATTGCTCGGTATCACTTCATGAAGGTATAAAACCGACTGTCAGAGCCCTCGGTCCAGCACTCGATCTTCCCTCAGCTCCATCATCAGAATCACAGTGTCCAAGCCTCTACAGCAAGACCAATTCAGACCCACCTCACTCGATCCCAGTAAGCCTCAACCATGCCTTCCAACACCTCCTCTCGCCCTACTGACCAGGCCCAGGCCACCACCAACTACGACCCCGCCTTCGACACCCTCCGCGGCACCATCCTCGGCGTCCTCACCGTCATCAACCTCGACCCGCACCTCTGCCATCCCTGCAAACACTCCGTCCTCGACAACGCCCGCCTAGCCTTCCGGCGCCTCCTTTTCACCCCCTCCCTCGCCTCCACCTTCCCCTCCTTCTATTCCTCCCCTTCCATTATCTTCCACGCCCACCTCAGCACCACCACCCCCTCCACCTCCTCCATCCGCCTTGTCACCACCGCCGCCCCAACCACAACCATCACCGCCGCCCTGGCTCACCACCAAGTTCCTTTCCTCTCTTACCAACCACGAGTCCCTCATCGAGTGCATCCTCGCCCCGCTCTCCCACCCTCGCGACGACGCCCCCAACCTCGACATGCTGCAGCTGTGGTGGGTGCTGGCGGGAAGCTACACCGTGCTGGACGCGGTGCGGGGGCGGTCGGTCGCGGAGTTTGTTGCTACCACACGCATGCTGATGAACAGAATTTGGCAGTGGCAACGGGAGCATCTGGACTTTGTGGGCGGGGTATCCGTATGCTGCGGTGGGGGGGAGGGATATAGAGTGGTTGCAGGGGAAGGCGGTGATGAGCGCGGCGGTGGCGCAGATGGATGGGAGGGTTGCGGCGGTGGTGTAGGAGTTTTTTGGGGGGAGGAGGGAATGGGAGAGGGTTAGGGGGACGGTTGGAGCGGATGGGAGCGTAGATTGGGTTGCGGTTGTGAGGGCCGTGGAGGTGAAGCCGGAGTTAAGGGCGTGGATGAGGGAGTTGAGCGGGACCGAGGCGTATCGGACGCTGGAAAGAAATGTTCAGACGAGGGTGAGGGATTGGAGGGATAACGCGGGGCAGAGGGCGACGGTGTTGGCGGAGCTTCCGCGGAGGGAGCCCGAGTTGGCGAGGAGGGTGTTTCGGGACTGGAAGCGGGTGTGTCGGGATGATGAGGCGGATGAGACGCTGACGATGATCGCAGGCTGGTGTCGCAGCTCCGTGGGGAGCAGTGATGGCGAGGTATTTTGTAAGTTTGCGTCTTTCCTTGCCTGAGATTGTTAACATTTTTTGAAACCATAGACTTGTACCATATTAGTATGACTGACTTCCCCTGCCCTGTGATCAAGCCCGACACTCCTCCAACTTCTTAACCACCCTCTCAAAAAACGCCACCTTCAACCCCCTCTCCTCCTCCTCTCCCCCTTGACCCTCCACCCCAAAATCCCCTCTCAAACAAGTCTCTACCCCCCCCCCCCCCCCCTTTAAACCTCCTCCCTAACCTAACCTCCATCCGCCCCCTCTCCCTCCTCAACAACTCTCCCCCAAACATCAGTTGTATTGATCAATGTTCGAACGCAGGTCTAAAATCGGCATCGCAAGAATGTTGGCCTCACGACCCGTCTGCGCCAATGCCTGCGCGTTCCCCCCTTCCTCCACCCCGAGCAGAATACCGTACTTCGCCTTCAGTTCCTTCGCGTCCTGGAATACCGAAGACAGTGCGCCCAGGATGCGGTCGAGGAGACGCCTCACGGGTTCCAGACTGGGATCAAGCCGGCCTGCGGTGACGCCGGCGTTGCGGCCCCAGAGAAGCAGCCTTGCAATGGCGAGCTCGAGTCCAATGTTGAAGCTGAGCATGGCGCCGGGGGACCGCGGGCATTTGCCAGCGTCTGTATCCCATGCACACACAAAGTGAACGTGGTGACTGTGAGCCCGATTCCCGTGGCTACCTCTGAGAAGACAGACATCTTGTCTTGGGTGAGGTTGTATACTGAAGAGGAATGGATGATGAGGTTGCAGAACGGGTTGAACATACCAAAGGAAAGGGGAAGGGCGAAGAGGGAGCAGAGGCGAAGCAGAACCAAGTTGAAGTGTGCATACCTCACTCGGCCTCAGTTCCTGTTCTCGGTACGCGCCCCACGTTCCTGAAGATGCCTTGAGGGGCTGTTCACTAAAAGCCTCCAAGAAGGCTGCGTCGCTGAACGTTCCAAGACCCAATAGATGCCCTGGCTGCTTCTCTCTCTTCCCTCTAACCAAACCTCCCCGGCCCAACAAAAAGATAAGGCAGCAGAAACACCACCCACGAAACCCGAACAAAGGACAGAACAGACAGATATAAACAACATACAAGCTTTGGCCCCTGCAACAACTATGTTTATGTAACAAGAAGACCGGGAAGGAAAAAGGAACCAAAACCCCCCCACAAAAGGCGCAAGTCAAAAGCGGAAAAGGGGATCAAGTCCGTACGTATCCAGACAACCATCCCATCATCTAACCATCCCCCAAGCGTAACCCAGCGCCCCATCTCATGAGACAATATCATTACCCCTTTCCTTTCTTTACCCCAGTAATACAACCCCCCTCCCCTTTTTGTTTTGTTCACCATTACACCCACTTCCACCACCTCCCCCCCTTCGACGGCCCCTTCTAAGGACTCGCCCAACCCCCGGCCACATCGACCCACTCGGCGATACAACTCCCCTCCTTGCCCTCGACCTCCTCAATATCCGTATCGCAGCGGCAGCGACAGCCCACACCATTCTCGCGCGGGGTGTCGTACTCGGCCCAGTACTGGTCCTCCTCGACACGCTTGCGCTCGTCCTTGGTCGTCTTCTCGAGCCACGGCTCGCGGGTCAGCTGCAGACCGGGGGCGTTGGCGGGACAGTGCTGGATGGTGGTGTGGCGGTAGCCAAAGTCGCGGAAGTAGTGGATGTCGCGGGTGGCGAGGAGGGCGCCGGCTGCAAGGGAGTGGATGGGTGCGTCGCCCCACTGGAGTGAACAATAAAGGTTAGCAAGGGTTGTTTTGCGGGTGGGAAGAAAAGGGGGAACGTACGCGCTCCATCCAGAACCCACCACTGCGGTCCATCATGTTAAAGAAATCGCTGTAGGCCTTGCTGCGGAAGAAGTCGAGGCGGGCAATCTCAAAGTTGGACCAAAAGTGGCACATGTTGTACTTTTCGCCGTCCATGGCCTCCGGGTCGTCGTCGGCCCACTTGCCCTCGCCCTTGTCGGGCTGCGGCTCGACAAACATCTCCCACAGCCCCTGCGAGGTCAGGTTGTGCAGGCGCTTGTAGGCGGCGGCATAGCGGAAGATGTTGGGCACTGTCTCACGCAGCTCCTTCACGGCGATGGTGAAGCCGTACGTCTTGTTGTTCTTAATCATCTCGAGGAAGGGGTCGCTGGAGGGGGTGTCAGTATCGGACCAGAAAGTACAGAGGGTGGCAACTCTTACTAGGTGATGTCGCAGAAGTATGTGATCTCTGGCTCCAGACGCCAGTACCACTCGTAGGTTGCGAGAAGCGGGTGATTGAAGAAGAAGCCCGAGTAGAAGCGGCACATAAAGTGGTAGCTCTCCATTCCGCCGTACATGATGGCGTTGTCGCCCTGCTTGGCGATGCCCTCCTTCGCAACCTTGGGGTCGACCCAGTCGGGGAACCCCCACATGTCTGGGCCGACCTTGCCAAACTCGACCTTGCTCGACGTGTACTTGCGCACGGTGTCCTTGAAGTTCTGGTCGAAGTCGCCGTCGTTGAGGAACACGTAGGGGTAGTTGTACCAGCGGTTGAAGTGGCGCTCTATCGACTTCATCGACTGCACGACGCCGTCCAGCTCCTTGTTCCGGGCGAGTACGACGAAAGCCGCATTGGCGCGGGGCTGGCTGGTGTCGGGCTCGCGGCAGCCCTCGACGAACACCTTGTCGTGCTTTTCGCTGATTTTTCTGCGGACGACGTTGTCAGCGAGGGGTCACACAGAGGGCTTTGGGGCCGAACGTACCTTATTACCGGCGGCTTGCCATCGGGTGTCATGAACCCCCCTGACTGGCCCGGATGCCTAAGGAAAAGCACGAGGATGAGGATGACGACGGTAATGGGGAAGAGGAGGACGACGCCCAGGGGCACGGATATGGTCGAGTTGCCCTTTAGCCTCATTGGGCGGCGGAGGTATGCGAAGCGCGAGGCCAGTGTCCTCCTCGGGCGCAGCTTGCCCTTTTCGTCTGTGAGAGGGAGGGGAGTGCCCCGTGCCGGGACGAACTTCCCGGCGCGGCGGAGGAGATCCATGGTGGAGGGCGGCGAGAAGCCAGGCGGGGGCGGGGTGTAGGATCGGTCAGCGCGAGGTTATGTGGGTGGTATGGATGCAAGAGGAATCATGCGCCGTCGCTGTGGCTGTCGCTGTCGCTATGTCGTTTTCTTAGGGTCGTCGGCTTCGATCCGTGGGAGAGGGAATGTGGCAGGTTGCCGGTGCCGCTCGCGGAGAGGAACGCTGGTGGCAGCAATTGATGAGCAAGCGTCAAGTTCGGAGTGTTCTCCTGGACCCTGCGCTCGGTTGCGGGATCGAAAATAGAAAGGGTCGTCGCTGGGACCTCCTCCTGTGACGCGTTGGGGTCGTCCCAGAAAGCAGGAGGGCTGATGGAGACTGGAGACAGCTTCCGCTTGGCACTTGACACTTGACGCTTGACACTTTCAGTCGATGGAAGGACCCAGTCTTCTGTCTCAATAGCCAGGGGCGAGGCTCGATCGAGGGTGGGCCGTGTCGAAAAGTCTGGGGGCGAGTTCCACAGCAGGATGGAAGCTGAGATGGCAGTCTGATGAGACTCTGTGGTAAGTTGTTTCTGCTTGGCCACGTCAAAGTTTGGGAAAATTAAAAATTACAGGTTGCGGGTTGTTAGTTCAAAGTGCAAACTTGGTTCCTGTCTGCCAATTGCAGCCAATCCACAGACGTGTTTCGTCTCTCGCCTCGCGCTGCTGCTCCCAGGAGATTGAACGCCGCTAAAGGTACGTACCGAAGCCTGGATCGTCTTGGCGCTCCAGGGTTGGGGGCTGCAGCTTGGCAGTTGTCGACAACGGTCCGCCAGCTGACAGCATTGCCTCGGTTTGCAGATCCATTCCTGCGGCCTCTCCTCTCTTATTCCTTCCTGTCACTTTGAGGCGATCCAAATCTTTTGGGCCATTCATCTCAACTGCTGTTTCCACTTTCCAGCTTTCCAGCTTTCCAGACTCTTTTCCAAGCCCTCGAACAACCGAATGCAGGGGAACCCAAAAATATCACGCCTCGTCCAATCACATGCGCTGTCCCGTCGGTCATTCCCCCTTTCTCCCGCCCCACCACACCGTCTTCAAAGAATAGTCCAGACTCCGCAACAAGCCCTGTCTCAGCGGAGGTCTCGTCTTGCAACCCCACGATAGAACCACAATCTGCGGATACAGAACACAAGGCGTGGTGGCGGAGTGGTCTAACGCGCAAGACTAGAAATCTTGTTCCTTCGGGAGCGTCTGTTCGAATCAGGCCCACGTCGAGATACGTTCTCTTTTTCCCTTTCCTTCGAAAGTATGTCTTTTTGGTGACTGGACATGGCGAGGAAGAATGACAGGGGAGACTTGCAGCATGGACGGGCCGACTGTGAAATTGACCGAGTTGAGAACTTTGGACGGCAAACACGGCTCTCTCATTGCAATGGGTTGCCATGGAATTTTCACCAGAAGTTTTGTTGTTCTTCACAGAACCATACTCCTTCTATTGTACCGTCCCACCAAAACTAACCCCCCTGCCCTTTCATTGACCCTCTCTTAATTAACCATCTTCTCAGTCACTTCCTCTAGAGAGTGGAGACTAGCATCTCCTACAGACTCTCAACGGCCCCGTCCTCTTGCTTCTCCTGAGCTCCACCCTCAACTCCCGCCTCAACCTTCTCCTCAGGCTTGTCTTGCGCCGGCTCCTCCCGAGCCTGATCTACAGCCTCTCCCTTGGACTCTCCCTCCTCCTCCGTACCCTCCTCAGTGTCCTCTCCCGTGCTTGACCTGTCCTTATCAGTCCTCGCACCAGAGTCCCCCTGAGTTTGCTCCTGAACCTCCTCCCCAACGGTCTTCTCCTCCTTAGGCTGCTCCTCCCCCTCTACCGGAGCAACCACCTCGGACTTCTCTACCGCCCGGACCGACGACTTGGTGGTGGTGGTGTTGTTGTTGCTCTTCACACGCCTCTCCCAGTTCTTCCGAAGCCCAGTCCACATGTCCAACACACGCTTCACAACACCAAAGACAACCCTGTTAACCGCTTGCCTCCCGTTCAGGAAAAGAGTCTTAAGCCATCATGAGCTGCGGCCCAAAAAGACTTTCACCGTTTTCAGAGCGGTGCTGCGGGACTCGGACCTGGCCAAGATGACATAGCCGACGGCAACGAGGATGGGGAGACAGTAGGTCAGGAAGAGCCTGAGGGCGAGAATTTGGTCAGTTTGGATGGTGGCCAAAAGGGTGAGGTAGAGAGAGGTAACGGGTATGGGAGAGGAAGGTTGAGAGGGAGGGGGTGTTGGAGATGGAGAACTTGAAGTGGAGGTTGGGGACGGAGAATGACAGGTTGGGGATGAAAAATGGAAGATTAGTTAGGGAGTGGGAAACTTGAAGGCGGAGAGAGGGAATGGTGTCTTGCGCTGTTGTTTGGAGGCGGTTCTTAACCGTTCCGAACACTTTTTCCAGAGTGCTCTTGGGGGAGGGAGATTTGGGCTTTGGGATCTGGACTGGCGTCTCCATTTGGACTTTCGTCTCCGTGGCTGGTGAGTTTTGCGCTGCCGCTGCTTGATGAGCGTTGTACCACGCCCTCAGCCCCTGAACTGCAGAGTACATCTTGTCCAGCGCGTCTTCGGGTTTCTTCCAACCCTTGACACCTCCCTTGAAAGTCTTCAGCTTGTTGACAGCACGCTCGCCCAGGCAAGACGTCGGCATGCCATACCAGTCAGGAACCTTGGTCTCACGGTGCCAGAGACAGCGCTTCAGGGGGTCCATCAGCGTCTCATACACTTTCTCGTAGCCGAGGACGTGATTATCTTCGGTGAGGGGACCAAGGCGGACAGTGCCCTGCTTCCCATGGACAGCTCTCTCGTAGGCCTCGGTAATTTCGCTCTTGGAGGAGGTTACCGTCACCTCGAGCAGGGTGTAGGGCGTGTGGTAGGGGTAGATGTTGGGTTTGGAGGTGGTTGACGGGGTCATCCGAGATATCCAGATCGCACTGCATGTGAGTGCAAGGACCGCAAACAACTTAAGAACCGGTCTTGTTGCAACTCGTCGTCCGAGCATGCCGGCCGAGATGGCAAAGGTTCCAAGAGCTGCTGAGCAGAGAGTGAGGAAGCGCATGACTGCATCGAGGGTTGCAAAAATCGTCATTCCGTGCGATTCCGGAGGGTGCTGAATGTTGTGGTTTTAGTGTTTGGTTTGGTGGTTCAGGATGTAATTCGATGATGTTCCAGGAGTTTGTTGACCGGCGAGGAGGATTCTGGTGTTTTAAGCTCATTCGGGCACCATCTGAAGCATGCGCCAAAGGTTCTGCCGCTCTTAGTTCTCTCTTGTTTGGCACAATGAGACTTGCTCAAACGAATTCCCTTGAACTTTGCACAGTCTGGACAGGCCTTAGACTATGCTTTGTTGGTGTTGCTTCAGACAAGGACTTTGTTCTGCAAAGCAGCGCCGGAACAAACCCAAGCTGCTGAACTTTCTCCACCACACGATCCTTCTTTGTCTTGTGTCATTATGTCCATGGAATGGATGGATCTGAAAGGGCATCTTGGACCAGAACCTCTTGCACATAGCAATAACCACGAGTAATTACATACCCGAACGAGCTTGTATCCCCAAACGCTAACACAAAAGCATAACACGCTTGTTAACAAAGTCAACCCAACCGTCATGGTATCGGAACATCCCCCACAACAGACCAGTCCCCCTTCATGTCCAACTTCACCTCCACCACCTTCCCTCCCCTCTGGAAATAACACCTCATGGTATCATCCGCCGGCTCCGCCAGCGGCCCTGCCTCACCCGCTGCGTTATGTACCGTGCTCGCCATTGTCAAACACGCGATATCTGTATCCGCATCCACGTTCTGCATCGCCTCAGGCTTGATCCTCCTCCACCTAACAGACGACCCAGACGAATCTGTGTAGAGCACGTTGATATTTTTCGCCGGGCCGAGATAGAGCAGGTACGTATCAACCCTTCCGGCACCGTCCCCCTTACGCGCCACAGAGAAGCCCGCCATCGGGGTCCGCTCGGGGAGTGTAATCTCAGGGATCTCAACCGGCCAGGAGAGGGCGTAGTCCTCCTTCAGCTGGGGTGAGTTCAGGTCGGTGACGCTGACGGCAAGTTTTTCGTTTACGTCCTGGTAAAAAACGGCGTAGCCGCCCTTGACGGCAATGCGCTTGTAGTTGGTCGACATGGGCACGACGGCCAGGCGGGAGCCGATCCGGGCGGTGATGTTGATGCGGTTGTTGTCCCAGTTTCTGGAGGGGCCAAATTCGGCGTCTTGGAGGTTGCGCACGTGGTGCAGCACGCCTTCGGGGTTCTGGTAGATGGTCCAGGGCCAGTAGGCGGCGAGGCTGCTGTTGACATGGGTGACGATCTTTTTCGTGTTGACGCTGTCATCAACAATGGGGGGCGTGGATTTCTCGTTGAGGCTGACGCCGAAGAAGCGGTTCTTGAAGCCGATGTAGAAAAGCTCAAGTTGGGGCTGTGGGGGGGAGTGAGCAAGGGGGGCGAGGAGAAGAGACTGGGAAAACCAACGTTGTATTTCTCGCGAAAGAGAATGGTGGACACTGCCAAAGGGGTGCTGGCATTGGCGAATGACTTGAACGACACCGGCTGTTGCCAGCAGGAGGACTCGTTGCCTGCAGTGCCGAGAGTTGTGTCGCAGCGTGAATAGTGAAGCGCGTTGTCGACGCCTTGGTAGAAGAGGAACCTCTCAAGGCTGCCGTCTGATCTCCGCCAGCCCGTCACGCTCAGGCTTGAACCCTGGCCTACCAATTGTGATCCGCTTGTCGTGTTAGACGGCGTTTCGATGGGCGGCTTGTTTGAGCTGTCCGAGTCTTGGTCCGCACCCCCGTCCGTCTGTGATGCTGAGTCTCCGGACGACTTGGCGGCTCTGCTGCCGAGGACGCCGCCCAGAACCGCACCCAGAATGACAACAACCGTAATGACAGCCCCAATGATGATCCATAGCCTTTTCCGCCCTGCCTTCCCTGGTGACGCTCCGGCAGAGGGGTAGTGTTCCGGGTCGTTGCTGTACCCAACCCCAGGATACTTGGTGACGAGCTCCTTGCCGGGGTTGTAGTCTCCGGTGTAAACCTCTGGGAGGTGACCGTGCTGGGAGAATTGGTGCCCCACTACCTCCAGTCCCCCATCCGGCTGCTGGACCACCTCGAGGCCTGGCTGCCCGACCGCTTCATAGTGGTGTTGGGAGGCCATATGGCGATTTCAAGGACGACACGTCCGAACTGGCGGCATCACCTGGAAGAAAAGCGTTTGTGAAAGGGCAACAAACTGCTCTGAAGAAAGTTGGGAGATCATCAGGAGTTATCTCAATGCGGTCGAGCCTTGCGGTTGGGATCGCACTCTGAGAAGCTTGGAGGAGCTTGGCGCTCCTCTCTCCCCTCTTGGCCTTGCCCTCTCACAAGCCTCACACAGAGCTCCGCGAGGGCCGGAGCAAACGTGCTGACAGGGGTTGTGATCCTTCAGCGGCAGACTGCGCCCCGCCAACGGGAAAACGGCATCAACACATGCTCCCCTGTGGATGACTTTGCTCGTCTCCAAAGACCCAATGGGGCAGCTAACCCACGCTCGCCATGCCTAAACCCTAATCCACCCCATCTACCCTACACAGTCTGCTACCATACCCCCATTGAGCAAGGGGTTGGTTGGACTGATGCGGACTTTCAATTTCCGACCGAGGACAATGTGGCGTGATGGAACATTATCCGTAGCACCAAGCTCCTCGGCGGCACGACCACCGAAACTCCTGCAGGGACACCACTTCGACACCACCCCCAGCCTCGTCAGCAACCTCCTTCATCCTTCCATCAACAGGCAGATCCTCATCGCAGTTGTTGTCATGTCTCATGCCCTGGTTAGCCATCCCGAGTCTCTAAAACAACAAACAGCAACAAACAACAAGACAACCCGGGACAGGTGCCTAGCCTGACCCCCTGATTTCACCCCCTCTGCACAACGATCCAGCACCTCTGAGCATGCCACCCAAGACAAAATCGGAGACACCAAAAAGCAGCGTATATGGTTGGTATCAAGCTAAATACAAGAAGCCCCAAGATTACACCCAATACAGGCCTCCATGGCGTATACAAAAAAACATTACCGTTTTCTCCTCTCTCGCCAAAGTTGCTGCCCATCAAGCACACTGCAACACAATCCCCTGAAACCGCGACAAGCTCAACAACCATACATCCTCCCAGACATACACACCTCTTTCGGCTTACACCTCAATCTTCACCCACACTGACTTCCCCAACTTAGAGCATCAACAACCCCGCAATCCCCACCACCACCGCAAACGCGCTCGCCCCCATCGTCCTCTCGACCCCCCTCCCACCCTCATTCTTCGACCCCGAACCACCACTACCCCCATTATTATTATCCCCGCTGCACGACTGCGAGAACCCAGACCCCTCACACGAGCTACTCCCACTGCCACTCCCACTTCCACTTCCGCTACCACCACCATTCCCACCATTATCCGTCGACCCCGTGCCAGGGTTCGAGCCACCCGGCACCTGATTCGGCGGAGCCTCGCCACCACCGGGGATCGAGTTCACGCCCGACGACGCAGCAGGGCTGCCGCTGGTGGTGCCATCGCCCTTGTCCATGTCCTTGCCCGTGCTCAAGAAGCTCTTCATAATGGTGTTCTTATCCGAGTCCACCACCGTATCATTTGTCGCGGAGATGTCGTTATAGTAATACGACTTCTTCTTATTCGTCCCCGGCGCCTTATCCGCATTGTAGCACTGCACCGAGATCTCGCCAAAGGTCGTGAAGTAGTAGCCGTAGTCCTTGATCTCCTGCGAGTTCCAGTCGATGTAGCCGCCGGCCCAGTCGACGGTGCCCTTGGCGTTGGACTCGAGGCCGCCGGGCCAGATGGAGATCTGCACGCGGGAGGGGGTTTGGGGGAAGGCCCATTGGTTGGAGGTGGCGTTCCAGGTCTCGGAGCGCTTCTTGGTGCGGCCGACTTTGCCGTCGACGAGCCACTTGATTTCGTCGGGGGTCCATTGGATTTCGTACTCGTGCCAGTTTTCGTAGGCATCGGTGGTGGAGATGTTGGCGGAGTTATCGTCTGGACGCGGTCAGTCTTGCTCAGCAAAAGGGGATCTTGGAGGGGAAGGGCGCTTACAGTTGGGAATGCCCTGGAAGTAGTAGTTCGTCTGGGCCGTCTCCAAATCCACACCCACAAACTCATAATCAATCTCATCCTTGACGTCCGAGAACAAGATAAAAGCGCTGACGACACCGCGGCCGCGCGAGGTCTTCATCTTGGCCTTGACGGTGCCATACCACATGTAGGTGGTCGTCGCAAGCACGGTGCCGACCGACTTAGGCGGCATGGTGAGCAGCACGTTGCCGTCGTACACCAGCGGCTGGCCCTGGCCAACCCAGTCAACCTCGCTCGCGTCGCCCAGGTACTTGCCGATGTCGCGGTAGCGGTCGAGCGAGTCCATCTTGTACACCTTATCCTGGCACACGGGGGCGGGCGCGCACGAGTCGAGCGAGAAGGACATGCGCGGGTCACAGCCGCCGAGGCAGAAGGCGCCGACGCCACATTGGTTGTACTCTGTGGGGTGGGGGTGTCGAGGTCAGCGCGCTGGTCTAGGTGGGGGACAAGTATGGATGGAGAGACCGCTACTCACGCGAACAGCAGGGCGCCGACTCGGGGCACTTATTGTCGAGCGAGCACGCCGGGATGTCGGCAGCCAGTACGGCCGTCGCGCCGAACAGGGCAGCGCCCAGCGGGAGGAATGATCGGACCATGGTGGTCGTTCGGTTCAGTGGGGGTTTGTTGTTGTAGAGTATAGGCCGGAACGGCAAGACTGGGACTCGGTTCTACCCAAGCCCAAGATCTTCAATCGTCGGCGGGGGAGTACTAGGTCGGGCGTGTATGCGTAGGGAGTCTCGGGTTGGCGTGATGTTGGAACGATCGGATGACGCGGGTTCACCCAGATTACGGCACAGACAGAGTTGATAGGTAAGTATAAAAAACGAATGGACAAGCGACCTCTCCGGGCCCCTCAGTGTTCAACGAAGGGATCCCAAAAGATGGTATGATTTGAATGCAGGACAAAACGAAGGTGGGTTCCCAATGGTGAACCTGTTGTTGGGTTGGGCGGGAAAGGAGAAATGGAGCAGAGGAAGCGGACGGCGTGCACCTGGGCCCAGTCAATTTTAGGTCTCCTCAGGTCTCCTGTCCAGGGTGGGCTCGCAGGGCGAGCCGTCTCCACCCGCTCCCCAGGGCACACCATCTTTCCATTCAGGAGTCGCCGTTCTCTGCTTTGTTTCCGCTGACGATCGTCGAACAAGAACGGAACAGTCGCTCGTGTTGGATGGAATTTGGCCATGCGCGGTCTTGGATGGCGATATTCGTCAGATGACAGCCAGGATGCTGCGGAGGCCCATCCGCAGACGCAGCCGTGATCGCACCGCAGTAGTTCCCCCAACTCTAACTCCCGGCTGTGCAACATTCAGATCTGCAAACTCGGCGACACAGCCAAAAAGCTTTCCTTTTTGGTGATGGGGGCACAGCGGATTCCAGGTTTCCTCTGCAGTGGGCAGCAGCTGCCTGCATGCAAGTGCCAAGCCCCCGCCGTTCCAAGGTTTGCCCCTTCCCCAGATTGGACAAGCGGGTGCTGCATGCAGTGTGGGGCCACCGTTTCGAGGACAAGACGCCGCAGCCCTGATTGGCCGGGCATTCAAGAGCCTGGCCTCGGTGCTTCTGAGTCTCGGAGGATGCAACCGTCCCTCTCGTATTCCTGAGGCTTCTCAAACAGAAACAAGAGAGGATTGGATTGAACTATCAAGTTTCCGGACGTAACTCCGAGTCTTGATCATGGTCGGCTCTTTGCTCCAGAGCGTCTGAGAACGAAGAAGCAAGACGCCACCAGACTGGAATGTTTCGCCCGGAGATTGGACAACGGTCCCTGCGACACAAACTTTTGAGGCTTCAACTCTCCGGGTCGAGTACTTCGTAGCGTCGTGTTCTTTCAGCTATGACTTGAGTGTCAGGGATGGGTTTGTTGAGCAGATGGCTAGCTGAACTCAACCTTTGTACTTGCCCGCTGAAGACTACACTTAAGGATCCAGACCCTGCTGGAGGAATACTCGAATTAAACTTATGGCCGCATGAATCAAGGCACCCAGTAATGCTCAGGGAGAAAGAACTCAATATTTTTTCGTCGACCACCTTGGTCCAGAGGCAATATCAATCTCCGAAACACAAAGTCAAGACCTCCTATCCTTCGCGAATCCTAGACCAGACAAGGAAACAACCATCCAGTAAGGGATCATCGTCAACCGCCCAAGAAGAACAGGGCAGCATCTCCTTCATGATCCCCAATCAAAAGCCCATGGCCAGCCTGCGAAACTCCCAGAACCACCAACCCAAGAAAGAGAGAAACCCAACCAGGGAAACCGTATCCGCAAAGGGGGTAGGGTAAGGGGGGGTAGACCATGACGCAAACACCCATTACAGAGTACCGTAAAATAATACATGGCCATTTTGTGTTTTCCGTTTCACCGCGAGAAGACTGACGAGCCGGACGCAGACTTTCGTGTCCGCCCTGGAGGGGGGCTCTACCGGCCTTTCTGGGCGGGGAACAGTTCTGCGAGCCGCGGTAGTCAGTTGCGGTTCAAATCCAACAAATATGGGCGGACTCACCAGGGAAATGCTCCTTCGCGTACTGCTCACACGCCTTGGCCGGCTTGCCAACCTTCTGGCCAATCGCCTTCCACCTGTTGTTGTCGTACTCCTTGATGGCCGCGTGCAGGGCAGCGCTCTGTGAAGTCCCAGAGTCAGTCAATGAAGTAACAGACCAAAAAAGGGGGGAATAGAGTTTGGGTTGCATACCTCGTCCTCGGCAAACTCGGCATAGTGCATGTCCTTGTACCAGTGTTTCTTCACGCTGCCCTCCGTCCGGTTAGGGAAGGTCTGGACATAATGGTTAGCACGGTCTGCTAGTTACACTTGTTTCCCAACCGGGCTTCTGGCCTACCTTGGCAATCTCAGCCCAACTGTGGCCGGCATCGCGCATCTGCTTCAACCGTTGCTCCTCAATAGGCGTCCAGGGGGTATTGGTCCGGCTCTTCTTCGCTGGCGGAGGAGCGGGGGCATCGCCTGCGGCGGCCGGTTGGGGGGCAGCGGCTGGCTGCGCAGGAGTCGGGGCAGGGGCCGGAACCGGGACAGCTTGCGGCTGTGGCTGCTGTTGTTGGGCATGCTGCGGGTGCTGTGCCTGCTGGGCGTGTTGTTGGTGATGCGGTTGTTGCTGGTGTTGTTGATGCTGCTGATGCTGCTGATGCTGATGCTGTGGTTGCTGCTGTTGCTGGGGAGGGGGCTGGGAAACCTGCGGGGCAGCAATAGGGGCAGCTTGGGCCTGGTGTTGTTGCTGCTGCTGCTGCTGCTGTTGAGGAGGCGCCGGCGCCGGGATGTGCTGGGCATGTTGCTGATGCTGCGGCGCGTGCTGAGGAGCATGCTGGGCCGCATGCTGAGGGGGGTGCTGGGGGGCATGCTGGGGACCATGTTGCGGCACATGTTGTTGAGCATGGGCAGGAGGGTGCTGGGGCTGGTGTTGAGGAGGATGCTGGGGCGTGTGCTGGGGCACATGGGCCGCAGGGTGGGCACCAGGGGCGGCTCGTTTCCGTCTGTTCGGGGCGGGTGCCGGCGCCGTTGGCTGTTGCTGGGGCTGTGGGGCCGGCGCCTGTTGGGCATGAGCCATGGACTGCTGCACCGGAGCCGCGGCATGGTGTTGCGGGTGCTGCTGCTGCTGCTGGGCGGGGTGCTGCTGCTGGGGGTGTTGCTGGTGTGGGTGTTGTGGCTGGGTCGGCTGCTGTGGCTGTGTGGGGTAAGCCCGGTAGTCGACCTGCTGCTGCTGCTGTTGCTGCTGGTCGCGCCGAGTCATGTCGGGCTGCGGAGCAGCATAGGGCGATTGTTGACTGTACCAGGCAGCATGGTTAGCGAACGCGTTCGGCGACGGCTGCTGCTGGTGTTGTAATGGCTGCTGGTGCTGGTGCTGATGCTGGTGCTGGTGCTGGAGCGCGAGCGCCGGCATCGACGTCGTCTGCAGCGGACGCCATGACTGAACGTCGTTTGCCGTCCGCTGCTTCTTCATCACAGGCAGCGGGAAAGGGCCGTGTCGGAGCTGCCTGGGCGCGGAGCACCAGGTGGACCGCGGACAGAAGGACGACGACGACGCCGCGGGAGTTTAGACGAGGCGCGTGGGGATGCGAGGATGTGTGCGAGGCCAGATGGGATGATTTTGACTCTCGATGATTTTCCGACTTCCCCACGTGGTTGACCTACTCTGCTCCCATGGTCGCAGGACAATGGTCCGGGAAGGGAGTACATCAGGTACATAAATGGGGGGGGAAGGGGTTGGGAGCGGACGGGGTGTTGCGGCGGTGGCCAGATACGAAAAGGTACAAAGAGACGAGGTACTCACTGAAGCTCATTGGGCTGGCCGGTGGAGTTGTAGAGGTATTCCGTGACGGGAGCTATCGTCCACTGATGCATCTTCTAACGCGCGGCAAACTTGTCAGCGAGACTGACAGCCTTGAAGAGAGTCTGCGCAGAGCAAATAAAACAACTGATGTTGTGTTTGGCGAGAGAGAAGTCCCGAGGATTGGGAGTGGCAATGAGAGGCTTCCATCGTTGGTACCCATCGCCGGCCAGCCGCGCGAAAAAACAGCTTGACCGGTTTCGTGAGCGGTTTTGCGGTGGGCAGCTCGACCCTTGCGTGTCTTGGGTTGTTTCGTGCCGCACGCGTCGAGTCCATGGGGCAAAAGTGACTCGAGGGGCTCGCTCGGGGCTGGGCGCGACGAAAACCATGAGATGAAAATGAGAGGGGGACTCACGGCGGTCGGTGATGGAAAGCTGGGACAAACTCTGCTGAATCAATATTCTGGCGATGACGACTCTGTTGGAAGAGTTGCGAGGAGTACGGGGTACTCGGAGGTGACCAGCAGCGTGAGGTCAAGACACCATGGGGGCAAGGCGAGGTACTTCTCGACGCACAATGGGACACGACGGGGAAGTGTCCAGGGAATGGGGGGCTGGGGGCATGCGGGGTGGAGAGAGCTGGAACCTGAAGGATTCTGTGGCCTCGAGCAGTCGAGCTTGGGGTGGATCGGGTTTTGTGTGAAGCACAGACGGCTTGGCTGGGCCAGAGCGAATTAACGTCACGGCAGTGGAGCCGCTATCCATCGACAAGGGCTGCAAGCCACACCCTGCACATGCCAGTGCCAAAATGACGATCACTGGTTGCACTTCGCTGACTTTGCAAACAGCGACTCCCGTTCAGCTGACAACAACTGATGCTGGAACTTTATTCTCACAACCCAAGAATGGCCCCGGCCTTGTTTGATGTCGAGTTGCACGGTCAACAAGAGGTCCTTCCAGGTTGCCTTGCTGCCAACGCGGTCAGCGTCTGGCGCGTTGATGAGTGGCGATGACGGTTTGCCATGGCTCAGCATGGCTGTCACGAAACATTGGATCCAATGGCTGCAAGCACTCTTCCCGGGAAGGCGACATGCATGCGCGTACCCCGGCTCCAATTGGAATGTGCCCTCAAAGTCAATCACAGTTCGCAGCGCGAGACGAGAGATAAAGGTGCGTTTGGAGTGTTGTCTCAAGCGAACAAGGACTAAAATGGGCTTCTTTCTGCTGAGACACAATGGTTCGAGTTCTCTCGGAAGAGAGGTACTTGTGATGGAAGTCGCGTCAAGTCTTGGCTTCCATGCTGTGATGTTCTCTCCAATTTTGGGTGGATCAAGTTTGACCAATCATCACGATGCTAATTCTCCCAAACAGTGGGGTTTCTCGAGTATTCCGTTGGGCCCTGCCGATTCAGCAAATGGCATTTATGTTTTTGTTATTTTGGGTCCTGTCCGCCGATCTCCTTGTTAATCTTAACAGTTATCCCAGAACCTCAACCATCGAAATAAAACCATCGCCAGAGGGTACTCCACACAAACACCGCAGCCCGGAGGTACTGGTACCGACCGTTGAGACTTGCCGCTTGGAGCGGCACTGACCGGGGGCCCATTCAGCCTTGTCCTCGTGTCTCAGTGGGAGTCGTGGGAATCCCTCAAGTCAAGCAGACGCGCTCTCTGGCCAGAGAGGAAAACAATAATTCCGACGAGCGTCGGCATCTCTAGCATGCGCGCTTCCACATTCGGCGTGGCTTCCGCGGGCAAGTGGAGCTGCAGTCTGCAAGGTCGGCCCGCGGTTCATCGTCTACACTACCCATGACATCCGGGCCGATGGATGGAGCATCGGGCCGGATGAGATGGAATTTGCTGCCTGTCTCCGCAACACGGTAACTTAGATACTCATGGTAAGCTTGGAACAATTCACGAGAGAATCAGCTTCATGTGGTCGACGCAGACCACTTCAAACGTCAGTTGGCACCCAAGAGAAACCCCAGGCCAGCAACCTTTGGGAACAAGCCGTGCTGGCAGCAGGTACTACAGCACCGGCCTTCTTTCTGGAATATTTCGTACACAGAGAGATACAGATAGAATCCTAAGAAGCAATCGTCTCTTTTGGAATCACATGCCCAACCAATCTAGGCCCCTCTCGTAAAGGACTTCGTTCAAGCGATCTCAAGTTGGTGCGGTTCATGTTCTCGCCAACACAATCTAAGAGCACATTCGTGCTTGGAATTTCCTTATGAATTTCCAACAATATGGAATTGTTGAAACATCACCAGTTCCAGCATGTCAACATTGAGTTTGAGACAGACTCGCGGCACTGTGGAAGATGGATGGTGTGCCATGCCTGCCCGGGTTGGGACGAGGCCGCTGTGGGTTCTCGCTTATCGGAACACATTGGGTCCCTGGTCCCTGTGCTTCCCCGGACCTGGAAGGCCTCACTCACCCTTGCCAGGCTTGGCAGCCTGGTGTCCAGAGACGGGATATGGAGTGGAAATAAGAGGAGTTACCTAGAAAATACCTTTTGGAATCCGTGTTTTGTTGTGTGATTAGGCTCGAGCAAAGCCTCAAATCCAGTTGCTCTGACTTCGGAGCAGGACAACGACCTGTCACCGATGACAATCCAGTTAACAAGGTTCTGCTCCCAAAAACGGGTCTCGAGGGCAAAGTGCATCAGCAGAGCATGTCTAGCTGAAGCACACACTGAGCCTTCAGAAGCGCAATGCCGACTGCATTGCTGACACCGCATCCAACCCTAATAAGGGGCGGTCTCGGTTGGGACCAAAAGCAGCGTGTCAAGAGCTGTGTGGTGTATGTACCCGCCGGGTGGCTGAAGATGTGGTCGGACGGGCCGCTAGAGATTCAGCAAACGCCTTAATGTGGGTGGAACAGCAGTCGAGCAGCAGAACACCTTACCATGTTCACTCGTGGGAGTTGGAAGAGGAGGTTCGCAGCAGCAGGGCAGAAGACGTGAAGTCCCAGAGTTCTCTCGGTTTCTGATCGCTGCTCCGCCTTCATATGGGGGCCGTTCTGCGTGCCCGTTCCTTCGTGACGTCGCCAGGTGGCCTGCAAGCATCGCCCCTCTCCGCCCTTGGAGCTCGAGCAAGGCGGCTCCGAGCTAGACATGCGCAGCACCAACAGTCCCATATGACCCCGGGCACACATCCTATTTCCCCCCCAACGCCTAGCTCCCAAAACCGGCGTGGCGATGCTGTCAAGTCCATGTAGCCCGTTGGTCGAGAATAGGTTTGGAAGCATCAACCTGCCGGTCCCGGACGCTGTCAAGCTGAAGTTGTTTCAACCGTTGTGTGTTGGTGGGCCGCTGCCGGGTGAGCCAGGCCTCGTTGTCGGGCCTGAGAAAACAGTGGTGAGGATTGTGGTCCGCGAGGCAGAGCATCGTCCCAGCCCTGTGCCATGGTGTTGTGGCGGTCGTGGGTGGTCTGGCCCTGGCCATGTGGTGTGGAGAGGCCTGATTGGGCAAGGCCTGAGACATGTCTGAGGTTTGGGTCCAACCGTCTGCCGAGTTTTAAGGATTCCTCGCCCTGGGCGGCGACGAGGCATGTTCCCTGCGCTGGTAGCGTTGCATAAAGATACCACCCTTTTTGCTGATGTGATCAATGATCCGTGGAATCGCTGGCGTTTCGATCGATCGGGAGCTGGAAAATCCGCGATAGTCTTGGTCGTTTGCTTCGGTTCTCGCTGCCAGCCACCCAGTCCGCGCTAGCGCAACCTAAACCACGGCCCGAGAAGTGGTTGCGGGGTCGCATCGAGATGGTGGCGGGACAAAAGAAGCTTTGCTGTGCCTCTAGAAGTGTGCCTTGCCGGAGGCTTTGAAGGTGCTGCGCGGTCGACTGAGAGAGCGCGTGGAGCCGCCGACCACGGAAGAGGCCGTGTCTACTGCTGCTTCAGCCCGTCGCGCCTCTGCCACGCCTCGGTCGCGGCCACGTGATGCGCAGAGATTTTTGTTGTTGTGCTCTCAAGGGTGGGAAAGAAACAAGCCGTGTTTCAAGCGGGGGGTTGTCAAACAAAACGTTGTTGATGGGCCATTGGCGGGCCATTGAGAGATGTCGGTTCTGTGCCGGGGGCGATGCAGAAGAAACTCCAGCGCGGGGCAGCGGGCCCCTGGAAGAGCCTCAGAAGTGGAGCACAGACCTAGTTTGGCCAATCAACGTTGCCTTGCAAGGGCCAGGGGGCTTCTGTGACACTTCTGCCAGGAACGACCAGCTTTGTGTCAAACGTCAGACACAGACCTCCTTCCCTAATCAAAACACGGAAAATACCTGCAAAATACCTGACACGACTCAGCACATCACGCTCATCTTGCTGCAGGGCGTGCTACCATGACGGGTATCTCGAAGTCCTTCCCTCGTTCCGATCCTTCGCCGCTTCGATTCCACGAACGATGTCCCGCGATCACAGGTCGAGTGTCGAGGCCACCAGGCGGCAAACACGTGTATCCGTCTTCGATCCCTTCGACATGCCATGTCTGCGACCTTGGGTTGCGGCCAAACCGGGCTTCCTGCAGCATAACACACTGGCAACCGTGAAGGAGGCGGCTGCTGAAGGACAGCGCTGTTTCCAAGCACCAGGAATCTTCAATCTGTTTTGCCCGCTTCCCTCGGGTGGCCGTCTTCTGGACCTAACTCAGAATCCGATTCGCGAGATCTTTCGTCCAGAGCGGAAACAGGGAGATCCTCTCACAAACCCGAAACGGTCAACAGCGTGCCACAGCGGGAACACCCAGAAGTTTTCTTGTCCCACCTGGAGGAAACAGCATGACTTGTGCCTGGTACCATCATCTCGGACCCTCGTTCAGCCGGGCACACGATTTTGGTGCTTGGTCTCCAAGTTGATTTGGGAGGGCAAGTTGGCCGACAAACGCACGCCCGTTTCGAGTTGCCAGATCGGATTCGACCCTGTAGATGGGGCGGGGGTCTACCTCTTTCTCCCCTCCAGGTTGTCTACCACAATGGGAATCACAACTGCCGGCAGTGCTGGCCGAGCGGCCCGGCATCATGCTTGATTCCCACCAGCCCACATTTCCTCTTTCACATCAACTTCTGTGCTGATCCGGCCTGCCAGACCGTTTCTATGGGCCATTGCAACCGCCCCCTGCACAACCTCGACGACGTGTAACCACTGTCCCGGGCCCTTCCCTTCCAATGTGTCTCCACAGAAGTCTGTAACAGGTCGCAGGGCTGGGGTGGCCTTACCCCTGGCCCGCGGGGCGGACTGGATGAGCCTCAACCGGACGTCATGCAACAATAGCATGCATTGTTATTACTGTCCTTCCCCTCTGCTAGAGTTTCTTCTCTTTTTCTTCTCTATTATTCCCTACTACTAGGGCCAACCGTCGATCTTCTCTCCCATCACTACGCTGTTGCGTGTGTTGCTTTTCCTTTCTACTTTCTCTTCTCACGGCTGACGTTGTCACTCTTTTCTGACCAACTAATTGGCTGCCCACATTCTTTTTGAGAAAGACACTCCTCTTCTTGGACGGTATAATCTGGTTTATTATACCTCTCTTCGCCGGATAGAACGTTTGCCCACTGTCTACAAACTCGCTTCGTGTCTTCCGGTCTTTTGTCGACGATTGTCACTCGCTTCCTACGACAGCACTTCCGCTTGGTTTGGGTCTTCAAACCACGATATCAAGCACGGCCAGACGACGAGACGATTTCGATTCTTAGCAGCTAGTCTGCTCGTTATTTTTACGACCACTATTTGCGCCATTATTGATCATCAGACACACCTCTGGCAGGGCAGCTGAGCATTCGGGACAACAGAAGAGTCTGAAAATCAAGCTACAATATGTCTCCGGCTACGCAGATGGGCCACCACGGCTCGTATGTTCCCACATCCGATGTCATTGGCCGCCATGGGTATGGCATTACCAAGAGCCGGAAGACGGCTTCGACAGGTGGCGGGCGCGCATGGAGTGAGGAGGAGGTACGTACATATCCCTGGCACACAGACTGTTCAGAGTTAGCATAGACACTAACACCACATCCAGGAGGCCTACCTCCTCCAGACACGCCTCCAGAAGATGCCCTACAAGCACATCGCCGCCCACCTCAAAAAGACGGAGCTCGCCTGCCGCCTGCACTACCATCAACTTAGCCACGGCAGCAGCCGCCGCAAACGCGCAGCATCCATGTCCTCAGGCGGCTCCTCAAGCAGCCACCCCTCCCCCGTCCAGCGCACCTCCATGATCCCGTCCCCGATCTACGAACACGGCGCCGGTGTCAGCCGCTCCGTCTCACCCCCCGAGTCCGCCGCTAGTCCCCGCGGCATCCCCCTTCCGCGCATCCTCTCCGCCTCTCCGCGCCTCCCGGCCATTCTCCCAAAACCCGTTCCCATGCGGCATGACACCTACCGCACGCCTCCTCAACACCACCACCATAACCACCACCATCAACACACCCCCACCACACCCGCGCGCCAACTCCGCCTCGATTGCTCCGCCCTCCCACCCCCTTCTCACCAATCCTCTTCCACCGCGGGCCTATTGAACAACATCCCCGCTCCTTCAACCCCCGCACCGCTGGCAGGTTACAACCCCACAACAGCAGCAAACCACCCCGTGGACATGACCCGCCTCTCAGCCGTGTACAGCGCGCATCGGGCGTCGTTTTGGGCGGCGGTGGCGGCGGATTATGGGGTGGGCGCGAATCCTGTTGTGCTGGAGAGGGCGTGGTGCGGTGCTGCTATTTCTGGTGGTGCGAATGGGGGTGGTGGGGATGGTATTGGTGGTGGTGGTGGTGGTGGTGGTGGTGCGACGCAGACGCCTATTTCGCCTGTGGGGAGTCCCGAGGAGTATCTTTGTGGGAGTAAGGGGGTGGGGTATCAGGCTCAGGGACAAGGACAGGGCCAGGGGAAGCAGGATAGGACGAGGATTAGTGCGATTTTGGGGATTGATGCGAATCCGAGGAGTCCGAGTGAGAGGGAGATGGTGAGGAGGATTGAGGAGGAGAGGGGGGTGGTTGTTGCTATGGCGGTTGGGGCTTAGGAGTGGGGGGTTTGTTGGTTTGGGGAGCGTTGGGGTGTTTGCGTACTTGGGGGTTTGGAATGGTTGTTTGGGTTGTTTTATGTCGGTTGTTTGGGGTGGTTTCTGGCTAGGATTTGGCTATGGGATACGGGATCCCGAGCAAGGGAAAGAGAGAAGAGACAAAAGCGCGGCGAATTGTTTTCCTACTGATGATGTCTCCTTGTTGATGATGTCTAGGTTTTTTTCCCGGCTTGCTCCTTTCTCGCTGCTTCTGCTTCACTGTATGCAGCTCACAACCTCGATGTTTTTAGGATTTCCCCCTAGGTTTCACTTTTTGGGATCGGATGGCCAGAAGGGAGGCATGAACGAGTACGATCTGGCAACTGCAATGACGACAACGGATGAGCACACTAGGGCGCAGATGGTGCATACCCTTTTCCTCTTTTCCTTTTCTACGGTCGTATCACATGGTTTCATCGAAGAAGGGCGGCATGGAGGGTTGCTTGCATCTAGCGGATGGCGGAAATGGCTGATGGAGGGGCGGGTACGGGGCAGGGAGAGGCGGGAGGATAGACTTGGATAGCAACATGGTTTCCCCAGGCGTCTAGCCCGATGGTTGCAGTTGTGGTCGTGCGGCTGTGAGTCTGTGACATGGAGATAAGGTGTGGTCCGGATACGGGGTGCATGCCCCGGCCGGGGAGGAGATGCGGGTGAGATGGCGGGACGCAATTCAGGCGCTTCTTATCTCAGAGCTGCAGCGATGACGCAGTTAAGGGCCCCTGTTGTGCCTGCAAGGGCCTTTCTTGCCGACGATACTCCGGATACACCTTGGAAGGCAGATGTCAAGTGTTACCTTTCTCAAGGTTGTGTTGTGTTGCGCTGACAGCCTCCACTCGAAAGAAGAGGCGTTGTCTTGGTTCAAGTTTCTGTCCAGGCTTGGCGCCTCCGAGCCCAGAGATGGTAAGTTACGGTACGGTACATGTACCTCATACTGTTGCCGCAGCCCATGGAAATCTTCTGGAAGCAGTTTCGAAAGTCAACAATGGATTGCTCCATTAATTAACCGCCGGATAATCTCTTCCTTCGACGTGCCGCTCGGCTCCTGTCCGCCGGGCCTGCCGGCGATAACCGGACGCAACACGGCATCGTCGCTCCAGTCGAAGAACGCCCGGTTATCGATCCTCGGTAGCACGCCTTACAACATTCGATTTGTGAGCCTCCTGCAGCCAGCAGAGCGCCATCGGGGCGCGCCCGGGTGCCGGGGATGGTTCCCCTGGCGAGGTGCAGAAGCTTCCATGGAAGGCCGTGGGTTGTTGGGTTGTTGGGTTGTTGTCTGGAGATGCTCTGCCGTGGCACCCAAACCCACCGATAAAGCTAGCAGTTTGACCCTCCATCAAGTCCACCGACGATGCATTCCCCTGCGGGCGCTGGCTCCATGCATACCACGTGTGGAACAGACGCCCTCCTGGCAGACCAGTCGACGCCCTTCCGCGGCTCGCTCGACTTCCGCTCCATCTCACCCGATCTTGGGCGCTGAGTCGCTGACCGCTGGAACGGGGTGGTGCTGGCACTGCAGCAGCGCAGCCGAAGCCGGATTCTCGGCAGCTTCCTCTGGTCCACTGATCCGACGATGTTCCCAAATCCCAACGTTGGACGTTTCTTGGGACTAACCTGGCCCTGCAATTTGCCCTCGACCGGCGGTCACAAGCATGGCATTCCTCATCAGCGTCCCATCCCATCTCACGCAGCTAACCCGATCGGACCGTTACCGGCGCGCGGCCACTGCGCTGGCCCGAGTGGGACATGCATTGGACTGAAGACAGGACTGGAGTGCCAGGGATTCCATGGCTTCCAGGGCTCGCCATCCGCATTTCGTGCGCGCCAGGACGCGCCCCAGCCAATCCTCGACGAACAATTGCGCGGTGACAGCGGTCAGGGTTTTTCCAGGTTGTGGTGTCGTCAGGGCTCGCTCACCGAAAGATGGCTCGGATGGCCCCGGACGATGATCCATGGATCCATCTGTCGAGATGAGGAAGAGGAGCAGATGCGGGAGTTCCAATGGAAGACGTTCCGTTTGCCAATTGCTGCTGGAGCTCGTCATCCGCAGACCGCAGCTCGGCTGCGCTTGCCAGAGGGGAACTGCTGGGGGGCATCCATTCTCCACCGCTGCTCCTGCACATATGAAATGAACTGAAACCAGTGGCAGACCAGACATCAACCCGTGCACCATCCCGGGACTTCTCTTTGGCATTGTGAATCCGTACCTTCCACGCTATATCTGCTGCCTGGGCTCAACTCCACCGACTGGCACCCTCCTCCATCTCCAACTCACTCTCCTCACTCCTCACCTCCCGCCATCATCATCATCATCAACCCTCCCGGAGCCTCAGTCTTGGCAGTCCCGCACCAGACATCCGACTGCCGCTTCCTCAACATCACACTCCACCACCTCCCTTTCTCACCTCAGCCACCCCCCACAACCATGGCGCCTCACGCCGACGAGTCCAAGCCCAGCCACAATGGCCACGGCAATGGCAATGGCAATGGCCGCAACAGCGAGCGCAACGTCCCCAAGGACGGCGAGTACATCCAGTTCCCTTCCCTCCCTGCCGGCGGGCCTCTCAACCGGTGGTCGCACGCCATGACCCGGGAACATGACTTTCCCGGTGCCCAGGTGAGTAACACGATCACACCTGGTGCCGTATTTCCGTGACCCCGGGAGAATGGCCACACATCTTCCGACTCGGGTCCGTGCCCCGGACCCTGGCCGCCGAGGTGCCTCCGGGAGCTCCGGCTGTTGGGTGGTTTCCGCTGCCGAAAGGGATAATGGAATACCGGGATGGATGGCTCGAGCATGGTGAGCTGACAAGCATGGCGTTTTGTCAACAGGCAATGCTGTACGCCGCCGGCGTCCCAAACAGGGACATGATGAAGAACGCCCCGCATGTCGGCATCGCGACCGTCTGGTGGGAGGGGAATCCGTGCAAGTAAGTCTGCTGCTGTGGTTTGATGTGAGCATTGATGCTGACGAACTCCCAGCACACATCGTGAGTGAGACTGCGTCGATTTTCTTGACAGAGCACAACGAGATTAACACGGGACAGTCCTTGAGCTTGGCAACATCGTCAAGAAGTCCGTCGAGCAGCAGAAGATGCTGGCATGGCAGTACAACACCATTGGCGTCTCGGACGGTATCACGATGGGCAGTGAGGGTGAGTTCAAGCAACCCAACCCAGCCGGATTTGTTGCTCACTCTGAACAGGCATGAGGTTCTCGCTTCAGTCAAGAGAGATTATCGCAGACAGCATTGAGACAGTCACATGTGCCCAGCGCCATGATGCCAACATCAGCATCCCGGGCTGCGACAAGAACATGCCGGGCGTGGTCATGGCTGCTGCCCGCCACAACCGCCCGTTCCTCATGATCTACGGCGGCACCATCCGCAAGGGTCACTCCTCTCTCCTCGAGAAGGAGATCAACATCTCCACCTGCTACGAGGCATCTGGTGCTTACACCTACGGCCGCCTCCAGGCAAAGTGCAAAAAAGCCTCTGGCGCCGACGCCACCCCCAGCGACGTCATGGAGGATATCGAGCAGCACGCCTGCCCCGGTGCCGGCGCCTGCGGTGGGATGTACACGGCCAACACCATGGCCACCGCTATCGAGGCGATGGGCCTCTCCCTCCCCGGTTCCTCTTCCTACCCCGCCACCTCCCCCGAGAAGCGCCGCGAGTGCGAGCGCGCCGCCGAGGCCATCCGCACCTGCATGGAGAAGGATCTCCGCCCCCGCGACCTCATGACCCGCGCCGCCTTCGAGAACGCCCTCGTGGTCACCATCGTCCTCGGCGGTAGCACCAACGCTGTCCTGCATTTCCTGGCCATGGCCAACTCGGCCGACGTCCCGCTCACCCTCGACGACATCGACCGCGCTTCCAACCGCACCCCCTTCCTTGCCGACCTGGCCCCCTCGGGCCGCTACTACATGGAGGATCTGTACACCATCGGCGGCACCCCAGCCGTCCTCAAGATGCTCATCGCAAACAACCTCATCGACGGCTCTATCATGACCGTCACCGGCAAGACCCTCGCCGAGAACGTCCGCGACTGGCCGTCCCTCCCCGAGGGCCAGAAAATTCTTCGCCCGCTGTCCGACCCTATCAAGAAGACGGGCCACATCAGAGTCCTGCGCGGGAACCTCTCTCCCGGCGGTGCTGTGGCCAAAATCACGGGCAAGGAGGGGTTGTCCTTTACTGGCAGGGCGAGGGTCTTCAACAAGGAGAAGGAGCTGAATGACGCGCTCGCGAACGAGGCCATCAGGCCTGACGAGGGGAACTTGGTGCTGATCGTGCGGTATGAGGGGCCCAAGGGCGGGCCGGGCATGCCTGAGCAGTTGAAGGCCTCTGCCGCGATTATGGGCGCCGGTCTGACCAACGTTGCGCTGGTGACGGATGGGCGGTACTCAGGTGCCAGTCACGGGTTTATTGTCGGGCATGTGGTACCCGAGGCGGCTGTGGGCGGGCCTATTGCGCTGGTCAAGGATGGTGATGTGGTCACCATTGATGCCGTCGCGAACAGGATCGACATTGTCGAGATTGACGGCGTTGGGAAGGGTGAGGCGGTGGAGAAGGAGCTGGAGAGGAGGAGGGCTGAATGGACCCCGCCTAAGATGAAGCCCATGAGGGGTGTGCTCGCGAAGTATGCCCGGTTGGTGGGGAATGCCAGTCATGGTGCTGTGACGGATGTTGGCGGGTCGGCTTGGTAGGCGTGGAGGGGATGACCTCGGAGCATAGCAGGGGGACAGAAACACCGCTTTCTGCTTGGCCCTCGCTCACTCGCCGACGCTCATGGCAAGATTAGTTTGGTCGAGAGATCTAGGGGTCATGGAAGGGATGACTATTAGACATGTACACACTACTAAATGGGAATAGACGGGAACACCTGGGATTTTCTCACTGCCATCGTATGTTGACTCTTCCGTAACATTACCTGGGCGTGTTCCAAGTGTTTGGTGCTCTCAAGTCCCTCAATGGGGCCAGCATTCTCGGGGCCACTGACCCTTGGACCAAGCCAGCCCGCCGTTAAGGGGCTAAGAGTGCCTCGGGGGTATCCAGTGAAAATGTGAGATGAGACTTTTTCTGGTGAGCCTGCCTCCCTTAGAGATAGGAGTATTTTTCAAGGAGGTGGGTGCTAGAGTTTTCCAGAAAGGGGTGCTAGAGTTTTCCAGAAAGGGGGGCGTGGGCTGTTTCGCCTCCCAAGAATACTGGCTGAGCTTTAGCCTGAGCGAGATGTTGGTGTGGCCGGGTGTGTTGGTTCTTCGTCGGCTGGTTTTCTTTCTTTGCCGCCAATTAGCACTTGGGGCCCGATATAGATTCAATGCTGGTGCTCATGTTGGTTTTCTCTTAGGTTGAGAGAGAAGAGGCGGCAATAAGGTGCTCTTGGTTCGAAGCATCGTATGGTTTGCTAGGGCAAGAAAACTGAAGCTTTGATGCCGCTGTTGGGTTGGAAGTTGGGAACGGTGGCACCGAATAGGGAAGTTTGTAACCAAGTGGGAAGTTTAGACAGCAACACGTTGGACCTCGCCGCCTTTGAGCTCTTTGTTCTAGGGTGGGTTCTTTGCTCTTCTCAATGTCTGTGTTATGTACTGTTGGTTTGGTCTAACAAAGACTGGCCACCTGGCGTCGACCCAACGAGTCGTCCGAGTGAGTGGGGTTGAAAGTGCCGCCAATTTTACATGGAAGGTAATGAGGGAAACGTTGATCTTTTACAGACCCTGTTAGCAAGTATCAGAAAACACCGTTGGCGGCCAATTTGGTTAAGAGCATTGCGTCTCAGCACTCGCATCTTGATTCTCGTTGTTGGCTCTGGCTTTGAGCTGTCTTTCTTAATTTACCGGTCGGCGTCCATTGGTGATTGTCACAGTCTTTGAGCGTTTCCAGCTGTTGTTCACCAGCGCCAGACCATGATGGTTGGTGGTTCCCAACGGATTGTATCTGGCTGGCAACCTTTTCTCTGCAGATGAGTATATAATGGGCGCAGTGCTGCAGTATCCATTTGACGGCTCCCAGATCATCCGAGTTCGAGATTACCACAGAGATAAAACCATATCGTCCAGAAACACAAGCGGCAAGCCTGAACTTGACATCAAATAGCAAACATGGCCCCCATTTCGTTTTCGCAAGAGGATGAAAATGATGAATATGACCCGGCACTCAGGAGCGGGCTCTTGACTTTCTTGTCTGCTGTGCAATGTGCCTATTCCATGGCTTTCACCCTTCTCTGCAACGGCTGCAAGTTTAAAGTCTTCTTCCTCGCCCTTGAGGCTCTTCAGAAAGCTCAAGGATGCGTTCGAGATGGCTTTCAGGAACAATCTCAAGTATGCTGAATCCGAATACTCGCAAATCAGACACGCCTATTTGGCTCGAGACCCAAAGGTAGCGTTTGACGAGACAATATACATCTGGATCATTACCTTCGCCCATCCGAAGCCGATCAAGGTGTATGATGCATGGAACATCCGTACTACAGTCACAAACACACACGACACATCATCCGAATCCACTACTGACAGGAGACGGCGTAATCTGATTGAGAAGGTTATCAACGCTCTTTCTAGTCAGCGATCGCAGCAACCTCGGCAACCGCAGCAAGAAGGCTGGAATATGAAACAGGCTCAGTTGTGGTATGCCATTGAGGGGTACAACTACGATCTGTTTGACGCCATAAATTACCGCTCTATCAAGCACTTCGTCCACAACTGGTTGAAGCTGCTGAAGGCCCTGCACCAATATCACAGGGAGAATGGAGATTGGACCTGCGACGAAACTTGTAGGTCGTGCGGTTGCTTTGGTTGGGATCGTTTTTCGGATCTCTACGACCCCTCTAATGTCGAACCAAGTCACATAAAACAACGTTACTGTGCGTTAAAAGCAGCCTTGTCAAGAATGGATCCGACAGTAGCGGAGATACTTGAGAGAGAATTGAAGGAAGACGATGGTTGGGGCAACGAGGTGTGGAATTATGAAACTTTTGTTTGTCTTTGAACGGGAAGGTCGCCTGGATTGGGAAGGTATGCTGGAAAAAATGGATGCGGTGCTCGGAACGGACGAATTTGTGAACGAAATTGAAGAGGCGAGGACAGAGAGAATGAGGGATAGATTGAAAAGGCTAAGGGTTCCGTCCCGGAGAGTAGATGATATGACTACAGTTGAAGTGAACGCTTACCTTGAGGAGAAGGTGGTGAAGGACTACCTTGATGAGTGGCAAAAGCACGACGACAGATTGGAAGAAACCCTTATAATCTTGCGAGCGACAAACACGAGGGGGCGGGAAAACGTTGATCAAAACTGGCATATAAAGGGCAAGGCGGGTCAGCAAATGTTTGCACACATAAATACTTGCAACCTGATTGCTCAACTTGAGAACAACCTCCCGTCGGTCCCTCCTGGAAGCTCATCGGGATCAGCTCAGTCGGGCCAAGAGAGCCAGCCATCGAGGGAAGACTGGCTTGGTGAGTTAGCAGGTGAGATATCAGAAGAAGGTGGGCTAACCAGGGATGAGGATCTAAACGAGAATGAGGACTTGGACAATTTTGAGTCTTCGATGAAGAGAGGGTTAAATGATTCATAAAGATGGAAGCGGAGATAGAGAGGAATAATCAAACCCTTTCCGTCTTCATCCGGTGATGCTGGCATTACCGAGATGCTGATGGGCGCGTTGAAAAGATATTAAGAAAAAGGGTAACGTATCTTATCACCGAGTGAGGCATATCACCGAGTGAGGCATTTTCTACGCGACGCGTCACCTTTGCACTTAACAACCACTTTTCTCTATCATTCAAAATGCCAGCTACTTTAAAAGAAGGCCGGATAATCTTGGCTCTCCAAGCTCTTCAAAACGACAAGAATCTAAGCGTACGAGCCGCAGCAAAGATCTACAGGGTCTCCCAGGCGACTCTAGGACGCCGACGCGCTGGCAAGCCTGCACGATGCGACACCACGGCCAATTCAAAGAAGCTTACTCAATTAGAAGAGGAGGTTATCGTTCGATACATTATTGAGCTATGTGCGCGAGCTTTTCCACCAAGATTGTGTGGTGTGGAAGATATGGCCAACCAACTGCTACGCGAACGCGATGCACCTCCTGTCGGCAAACTCTGGGCGCATCGGTTTGTCAAACGCCAGCCAGAGCTCCGTACGCGTTTTACGCGTAGATACGACTACCAGAGGGCTAAATGCGAGGATCTAAAGGTTATTGGCCCGTAGTTTATACTTGTGCGGAATATCAAGGCCAAGTACGGTATTGTAGATGACGATGTCTATAACTTCGACGAGATTAGGTTTATGATAGGGATTATCTTCGCGGGTATGGTGGTCACGACCTCAGATGGCCGTAGCAAGGCAAAACTGGCCCAACCTGGCAACCGCGAATGGGCAACGGTGATCCAGGGAGTTAATGCCCTCGGCTGGGCCATCCCTCCGTTCATCATCTTGGCCGCGAAGCACCACCTTGCCAACTGGTATACCGAGTGCAACCTCCCGGCCGACTGGCGCATCGCAACCACCGACAATGGCTGGACCACCAATGCAGTAGGCCTGGATTGGATCAAGCACTTCGACTACCATACAGCACCTCGTACGAAAGGTAAATACCGGTTATTGATCCTCGACGGCCACGAGAGCCACCACTCGACCGAATTCGAGCGCTACTGCCAGCAGAATAATATTATTACGCTCTGCATGCCTCCGCATTCCTCCCACCTCCTCCAGCCACTCGATGTCGGTTGCTTTGGGCCACTGAAGCAGGCGTATGGTCGCCAGGTCGAGGACTTGATGCGTATGCATATCAACCACGTGAGCAAGCTCGAGTTTCTCTGTGCCTTCCGCGAGGCCTTCTTCGCGACTATAACGGAGAAGAATATCCGAGGTGGCTTTGCAGGAGCCGGCCTTCTGCCGTACGATCCAGAGAGAGTGCTTTCCAAGCTGGATGTCAAGCTTCGAACACCAACACCCCCGAATTCACGACCCGGCACTTCACACTCTTGGGTCTTCCAGACGCCGCATAACCCCCGTGAAGCCAACTCGCAGTCAACGCTCATCAAGAGTCGCATTGCCAATCATCAAAACAGCTCCCCAACTTCGATGTTGGCTGCTGTAGACCAGCTTACCAAGGGTACGATGACCGTGATGCACCAGGTAGCCCTCCTTCGATCAGAGAACGCTTCGCTCCGTAAGGCCAACGAAGCACTAAGCAAGCGCCGGAGAGCCAAAAAATCACGCATACAGCTTGGAGGGTCACTTACTGTACAGGATGTACGGGATCAGCTTGACCAAACGGCTGTAGATAGGGAGGGAGTACAAGAAATGCAACCAGATAGTGGTGGTGTAGGAGGGGCTCAGACGAAGGTTCGGTGTTGTGGTGTGTGTGGCAAGCCTGGCCATAATGCACGTACCTGTCAGGAGGCTGCAGAATCATCTACTTTATCTATTTATGATGTAATTATAGTTAGTTCTTAGGCTGTTGTCTTGCAATAGAGGATAGTTATGGTCAGGTAGTGGGCCGTGCCTCACTCGGTGATATGCCTCACTCGGTGATAAGATACGTTAAAAGTAAAAAGTGAAATACAAGGGACAAGGGCTAGAAGTATACGAAACCATCTTACTCACCATTGAAACCCCATTCCGAGCTACCGTGACTCACTTCTCAAGCATTTCAGTCAACAGGTACTTCCAGCGGGACCTCAAGTCCATTCAAGTCGCATTTGCCCCCTTGAGACTTTGATGGCATGCGTACATGTACTTACATCAATCAGTCCATCCCCGTCCCGTTCATGCCGCACGTGTTCCCGGAGGTCTCGAGTGTATGATGCGTAGATGCTATGACCACTGTGATAATTTCTGTTCTCACTGGCATGATGTCAAACGCTAGCCGCTATGCTTATCTAGGGCCCTTAAGTGCTCCCCCTGATGCTTATGCTTCAAACAATGAAAGGGTAACGTTATAACCAAAACACACAAAGACAGGGTATCAAAGAAATCTATAGATCTCCTCCTCATGTTAAACCAGCCGAATATGACACTCTCCATAGATATTCCTCCCTCAGCCATTCTTTTCAGGAGCACGCTAAGGAAACACACCATCGAGAGTCCATCTTACCTCACAACCCCCGCCCGCCCCCCGACCTTCCCATCCGGGCCATTCCCATCCCCATCCCCATCTCCACCTGCCCCTGCGCCGCCCCCAGCCTCTGCAAAACCCCCGTCTTCTGCTTCTGCCCCGCCAACTCCAACAACCCCTCCAGCAACCCCCTCTCCCTGCACAACCTGACCATCTCCTCGGCAATCAACGCCGAGCTGTTCGAGTCATCCCACCAGCTACTACTCCCCCCATGCTGCCCATGCCCATGCCCATGTTCATGCCCACCGTGATTCCCATCTCTATTCCCCTGCCCCTGCCCCTGCCTAGACGCAGACCCAGAGTTCCTCGCAGCAGCAGGAGTAGTAAAATTCTTACTCGCCAACTTCAAAAGATGCGCCACCTTGCCATCAAAAACCCCCTCATCAGCCTCCAGCAACAACCGCACAATCTTCCTGTAATTCCCTCTGGCGGCATACTTCAGTGCAGTATGCCCCGCATGGTCCCTTGCGTCCGGCTGTGCCTTTCGCATCAGAAACATCTCCACGGTCCTCTCATACCCTTCCCCGGCAGCGACCATCAGCGGGGTGGTACCAGCCCTGTCAATCTTATCAAAGCTGCGGCGGAGGCGGATCCATCCGGAGGGTCCGTCAAAGAGGATATTGAGGATGCGGAGCGTGGCGTCGTCAGTGAGGAAATCGGTCGTTGTACGGTTCTGGTTGTGGTATGCGAGCATGTCATTATTGGCCATGTGGCGTCGGCCGCGGACGGCAAAAAATAGGATGGAGAGGTTTTGGTCTGTCATGGCATCGAGATTGGCTCCGTGATCCAGGAGGAGCCTGACGAGTTCGGGATCCCGCTGGTAGGCAGCGTAATGAAGGGGCGTCATGCCGCCGCGGGCAGAGCAGTTTGGGTTTGTGCCATCCATCAACAGGGCTTTAGCGGCGTGAAAATCACGGTTGACAATGGCGGTGTGCAGCGGGCTATGCTCTAGAGCGCAGGAGACGGTATGGGGACCCGGGTGGTCTAAGGTGTTGGATACAGCCAGTGTTGCGTAACCGAAGTCTGGATTGTACTGAATCCCAAAGGGCGGCACAGTGCGGTTTAGGCCGCTGGCGAGCGAGTGGAAGGCGTGCTCAGGTGGTGGCTCTGAAACAAAGAGCCACGATGGGGGACCGTCGATCGCTGGTTGGTATTCGGGGCGGGGAGGTTCAGTATGATCCAACCATGCGGAGAGCGACGGAGGACCCATGTTGCTTCGTGGGAAATGTTGTGATATCTCTTGCATGGTAGGCGTGGAAAAAGCATCGGGGATAAGGTGGGCGCTCATGCCTGTGTGTGATGGTTCGTGGGGATGTAGATAGATATTGTCTGACGGCCATAACCCTGGCGGAGATGGCTGCCATGAAGGAACATTGCTGGGAGAGCTTCCATCACTCTCAAAGCCTTGAGACTCGGATTCGTCTATGACGCCCTGGTCCCCCTCAGACATGTCTGGGTCGAAGAATGGCGGAAGCGTCGGCTGGGGAGTATCGCCGGAACGGTCAGATTCGGGCGTCCCGTAAGTGATATCGGGAGGGGTAGCCACTGCCGGCGTCAGCGCCTTGATGAGAGGGTCCTGAGAAAGGGAAGAGGTACCCTGCTGACCAGAGAAAGACAGGTCTCCCCCGTGTGCCATCAGCTTATGGCGCTTGGCAAACCGACGGAGCTTTGCTACCTCGACCTGCTTCCCCCTTCGGAAGAAGACGGTTTGTTTGTTGTTTGCGAGGCGGCGCCTCTCCGCAATGCCGAGCATGGCAAGGGACTCGGCTGTCGTGTGGTTCTTGTCGAGGCCCCAAGCTTTGAGGTTCTTCTTGTACATCTTTTTCCTGTTGAGGCAATGAGTCAACATGACTCGAAAAAGAGAGCGGTGGAACCCACGTCGCAACGAAGCCGTACGTTTCCTTCATGATCTTCATGACGTCGGGCAGAGTCATGTCTTGATCCCCTGCAGCGTTGTCAAACATGGTTTTTGACAGAAGAGTGAGGGCAAGGGCTACTGGTCCCATGTGGTGTGGTGGTCCTGAGAGTGTGGCAGCAGGTAAACAGTTTGGGATAGCTTACAGTAAAGACGCTTGATCTTCGTCCGGTGGGCTGCCCAGTTCGGTTGGTTGTCCGGCAGGGCCGACATGACGCTCAGTGACGACTGGAATATCGTCGCACGGAGATAGAGACGGGACGGGGAATGGGGAGAGAAATCCCGAGGTAATAACTGGCAGTGATGTTACCTGTGGACATGTGTAATAACAAGCAACAAGACGCCATGAAGGGCATTGTTATAGAGTTTGAGAGTGAGGAGGCCGGTCTGCCAACTCATCTGACCGGGCAGGTCGCGGCTGACGCCATCCCGGTCCTTCGCTAGCCGACATCCCGGATGCTCAGATAGAGACGTCGTCCCAGGGACGTGTAACGCCTCCGAGTCCATGGTGACAGGGCACGCCTTGCGAAACCCAATCGGGCGAAGAAAAGAAGAGCGGCGACAGGGGGGAAAGTCAACGGTGAAGCTAGGCATTGCCCACTTGGGCAAGGAAAATTGCAAAGTGAAGGGCAAGATCATGGACATTTGGAATGTGTGTGAGCCCGAGGTGCGCAGCCAGCGCCGGGGAATTGAGCCGGGAGGCACGACGGCGCCACGTGTGGAGGGCGGTTGATCCTCCCGTTGCTCGGCCCTGTTCTGCAGTTCACCGCCAGAGGGCAGGGCTGCAAAATGGGGTCGCCTGAGGTGGGACAGCGTCGTGAGGGCTGGCGGGGAAGAGCCCCGCGGCGGTGATGGAGGGTCGCGATGCGAAGAGACTGGCCGCGCTTGCGAGTCCCGGTACCTCCCCCAGACCGGGACGGCAAGACACCGGTAACGGGCGGGAGGAATGGTGTCTGGCCGGGCTCTGGGATCTGGTTCGAGCTCTTTGTCTTGCGATGCCGAGCAGCAGGTGATGAGCCTTTGCGAGCAAGATGCCAAGCAGTGCCATGCTGATCTGAGCAGGGCTCTCCGCCCCAGGTTTCGGGCGACCCGGACGGCTGGGACTTCGACTGGCCGGGGCAGTCCCTGCTCAGCAAAGGGAACCACATCTGCAGGTCACTTCCTTGGCCCTTCTGCGGATGATATCGCGCGACCTGGCGGGGTGGTGAAACGCCGCGGAGCTGGTCCGGTTGGCTCACTTGCTGTCAGGACGGAGCAGGCTGATCCGTTCTGCCCACGGGCAGGAGAGGAAGCTATGCCGAGTGGTTCCAGGTTGGGCACCTGACTGCTGGCGGCTCTGCCATGGGTTCTGTTGTCAGTTGCAAAAGAACCTGCCCGAGCGAGCAACCCAGAAAGATCAAGAGTTGAGAAATGAGCAGCTCATCGACACCCAAAGAAGAATGAGGCTGTGTGGCTGCTGCTGCCTGAGGGGCAGCGCTCGGAGGAGGTTCCGGAGGCGGTTGGGAGTCGGTCAAGAAATGAACGGGCCGGGGGGTGAAAACAGGACGGGAGCCTCATGCCGCAAACTGCGTCCAGTGTGAATTGGAGAGGGAGAGGGGGGAAGGATTGGGCGGGGAGAGAATCCGAGATGCAGGCTGTGGCGGCGCTGCCTTGTTGCGTTCTTCCCGGGTCTCTGTGCCGAAGATTTCTCGCGCAAACTCGGCAGCCGCGTCAGGTCGAGCCTGCCGCCTACAAGAGCCGATGTGTTGGGCAGGCGATGACGCAGAGAGTCTCACGGAAGCTGCTTCCGGGATCGGCCATCGCTGCCGATGAGGGAAGAAACAAAGAATGAGGTGGAAGCTGCCGTGCAGGAAAGACAAGGGCAGCTGGCGGCCCCACTTTCTGAGCCCAATTCGGCAAGTTCCACACGTCTTCTCGAATCTGGAAGCAAGGGTCCGACATCCGCAACTCGAAGCCAAGCTCCAGCAAGGCTCTCTTCATCTTCATCTGCGACCGGTGAACACAGCAGCGACACCTCACTTTGTCCTCGGCCGACACGCGCCTCTCCAACACCAAACCTCCATCTTCGATCATTACACCGCACCGCACCGCAATCTTCCGCCTTGCGCAAACCACCGCCCCGTCCAACAACGACGGCAACTACCTCACCGGCCACAAACCGCATCGCGTCCATTCCAACCCTCTACTCCTGCCGAAAATGCCCCCGGGAAAGATAACCGCCAAAAACCTCCAATACAACACCACGCTGCCGCCCTTCCTCGCACGCCTGCGCGGGCAGAGCGCGGCAGACCCCGACGCGCCCGACCCGATCCTCGCCGCGCGCCGCCGCCCGCCCGGCAAGAAGCGCTCTGCCAGTGCCGAGGCCGAGGACGCGCCGCTGGTGGTGGACGAGCGCGGGGAGGCGGTGGAGGATATTACTGTGGGTGTTGATGGGCGTGTGAAGGAGAAGGAGGGGGCTGCGACGGTAGGGGCAGAAGAGGGGGGTGAGAAGACTGGTGAGGGGGTGGATGCCGCGCTACCGACGGAGAAGGTAGTGGTGATTGGAGGGTTGAAGAAGAAGAGGAAGATTGGGAGGGTGGTTGGTGCGGGTATTGATGAAGAAAAGGAGACAGAGAATGGTGAAAGGGACGGGAAGCAGAAGGTAAAGAACACGGACAGCACAACATCCAGCTCCAAGGAGCAGGACGACTCGGCCTCGGCGGTCAAGACCAAGGTCAAAAAAAAGGCAAAGAAGATCAAACTCAGCTTCGGCGATGAAGAGGGTTGAACTTTGTCTGCGGGCAAGCTTTACATTCGCAAGTGTCTCTGCCTGGATGGTCGCACAGATCGATCGACTATCAGGAAGAGATCTTCGCATCAAGCAGCAAGGCTCCGGATCTGACGCCGTGTGGTTGTCATATTGAGAACATCAACTTGATGACACGTGCTCCCCGGGCCGAATCCACGGGCCGCTGCTGCATACCCTTGAGGAAGCCACCGTCTGGTGTTGAAACATTTGGGCTGTTGTGAGACACGATTGGTACTCCAAGGCGAATGCCATCCGCAGTCTCCAAGGACCAGGCAGCCCTTTCACCACATGTTGACGGCTACGCACCTAGTGCAGCACCTGTACTACCCCAGCTATCGTGTTCTGAAGGTGACTGACTGCCTTATTTAAGGACTGGGAGCTTGTCCAGGTCCTGGCCTTGATGGGGACCTTGAACGGAAGAGACGCCACTACGGATTGGCAAACTAGGTCAGGTCAAAGTTATGGTCGTCGAGGTCTAGCTCCGTATGTGGCGGGAGCAGTGTGTTGTTAGCAAAGGTGAAAAACGGGACACGTTTTAGGAGCGCCTCTCGCTCTTCAAGGACACTGCACAACCTGGACACGGTCCGCTGCTGCATCATCGTAAATACCACGCTCTCTCAGAGACATAAAAAAGCCCTCTATACAACCTCACTGCCTGTCCGGATATTCTACAAGCCTTTCCCCAGCATCCCCATACCTCGCCACGACGCTGCGGTCGTGCTCGGCGATGTTCTTTCCTTGACCTATCATCTCCTCTCTCTCTTTCCCAGCCCCTCGCCAAATACGGAGCATTTAGTGGTACTCGGGCTTGACGTAGTCGGCCCAGGTCTTGGGCTCAACCCAGTCGTGGCCGTGGCCGTGGCCGTGGTCGTGGGCGTGGGGGTCCTCCTCGGGGCCGACATACTCCATCTTGTAGCAGCTGCCGCACTCGGGGCACCGCTCGATGGGGCGCTCGCGGGTCATCTGTGAGGGGGGTGAGTCAGCATAACGCTGTCTCAGCTGGGTAGCTTTATCGACAGGGGTGGGTTGTTGGTGGACTGACCGTGAGCCAGATGACGTTGTGAGAGTCCGCGGGCACACCGGTGCAACCGGCGTACTGCTCGTCGCCAGCGGAGCGGACCATAACGGGGTTCTGCATGGTGCCTGTGTCCCCGTATCAGCTTCTCTGGGTCCCCCGCCCGGAGGGAGTTATCAGTTGGGCTTACCCAGGCGGGAGGCGTCCAGCGGGCGCATGTCGAAGATGTCGACGCCCTCCATCTTGCCGAGGATTTCAAGGCGCTCGAGACCGGTGGCCTGCTCGACGTCGGTGGGAACGGTGCCGGGCTGGGCACCGGGGCCGATGAGGTCGGCGTCTGTCTTGATCTCTGTTTCGCGGGGGAGCAAGCGTCAGCCATCTGATCCAACCATCCATCGCATCAAGAGCCTCTCCAAAGCTTCGTCCCATCCCCTAACACCCCATATCCATCGTTGTTTCGGTTTCCCAGCCCAATTGACTGACGTCAGAAGCTCCCTCTTCCATGACGCAACCCCGGAACGCAATCCAAACAGAAATGGCCATACCGCTCAGAGTCTTGATCTTGGGCTGATCGGGAACGGCATTGCCTGGAAATCGACAAAAAATCGTCAGTCTTGGTTTCGGGTAGGCGGTCAATTGGTGTGTGGTGGCATGGGCAGCTCGGATCGATGGTAGCTTGCTGCGACATTTTGGCAGAGCTTCGGCCCAGTGGGAAATTTCGGATGCTCCCCCCCTCCTCTCCCCTCAAGACGACTTACGGCGCACGGCGGTGGTGGCGATGCTGCGACGGACAAGCGGGGAGACCGCGGCGCGGCGCGCGACGGCCACGGCGGAGCGTTGCAGAAACATGGTGGTCGTCGGCGTGGGTGGTGGTGGTGGTCAATTGGGCGGAGGGCGGAGTGGTTGGAAGGGTGAAGCCGGTTTGCGGATTTGAGAAATGGGCTGATTTGTCCAGGCGGACCGCTTGGAGCAGCCTGCTGGAGCACACAGCCGAGCTTGAGGTGCTTGCTGCTTTGGGTTAGCGTGATGGCATGTGACCTGGCACGTGCTTCCTTCACGGGCACCACCGGGATCGTGGATCTGCGTTGGAGTCCTCAAATCACTGGAATACTTGGAAATACATTGGTAAGCTTCATAATGACAGTGTTGGAAGCCCGAAAATAGAGCGGTCTCAATTGCCGGACAATATTCAGGACATATCTCTACCAGACAGGCTCCGAGTCTGAGCCGATCCTCCCCAGCTTCTATCCATCTACAAATGCTGCGCTCTGCTTCTACTTTCAGCTAATCCTTCTATCCCAGATATTCCAGCATCAACAGGTTCAAAAAATCAACATAAAATTCGCCACCCTCGCTCATAGAAACCCCCCATCTTACACCCCCTACAACTTAGGGTTAACATACCCCCCCTCCTCATCCGCGGGCAACCCCTGAATCAACCCATCCTGATACTCCGTCGCGACATGCACGCCCCTCGGACTCCAGATCTTACTCTCCACAATCCCCCTCCCGGCCGCACACCGCGGAAACCACGCCTCCTGCACCCACCACCCGTCCTCCTCCCTCATGACCGCCTCGCTCGCATTCACATGCATCACAAACGTATAGCTCAGACTCGCCGCCCTCGCAAGCGAGTGCCCAAACCCGATGTGGTTCCCTGCCATCAGCAGCCCGTTCCGATCCGCCAGGTACGCGTGCGCGACGACGTGCGCGTTGGCGTCGAATCCGTCCGTGCCATCCGCGGGTAGGGGCTGGCGGAGTTTGTACAGCAGCAACTCGCGGCACTCGTGGACCGGTCGCCCCTCGTTGTACGCGCTCATTTCAACCTTGTGCATGACGGCGATGGGGAAACGGCCTGGTTGATCGGCGCCAAAGACCTCGACCATGCCTGTGATGTCGACAGGCGGGGCGGGGGGCCAGGCGTCGGGTTCGCGGGTAGAGAGGATGGAAGCGAAGCGCTCTTGGGGAGGGGCTTCCTGCGTGGAGACACCAACACTGTCGGGCTCGGGGAGCTTGAGGGAGCAGATAGCTGTGAAGCATGGGGGGGAAAGGGGGAGGGAGGCGTCCGCGGCGGGGAAGTTGTCACCGTCGGGGTTGGTGCTCGGTTGGGAGGGCTGGTAGGCGGTTACGGAGAGGGTGCTGAAGGTGCGGGAGGAGGTGAGGGGCGTGACGTTGTAGATGAAGGGGCGCGTGCGGTCGCCCGGGCGGGTGAAGAAGCCATGGATTGTCTGGGGGGTGGTTAGCATGGGTCAGGAAGCTTGATGGGTGGCAAGGTGGTAGAGGTGAGTTTCTTTTCACTGCAAGGAGCTAACACCACCACAGTGATGTGGCTCAATATGAGATGCAAGCAAGATAGCACATACGTGAAGATCGAATCTCTCATCCTCTTTCGCCCCCTTCTCATCCTCCATCTCCCTCCACGTCCGGGCCACAACCAACGCCGACTGGCCGTACACATGCCCGCCGAAAGCGGCCCGGTGGGTGCTCGGAATGCTTATTTCCCCCATGTAGTCAGATCCCGGCAAATATGCCGCCCGTGTCCCCATGAACCGCCGGGCCTCGCCCTGAGACGGTAGCCTGACCACGTCCAGGGCCTCCTGGAAGGGAAGCGCGGCAGATTCGTCGTTGGCAGCCATGTTGTCGGTCTCTAGTGCTTCGCGAGTTGGTGGAACGGCCTGACGACTCATCCTATCAAGTTGGTTGATGATGATAATAAGTGAAACCTGTAGCTCACCTCAGCACTTGCTGAGCAGCTGTCGTGTCCCACTGTCCGAGACCCTCGTGGTGGGTCGTGTAAGCAGCGTCGACTGGAGAGGTGAGAGTGTTCAAGACAGCTGATAAAACCTGTCAAGATAAAAACGAAAGAAAAAAAAAATCCGTCAAGGAGGGACAGCTGCCATCGGTCTGGATCACTTCATCCGGCCGAGGTGAGGGCGGCCGTCATGTCTTGGAGTTGTTGCGGTTGAACCGGCCGGGGCCCACTTCGGTAACCCGGGTGTGGCCCGGGGGGTGCACTGTGCCGAGGCATCATCCACGTGACGGACCATCCTCCTCTTTCTTTCCTGACCACTCTCTTTTCTGTCTTCTTTCCCTTTCTCCTCTTTGTTTCCCTCCAATTCTTCGCTGTCCTCCTTTTTGCAATTTGCCTCGCGTTCTAGGACCCCCCTCAGGCCTCTGAGTGTGCGGCTTACCAGACGTCTTGGGACCCCTTCATATCCACAACCTTTGACGCAAAAATGTCTCGAATTCCAGACATCAATATTGCCCTCCTTACACGCAAAGAGGGTTGCTTTGAGGTTGCTCAAAGGAGTTGAGTGATTTGGAGACTTGAGGAGAACGGATCTCGACTCGCTTTTCGGAGCAGCATCTTTCCTTCAAGACTGGACAGCAAGACGGAATGAACTGGGTGACCCCCACCGAACGCTCGAGGATCTGCCTCGGACCGAACCCAGCCGGCTGTGGTCGCGCTCTGGGGCAACAAGCGGGGTTTCCGTCCCGCTCAAATTGCAATGTCACACAGCGATGGACGCCGAGAGACGGCACGAGAGTCGGCTCTGCTGCGAGGTAACAGCGGTGAAAAAGGATTAACAATCTCAACTCCTGTCCGACAATATTCGGATGGAGCAGAAAGTGCTGCAATCCGAAGCCAGAGACAAGCTCGCCGAGCCCTCCTTCATTTGGTGGTTGTCTGGTCTGGGAAGCCGTCTGACCTGGCGCTGTGCCGCGTGACCATGGATGTCTGCAGGGCCAAATCAGAGTCGACAAAGTGTTCAATGGACCACTAAAAACGAAATGAAGGCAGGGCGCGTGGCTCGTTTTGGAGACCGAGCGACCTGGGGCTCAGAAGATGGCAATTGATGGTTTGCGGTCCTTGTTTCCGCTCTTGGTGATGTTTCCCGCTGGCTTTGGATTGTGAGAGTTTGCGAAGCCACAGCTGAAGGAGACAAGATGAAGAAATGCAGCCTGCGCTTGCCCTCGAAGATGCTGATATTGGCCCGAGCTTCATGGCACTTCCGCGGAGCTCAGGCTGAGGCTGCTGGGATTTGTGTGGGGTGTGTGCCGTCCCAGGTTCCTTCCCCGCAAACCACAGCCGGGGAGTTCAGTCCGGGGTCTGTGCTTTTTGATTTTCTGAGTGTCTTCCACAATGTCCAGCCACGAAGAGCAGGTGGTGACCACGTTGTTTTGCCACGTTGGCAAGGATTTCAAGCAGAAAACCGCTCGCACAAGCCACATTTCGAGGGGTTTTGTTGGGAATTGAAGGAGCAAGTCGCTGGCAATGTGACAATTTGGGGTGCGTGCATTGACCACACAACTTTTAGTGCCATTTGTGGGGCGCACAAGCGAGCAAGGGACCCTCGACAGGGATGTAGCCTCTTGCCTTGCCAGAAGCGCACCACCAGAGAGATGCACACGAGACTTCCATTAAAGAGAAAAAAAGCAACAAATTGCTTGGCTCGCTACGACACGAAAACCGGTAACTGGCTGCTGCGGTTCTGGCACCCAGCCAGGCGTCGGTGGCCTCTCGACCAGCACCCCTCATTTTATACCCTTCATTGCTGGTGGTTAAGGGTCGTCGTCTTGGTCGCTGTGTCAGGAGATAGTCGCAGCCTGTGTCCACTCTCATCGGCGCCGTCACCCTCAAACAGCTGGACTGCCGACTCAACCATTCGAGAACGTGGACCATCCACTGAGGCTCATGCCGTACGACACCCACTGCCGCCGTTTCCGATCCTCGCTCCCGACCCTCTGTGTCACCCGATGACCGCCTTCTGCTGGACTCTCCGTCATCCTTCGACCCTCTGTCCAACATGAACAGCCTCTGAGAATCCGGTCTCTCCTCCTTCCCCTCAGCTCTCGGGCGCCACCAACTCTCCCCAGCCAGTGAGCGGCAGTCCTCGCTCCCGACCCCAGGACCATCCCACCTCCACCCCCAGAAATTCCTGCATTGGGACAGCGTGCCATGCAACCTCGCCTCTGACTGGGGCGACCCTGGCCATCGCTGGTCGTTAGCGTGCTGCGAGTGGCCTTGACGGACTGCTCTCCCCAGCTTTCCGCGCCGTGAAACGAGATCGCCGACCTCTCCACCTGACACCGACCGGCTGGATCCCGATGTCCCAATAAATACGGCCTGGCCTGGAGCACGCGCCCATTTCCCCATCCCGCTCTGTCTGCTCCCTCTCCTCCACGTTCCCACGCTCCCGGCTGCTTGGAACCCCCGCGTCTCTGCCGATCTGAATACGGGGGTCAGAAACCCTCACCATCTTCCGGCCCAAACCTCGTCACCCAACGTCTCCCGGTGAGGCACGACACACCACTGGCTGCCTGTCACAGCTCGCCTAGACTCGGCTTCGCACGCTTCGTCCTCACTGCTCTGGTCAACCCCTCTTCTGCTTGACCCCCTCTTTGGACTCTTTCTCACTTCAACAACCCTCCTCCAACCCAGTGAACATGCCTTGCTAGCACCGAGAGCTGTCACCAGCAATAGGAGGGCTCTGGTCGGTGCCGCTTTTGGTTTGGGAATGAAATGGCCGACATGGGGCTCCAGGTCGAGCCCATCAGCCAGAGTTTGACATTAGAGCAGCACGGCCCATGGCACTTTCGGGATGTCGAGTACCAACCTGGGCCGTGTGCCGAGTTTGAAGCAGCGTTACTGCAGACAGCCACCATCACCGGCTTGGAGGATACGCTTCGTGAGCTATCAAAAGCAACCAGGACAGACTGCCGCAGCCCAGCCCAGGACGTGGCCATCGTGAGACCCCCGAGGCACCAGCCTCGGGATGAGGCCGGGGCAGGGGCAGACTCACCACTGCCGTCCTGTTCCCCCGCACCGGTTAGCAAAGCCGCCACTTTTTTCCCATCAACGCCGGATCACTGGCCGTCTTTTACCCAGGTCGTCCCCTCCGGAAAACAAGTGGTGACATTCCCTCTACGAGACCTTTCTGTTCCCAGACGATGTCTCAAACGCCGGCGTCCTGACACTGACGTCGACGGCCACAACACGGCATACCTCGGGTGCAAGAAGCGGCGGCTCCTGCGACATCTCATCACATCCCGCTTGTCACAGCCCTTCTCTCTGCCCGCCACGCACATTCTCAACCGCGAGGGTATCGCGACAGGCGATAAACGCTTCCTCAAGCTCGCCGCCATCATGGCTTCCCGGCGGCTCGCCAGCACAGCAGCTACAGCTTCGCAACCGTCCCCGCCTCAACAACCGAACCCTTCCACCTGGCTCCGCCGAGCAGCAGTGCTTAACAGCCTCCGCCACCGCGTCTATGCCGAAGCCGCCGAGCGCGCTACCATCCCCGTCGTCGACCTCGCCGCCAAGGCGGCGGTCTTCCAGCAGCAGCAAGGCCATGGCACCACCACCTTCATCTCTGCTCGCCCCCAAAATCCCCCACCAACTGCTCCCCGCCATCTCTCCCTTCAAGGCCCAGCACAAACCCCCGGGCCTCCAGCACCACCTACCCACCACCATCAACACTCATCCATCCCCCTAGGGCCATCAGCACCACCACCGCAACCAACAACCTGCCTCCGCATCCCCTCCCCCACCCTCCGCCCCCTCCGCTCCCCCGAATTCCGCGTCACCCGCCCCCTCATCCCACTCGAAGACATCGATGACCTCCTCACCACCCACTCCTCATCCTCATTAGACTATTACAACAACGACGAAGGCGTCGCCTTCCCCACGTCAGAGCACGAGAGCAGGTATATGTGCGATGACGATGATGAAGATGGTAGTGACGATGATGGGGATGGGGAAGGTAGGGGGATGGTGTATGCGGATTTTAGTGTTATTTTCGGTGGTGGAAATAATGATGGGGATGAAGATGAAGATGGGGAGGGAGGGGGGTATTGGTGTAATGCGGGGAGGGTGGGGGGTGGAGAGGAGTATGAGTTGATGGATGATTTGGATGGGATTCCGTGGGGCGGAAGGTGTTGATTTGACGAAGAAAGGGAGGTGTGATGTGGGAGGTGGGAGCAAAAGATAGAAAGGGGTGAAGAAGGTTCTGTAGAGGAGGGTGTAGGGAGGGAAGAGGAGACATGGCAGGGTGGGTGTAGTCTCATGGGACCACTTGGCTAAGATGTGGAGAGGAAGATTGCATTTTGCGAGGGCGGGTTCTGATTTTGGAGGAGGGATTCTGTGCCTTTGTTTGGATTTGCCTTTTACTGTGTTTTTTCCCCTGTTTCGCGTCTTACTTCCTTTTTCAAGGGGGCGGGGGACTGGGCGCGATCTGCATCGTCGGGCTCTCTGTTTTCGACTGGTGATATGGGCGGCATCACTGCTAGCAGGTCTCGGGATGGGGCCAGGCTGATTTTTCAAGCAAGCGTAGCGTTGGGTCGGGGGGGTCTTTGTTTTTCTGTTCATTGCATGGCGAGATCATGATCTCGGACACAGCTACCTTTGAGGGCACAGCTGGAGAAAAGATGGGTAGGGCGTCGGGATAGCATTGCATGTCTGAGAGAGTGAGATCAGGGTTGAAGCATAGCGGCGAGTGAGATACCAAAACTGGCGTTGTTGGCACTGACCATGTTGAAAACTTGCCTTCCGGTCTTGGTGAGACCCGTGGATGTTCGTGGAAGACACCGGAGGTCGCCCGGCGCCGGCCGATGGGGATCGGAGCAAGTGGAGCCAAGTGTTCAACTACATCCCGAAACCCCTCAGACGTCTTGACATGGTTATGTGATGCTTCGAGGAGGGCTGGAATTGTGGCACTGAGAAACACTTCAGCCTTATTGTGTCCCATCTTGGCTGTCGTTCGTCTGCCTTTTGTACTTGTTCCCTGACGTCCAGGGGTTCAGGGGTCGTCGACGTCACTTGGGAGCCGCGGCGGGGCATGCATGCACCCCACATCACGGCATCCCCATGCCAGCTTTATCTCTCCAGGGGTCCAGATAAGGGACCATTGATGGGCATTGGCGTTCCTGATCTCCTCTTCCCGCTTCTCGTCTTCCTCTCTTCATCTTTGACTTCAAGAACTGCTCCTGTCTCCAGCGACAGCCCTGCCGAGTCCCAAGGACCACGCGCTTCGCCAGACCAACCCTCCAACAACAACCATGGCCAACCTCAACCCAACCGCACCCCCCTTCCTCCCCGCCATCGCCTCGCTCCCCACCCTCTCCGACACCGCCCTCACCTCGACCCTCGACCTCCTCTTCGAGCCTTCCACCGACCTGCACGCCCTCGCCCTCCCCACAATCCGCACCCTCTCCTTCGTTTCCTACAACGACCTCATCTCCACCCTGCGCACCCAGCTCCTCGACATCGCCGCCGCGGTAGGCGACGACGTCGACGGAAAACAGAAGCTGCACGCCATTTTGGGCAGCCACCCGCGCCTCGGCGAGAAGAAGAAGGAGGTGTTGAGTGGGTTTAGTGCAGACGAGCAGAGGCATCTGAGGGAGGAAGGGGAGGAGCTGAAGAGGTTGAATGCGGAGTATGAGGAGAGGTTTCCGGGGTTGAGGTATGTGGTGTGGGTAAATGGAAGGGGGAGAGACGAGGTGATGGCGGATATGAGGAGGAGGATTGGGAGGGGGGATGGGAGGGAGGAGGAGAGGGAGGGGATTAGGGTGAGTCTCTTTTTCCTTTTGGGTTGCGGGAAACGGGATAAGGATGCTAATGGATTGGGGTGACAGGCGATGTGCGATATTGCGGCGGATCGGGCGAGGAAGTTGCTGCAGAAGGCAGCGGAGGAGGCCGCTGAGGCGACGGCTGGGTCCAGCTGATGTGGGAAGAGGGATTGAATGGAAGTAAAGGGATGGATTGGGCATTGCCCTCGGAATTGGGAACGACTACGAGTTGGCCAGGAACTATAGGCCGTGTTGAGAAGGAGAGTATATTTGGCCAAAGGTCCTCAAGCCCTGTTCTCGCCCCTTCCCGTTTTCAAAGCTGTTCAAACCCCCCGCCTGTCCCATGCCTCCACTGCCTTGTAAGCGAGGGGCAGAGCTGACACTCTTTTCAGGGAAGGCACATTTCATTCACGCAAAGGTCTAATGCCCCTCCAAGTGACCTGGTTAACGTCTCTTTGATCTTCATTGCGCATGTTGCCAGTTCTATCAAGGCACCCCAACACCCACTATCCCAAAAGCAATCCTCGGCTAACTTGAACACCAAATGTCAAACCCTGACTTGAACGAAGGCGAGACTGACGCGGCAGCTGGATGCGTGTAGGCCATCATCAAACACTGGCTGGTTAACACCAGAGGTGCAAGTATGTAAGCCTCGGGAATCTAAGTCGAGGGCTACATGGACCTCATCATGAGCTTTAACCATGATTCGGATGGTTTTATCTCCCTGGAGAACTATCCGCCTGGCGCCACGACAGTTATCACTACCTCGGCCCACGAAAGCGGCCGCTCGCCAGAGTATTCCAGGGGCTGTGGGGTGACCTAATACACCACCCTGAGCACAGAAGGTGAGCTACTGACACGCGGAATGACTTGTCGGTCTGATGCTCATATTTTCGATTCCTAGGTCCCATACATGTACTTGATAGTCGATTCTCATTGCATCAAAGGGTGGTGGCATATGGGATGGCAAGAGCGTAGCTACTCAATATCAACCCTGATTCTGGGGATCCCGGATCTTGTGTGCATCTCATCTCTTCAATACTGTGTTCTCTTCATCTCTGTGTACTCCAGACAAAGTGCTGTGTAACCAACACGGATCCGAGCGAACGACAACGTACGAGTTCCGCAGTTTTGCTGACCGGCCACAGACGGTGGCTTAAGACCCCCGACTGCTTTTGCATGCAGCTCTTCGGCCTCACCTCGATTGGACATCACTCAATCCTACCTATTCACCTTTTCGTCAGCCGTGATGCCAATCTCCTGCCCGTGGAGGTCTCCAGGCGGCATCGCCAAGAGCTGAGGTGCCCTCTAAGCCCAATAAGCACCTAGCGTCTGCGATGTTGATCTCACCCAGCCCTGTCCGCTAAGCGCAGCCCCTCAGCCACCTCAGTGTGCCAGCAAATGGCGGTTGGCGCTGAGTTTGGTGCTGACTGCATGCAGAAGAGGATCACAGGAGCCTACCCGGAGTCGACGATGGAGGGTTTAAAGGTCTTGCTCTTCCCAGGCCCGAGTTCCAGATCCCACGACCACTCGGACATCTGGACATGAAAACTTCTTGAACCACTTATTTTGACAGCCATGGCAACACCCCTGGATTCAGACCACCTGTATACAGCCCGAGCCGGGCCACCAAAACGGCTTATTGTCTGTTGCGATGGGACATGGATGGACTCATTGGGCGAAAAGGGGTTTGTTCTCACCAGTTCAAGACTTCGTCCAAGCTTGCACTGACATCTTCCAGGGGTGAACCGCCGTCGAATGTCACGCGCATCTCGCGGGGTCTTTGTCGTACCTGCAGTGATGGCACACATCAGATCATCAACTACTTCCCCGGAGTCGGCACGGCCAACGCCATTGACCGCTTTACCGGCGGCGCATTTGGCATGGGCTTGGACCAGGTGAGCTCCCTGATTAAGTCTGAGAGCTCCTGAGTCTGACATCCACAGGATATCCGCGAGGTCTACAACTTCCTCTGCACCAACTACGTTGACGGGGATTCTATCATCCTAATCGGCTTCTCCCGTGGCGCTTTCACCGCCCGGTCTGTTGCGGACATGATTGCCTCAGTTGGCCTGCTCACCCCTGAGGGACTGGACAACTTCTATGGCATCTTTGAGGACTACGAAAACATAGGCCACCCAGGGCGGAGCCCAGACGAGTATCTTGTTTCAGGCCTGCCCGAGTATAACGGTTCCCACGGCCAAGCCAAGATTGAGTGGGAAAGTAACCGCATGCGGATGTACAAGCATGCCCTGAGAGAGGTAAGCCAGAGTCCCTCTGTCATGAGTCTCCGAGCTGACCCCCTGCAGCTGAAGTACACTCGAGACACATACCACGACGGCGTGACCGAGATCAAGATCAAGGCGCTCGCCGTCTGGGACACGGTTGGCACTCTTGGGATCCCGCCCGCCCCGGTCATTGGCGTGCGCGGATCAGCAGACCAATAAGTCTCCCTCCCCTGAGTTGTTGAAGTCAGCCTAACACGTCGCACATGGAGGTTCACCAACACGCAAGTCTCAAGCAAGGTCGAAAATGCCTTCCAAGCACTCGCTCTCGACGAGCCACGCTACGCCTTCCGCCCGTCGTTGTGGGAGCGTGTCCCGGGCAGCACCACGAACCTGAAGCAGGTGTGGTTCCCAGGGAATCACGGTGGCGTCGGTGGGGGCTGGCACGATCAGCAGATTTCCGATATCACCTTGGCTTGTGCGTCCCCTTCCCCTGACTTTCTTTCTCCTGACTGACATTCGTTAGGGATGTGCGACCAGCTCTCCACCGTCGGCGTTGAGTTTAACTTCCCGCGCATGACGGCCCTCTTCCACGACACCTTACGCTTCTCCGCCGCGCACCCCTTCCCCTACACACCCGCCGGCAGCCCCTCCATCCCGACCCTCCCCCGCCTCGACTCAGTCAAGCGCTCGCTCAGCAAACTCATCCGCGGCAAGCGCTCTCCCCCAGCCACCCCCAACGGCGCAACCACCCCCTCGAAGTCCTCAGCCTCCGCTTTTCCTTGGGCCCATTCCCCCCTCTTCACTCTCCCTTCCACCGTGACCGGCAAACCCACCCGCGACACCCAAGAATGCACCCTCCGCACCCTAGGCCACTGCGCCTCCCCCCACCCCTCAACGTCAACATCCGCCCGCGATCTCCTCCTCTCCGGCGCCCGCCCCTGGGCCCTCGGCACCATCCGCGCCCCAACCTCCTCCCTGACCACCCTCGCAGGCAAGACTGTTCGACAGCCCGGGCGTGTCTTGCGCGTCGACGAGACGACCAACGAGGACACGGCTGAGCCGCTGGTGGGGACCAACGAAAGGGTGCATAGTTGTGTGCGGGTGAGGGTTGTGTGTGGGGGGTTGGGGTTGGATGAGAAAGGGGTTTGGGGGTGTGAGGCGCTACTTGGGGATGGTGAGGATAAAGATAGGCAGGGCGGTGGAAAGTGGAAGTTGAAGAGGGGGAGTGGGTTGAGTGAAAGGGAGGAAAAGGAGGTGAGGGTGATGAGGGAGGTTGGGCCAAGAGAAGTGAGGTTGCAGGTGGTGCCGCCTGGCGCGGGGATGGGGGCTACGGGCGGGAGGTATCCGGTGGAGGTGATGTATCCTGTGGGAGAGGAGGACCATAAGTGGAAGTGGGTGTGGGAAGGGAGGGTGGAAGGGGAGGGCCAGGGGAGGGTGCCGCAGATGCCGGCGCTGCCGGAAGAGCCGTTGGTGGGATACTGGGAGAGGTACTTGTTGGGGTTGACGGTTGGCGCGGGAGAGAAGGATGTGTGGAAGTTTGCACAGAGACTGTAGGGGTTCGTTGGGGAGGAAAGAATTGCCAATTTTAAAGCGAAACAAAGATAAAAACTTAGATCAAAAGTTTTTTTAAAAAAAAAGAAACCAAAGCTTTAGGTTTTCAATTGCCCACAGCCAGAATCGAACTGACGACCTTGTCATTACTAGTGACACGCTCTACCACTGAGCCATGCGGGCCTTGCTGGTGAAGGCGAGCATGGGTAGGGGTTTTCATGAGCATCGGATGATCGGACGGAGCTCAGATGGGCCTGGGCAGCCCTTGGGTCGACTCTCGAGACAACCAGGCGGTGATGAAACCACAGCAGCGCCACGGGTAATGAACGAAAAACAATGAAGAATGCCTCTCGTTAAACCAGGTTAAACTTTGACTTGGTAGCATAGAGCGGGATGCAGTGTGCTGTATGTAACAACTTCGAACACAATTATCTTCCGAATCAGGGGTCAGGTTTCTCTTGACACCATGCTACTGCTGTAAATGACAGTTTAAAGACAAATACCCCGGGATACTGAACACAGAATTCGAGATTTCAACAAACTTCATCAGACTGCGTATGGGTTGAGAGTCCGCTCTCCTCGGGCTTCAAATTGTTCACAAAGAGGTTGCTCCATCTTGCTCATCTGCAACAATGTTAATCCTTTCCAACATGAGGTTCAGTGATACCAAACAGCAGTTCCCTCCTTTTACCAACACAGCACAGCCACCACTAAGCATTCCGATCATCTGTCTGGGCCTGGTTTTGTTCTCCCAAAGAATTCCCGTTTCGGAACCGAACAAGCAATTACTACAAAGGCAATGTTCATTTCTGGGCGCTGATGTTGTCAAGAGATATTGTCTCCTTGAACAATAAAGCCCTTCCCAGTTTTGTCTAATATCAACCTCGACCCCAAAGCACTTGAGTAATCTCATCCCTCTTTCACCTCCCAACCCGCATACTAACCAGTTACCAACAGTGGAACCTCTCACTACGACCATGGCCGCCAACAACAACCCCTTCACCAGCCCCTTCGACTCATTCCCTCTCTCCCCCTCTTCCATTACCGGCAACCCTTCCAAAAACCCTTTCCGCACCCCCTCCCCCGAGAATCAGGTAAGCCAGGGTTATGGCGGCGGTGACTGGGGGACCACCCAAACGCAACCTCCCGTCCGCAGCCGCCGATACCGGTGCCTCTCGCAGGAGGGGTATGACAACGCCCGGATGGCTTGAAGACAGAGGATGATTACAGGTATTCTGAGAACACGGCGGGGATTCCGTTTCATGGTGTTGGCGGGGAAGGTAGGTCGCCTACCAAGGTTGGTGGAAAGTGGATGGGAAAGGAGAAGGAGAAGAAAAAGGTAAGTGGGGAGAAGAAGAAGCGGGGAGAAGGGGCAGGTAAGTCTGCTGGTGGTGTCAGTGATGACCAGGGGAGTGATGGCGAGTGGCAGTCGAAGTTGGCGTATCGTCAGGGTGGTGCTCGGTAAGTCGTAGCTGTTTGTTAGAAGACCACCAAAGAAGAGTAGCGGGATAGGCCTGATGTGTCTGCAAGTCTGTAAGTCGTTGCAACCCGAAAACGTCTCTTTTCTTGTCCAACGCCCCAGAACTGGCGGTGAGACCCTCTGTGTCGGAAGATGTGGAACGACCTCCGAAATATTACTTTTGTTGAACGTCATCACAATGTGTAGCGTAATCTGTTGTCCTGACCTCAGCCCCCTGGTTGTCAAGCAAGCAAGGGGCGTCTGGGACTTGATGAAGCACTGTCAGTGACTGACAGACTCGAGGTCTCCTGTAGCATACCGCCGTCCGGACACTTGCGGCGACAATTGACCAGGAGCTTCAAACCCACACCACAAACGCAAAGGAACGACCAAGTTGGGACACCCCGAGCCGATCCCAGCAGCAACCCTTCTGAAGACCGCTTCATGAAGCCTTGACACCGCAACCGACCCAGCGTGAATTTTCAATCATTTTCTTTTCTCTATCCTCTCCGATCTCTCTCTTCTTCTAAATATCCCATTACATCCCGGCATATTATCCCCAAAAGACATATCCATCCTCATCCAGCCCCTCATCAATGCTGCCACACCAATAGTGTTGACATCCCCATTACCGGGCAGCGCATCCCCTTCTTCACAACATCCCCTCAGACACTCGTCATAACTTAAGCCATGAGAGCAGCGACACCGGCAACAAGGGCAAGCAGGCTGCCGCCCTGGACGGCCATGGCGGTAGCAGCGGCACCAGTGCTGGCGGTGGAAGAAGCAGCGGCGGTGCCGGAGGCAGTCTCCTCGGTGGTGGCGGTGCCAGTGGTCGAGACGGTAGCGAAGGTGGTGGCCGAGGTGATGGTGGTGGTTTCGCCCTCCTCGTCGGTGACAGTCAGGGTGGTGGCGCTGGTCTTGGGGGGAGCAGAGGTGGTGGTAGCAGCGGCGGAGGATGTGGTCTTATCATCCTCGTCGGTCTCGTCCGAAGCCTTGATCTCGAACTGCTCGGACTGGGCAAGGATGCCGGTGTTGTTCTCGTCGACGCTCTGGAAGTTGAACTGGTAGGCCTCGTCGGCGGGGACGTTCTTCTCGGTGATGGTGATGCTGCCCTTGGACAGGTCAACCTCGCCGAGGTCCTTGTTGAAGGGGGTGTGGCCGCTGGCCATGTTGACGAGCACGAGGTGGGCCTTCTTGGGGTCGCTGCTGACGGTGGTCCACTTGACGGTCACGCCGGCCGAGGGGTCGACAACGTCGTTCTTGGAGGGGGAGGTGATCTTGATGGCGGCGACGCTGGCGGCCAGGGCCAGGAGGGCGGGGGCGATGAAGGAGCGCATGTTTGCGGTGGTTTGTTTTTGTTTAGGGGTGTTTTGTGGGAATAGGGGTCGAGGGACGGATTCGATGCGGTTTGCGAGCGAGCGTGGCGTCGAGTTGACGTAGCGAGTGACAAAAGCGAGTGTGGTTGTTCGTTTGATGTTGGAGAGCTGGGCGTCCGCGAGAGAGTGCAGATAGCGTGCTTTAAAAGGGATGGACAAAGGCAGACACAGAATACGAGATCGGGACCCGGCGGGGCGGCTTCAAGCCTTGCGGCTCCACTGATCATCACGAGAAGAAAACCTCAGCGAGCTCCACTGCCCAAAAGGTCCATTTGGCTCGATTCGAATCCCTTTTGGCATTGGGGCGGCGTGGGCGGATGGGTCCACGGTCCAGGGAATGGTCCAGCTGTGGCAACGGTACCCGCTTGGGCTGCATCGAGCGCCGCATAAGGGACGTGATGGGATGACCACGCGTGGGACAGGGGTAACGCTGCCAGAAAAGGGGCTGCTGGTGCTGAGCCTCACGTTCGCTTGTTGGCCTCGCTAGAGCGCGTCGAACTCGCTGTCAAAATCTCTGCGCGGCCTCGCATTGCTTCGCTTCAGGATGGGCCCATGGCGCGCGAGTCAGCCAGTGTCAGCCAACTGTGACTCCCGCCAGATCCGCTAGTTCCAGGGGCTCCACATGAGAGATGCTTGCTGTGTAAGCCAAACCTGCTTCTGGCGCTGCTATTCTTGTTCGAGCGCGGGATGGGGGTGCACTTCGTATTTGCTGGGCGGAGCGCGAGATCTCGATAAGGTTCCAACGTTGATATCGGGTTGAGGGGGGCTTCACAGGTTGTGTTGTCATGCCCTTGCCTGTGCCCCTGACGATGGCAGCGACGCAAGCGGGTCCCGTTCGAGGCCAAGACTGTGGGAAGTCTGACCAAAGACGCCATGATAAGCAGCCCGAGGCGGCATTGTTGCCCTGGATAGCGGCCCCGCTGTGCCCTGTCGTCCTCGAGTCACGACGAGGATGTTCGTAGGGCGAGGTTGTGGAAACCCTTAAACCTCAAGCGGCGGGCCGAGACATGAGGTCATCTCATCTTGGCATCAGAAGCTTGGCCAAGCCATGGCTCTTGTTGATGGCCTCGTCCCTGGCATTGAAGTGATCCATCCGCGTCGGCTATCGTTCGGTCGTGAGAGCGGATAATCACTCCAGAGGATGTGGTGTTGGATGGCGTTCAATGAGTCAACAATGCGTGTTGGCTGAAATCTTCGTAAAGGCAATCTCCCGCGTGCGTCGGCGGACGAACATGGAGCCGATCGAAGGGTGGCAGTGATCTGGCATCTGGCGACTGCCGGCGGCAGCTGTCGATCCAGAGTCGAGACGAACAGGTGACAGCGCAACGGCTAACAACCGATTGGAGTGATTCCAGACCCCCGAGAACATGATGTGCGATGCGGCAGATGTGGAGCGGGCGATCGGTTTGCTGCCGAACTGCGACAAACTGTTCAAACACTGGCTGTTGATCAGCGATCTCTCCCAAGAGAAAGCCATGCGAGCCATGGGATGGCAGCCACAGGAAGAGACGCAGACGCAGGCTTGGCTTGGGGAGTACATGCCGAATCTTCCTTCCACGCTCGCCACAGGCAGCATGTGTGCCGAGCATCGGACCAAGCCTAAACGGGCGACACTTGGCCAGTGCGCGCAGCCAACAGCAGCCACGCTTGGACGGTGTGGGGCGCACCATTCCAACGGACGCTGGGTGGTTGGTTGTGGAGATTCTCACGACGAGCAGGGTAAAGTCTTCCCCTCTTGCTCCTTCCTCCCCCAGCCCAGGCCTGGTGCAAACGCCAGAAATTCCAGCTTCTCCAGGCTGCAGCCACAAAAACACAAAATGGGGCCTGCTGTTTGACCATCCGCCGTCCGTGCTGTCCACGCGCGTGTTTGAGGACGGCGCCGGCAGTTGACCACGCTGCGGTCCCCGGTCACGCTCCACGTTCGCGGCAGCCGTCCGTCTCATGCCCCGGCGACGCTCAAACCCTCCCCTCTTTCCCCTCATCGACGCTCTCCGATCTGGCACTCCTCTGCCCGCTCGGGCCATCCGATGGCATGCGTCGTGACGGATCCAGGTCGAGAATCGATGGTGGAAATTGCGGTCTGGGGTCTGGGAAGCGGTTCCGCATTGTCAGGGGGGGTGAGCAGTGGGAGCAGCCTGCCTGTCTCCCCCTCACTCCCCCTGAGTGATTGGCCATGGACGCCTTCGAGAACTACTTTGGGCATGGTCCAGTGCCAGAGACACCCCCCAGTGCCCACGCTCAGGCAGGGGGCGTGCTGGGGCCTCTTCAGAACCATGGAACCACGGTTTGAGTGTTTGTTCGTGCTGGAGCCGACCTCTGCTCACCTCTGTTCAAAAAGAGCAAAAGGACGGCCACTCCCGAACGCCTCGTTGTCACAGGAGGATAAGCCACTACAGGGAACGGAACCAGCCAGGCCATCTCGGTCCCGCCGTTGCGGACACTCGCCGAGATTCAGAAAACCCCCGGATTCGACGACACTCGTGAGTCTTGAATGGCCGCCAGCAGCACACAAATGCCTAGAGACCTGTCTTGGACGGACCCCACGAGTTGCCCACCTTCCGAAACTGTTTGACAAAGGAGTGATTCGAGCCGGGTCTGCTGTCTCGGAGGAATCGTTTGAGCTTGACGCTGCTTGACACTGCTGGACGCTGCTTGGCTGGGGTCGACACCGCTCCGAGTGAGCGCCATCTGCTCTGATGATGAAACTCATGGCAACCACCAGCAGTGCTGCTGTATCACCGCCTGCTCCCCGTCGCGGGAGACGTGAGAAGCCATGGCCGCCCGGCAAGCAGAAGAAGCTGCTGCACCTCTACCTCTGCACTCAGAGCGAACGGCTGCCCCTCGTGCGCATCCTCGAGCGCCTCAAAGATGGCACATTTGACCCAAGGTGCGCACCTTCTGCACCCGGCTGTGTTTGGGGCATCTGCTGATGATAGACTCGGGCGGTTAGGCAGCGCAACTCACACAAACACCTGAAGAACCTCCTTCCGGACCGAAGGATAGACGACTGGCGGCCGAGGGACCTGGCCACCATGCTTGTCCGCGTGCGCTTTCTGAGGTCGGTAAGAGCAGAGCGGAGGGTACGGAACAAGAAGGCTCGCCGGAGGTTCGACAACACTCAGCCGTATAGCTACTACCAAGACGGCGCCGGCATCCTAGGAACCCGCATGTCCATCGACCAACCGCCCATCGAGCCACCTCTTGTCGAACAATCCCCTATCGCGCCACCGCAACCCGCCTTTTCTGAGAGCCCGGTCACCACCAAGCAGTCTGAATCGCCAGCGTCGACACCGCAGGCCATCAGCACCGGCTCGACAGCGGCAGCGTCCGAGATCTTCCGCCAGGACAAGTCGCCGTCCCGAGCATCCTCGATGACACCATCAACGAAATCCGCCAAACGCAGGTCATGGGCCTCGGTCCTGTCGAGCATCTCGTCTGGAATCTCTAGTCTGGCACGGTCGTCTTCTTCAGCATCTTCTAAGGGCGCCAACATCAACTCCTCTGGCGCCAACGCAGCCCTCAGCAAAATGACCCGCGAAGAGTTTCTGTCTATGCTCCAGGAGAAGCCTCGGAAAGGGTTGAAGGGGAGCAGCAATCCCGCCATGGGCTTATTCAAGCCCAAGTATTCCACCGTTAACCCCACCACCGAGGATCTCAACGCTGCCCTGGTCCGGATGTGCTGTGCCGCCCATGTCGGCCGGAGCCGCGGGCAGCCCGGCTGTGTGCACGAGCGGCTATCCAAGGCCATCGACGCTCAAAAGACAGAGACCTCGGACTTTCAGGACTTTTCCGTCACTGATGAGGAGGCTAACATGGTGGACAAGTACGGGAACTCGTTACTCCACGTGGCAGCCCGCTGGGGGGCCCGCGTCTCGCTTCTCCAGCTGATCCTTCGGCGCGTCGATGATGTCCAGATGGTTAATCACCGCGGCGAGACGTTCCTCCACGTCTTTGACCCACCAGACAAACCTCGCATGCGGCCGGCTGCCTTCCTCGGCCTCATCCGGACGCTGCGGTCCCGGGGCTTCGACTTTTGCCACCGGGATGTGGACAAAAACACCTTTCTCCAGCATATCGTTGCCAAGCGGGAGTTCCCCATCGAGACGCTGCAGTACGTCTTCAAAGAGTTAGGTCACGGCGCAGCCCGCTTTCTCGTCGCCAACAAGTCGGCCAACAACGAACGACTCTGGCACAGCGTCCGGCGCAACCTCGAGCGGACTGCCCCCAAACTTCACCGCATCTTCGGCGACGAGACCGAGTTCATCCGCCGCTATCTCCCCGAATTCTCCCCCAACACTCACAACAACCCCTCCATCGCCGACACCTCCACCCTCGGCTCCGAATCCGTCGTCTCACTTCACCCCACCGACCTCCCCCCTAACCTCTTCATCCCCCATCTCGACCCGCATGACAGCAACGCCCAAACTGTCCGCCGCTCCCCGCTCATGAAACTCCTCCGCCGCGCCGCCGCTGGCCGCGGCCTCTCCGACGCCGAGCTCACCACCAAGCTCAACGCCCTCCTCGAACCCCTTGTAAAACAACCCCCGCACGAGATCACAGCCTACCTCGGCCGCCGCGACACGGAGGGCAACACCTCCCTGCACTACGCCGCCGAGTTCGGCCTCGTGCCCGCCGTGCAACTCCTCTGCGCCCGAGGCGCCGCCGTCAATACGTTCAACAACTGCGGCAATACGCCCTTGCAGCTGGTCAAGTTTGCGATCCAGCGGACGGACGTGCGCTCGGACATTCACATGGAAGCGCGGTATCTGCGCTGTGCGGTTCTGTTGCTGGAGCAAGGGGCGTTTGACCAGAGCAAGCTGGTGAGTGAGAGGAGTGCCGTGTTTCCGGGGGATGTGTTTGATGGGAGTGAGAGGTCGATTCGGAATCTGGTGAGGCAGGGGGTCGCGAGTCAGTGTAGGGGATTGCATTTGTTGACGGGAGCCGGGGGGAGGCATGAGGGTTTTTTGGATGGGATGGCGGGAGGTGGTGGGGGCTGTGAGGGGCATGGGTATGCGGGACATGGGCATGGGGATGGGCACGTGGGGCATCAACATGGAGATGGGCAGGGGAGTCGACATCATGGGGATTATCGGCAGGGCGAGGGGAGTGGGAGTGGTGGGGTGGGACAGGGTGGGAGCGGGTCGATGACTTTTCAGACTTCGGTTTTGGCTTTTTAGGGGGTTTACTTGGGGTGTCTCTCGCTTGAGGGTTTCTTCACATGGTTTGGTTCTGGGTGTCTGAGTGGCTGTACAAAGATACAAGTACCATAAGGGGTAGGCGGCGTTGAGTAGGGGGTGTGTTCTCAGGGGTTGCTTGGTCTTGGGTTGGAGTTCGTCCTGAGTGAGGTGTTAGGGGTATCTTGGGAGGCAAAATTTTTGGCTGACAGGCTTGTCGGTGCTCTGGCTGTAGTCTTTTTCTTTGTCTTGAGGTGGGCGCGTGCAGCCCTGTCGTACCATATCTACAAAACTACATGTACATATATGATAATCTTATTCGACCCTAGACCTTGTGACTGATTTCGGGTGTGAGCGTCTTGGGTGTTTAGGGGTAACGCCAACTTACTGTCTTCTTCTGTCATGGCTCACTTCAACCTCTCCAATACCCCCAGAACGGCAGCACGCTCCCCTTTACAACGCACAGACATTCTAAATGTTTGCCATGGCCTGATCCGTGCCTATCATTGTCCCTTTCCGGCCCTCTCCCGAAGTCGTGGGGGCTAGTGTGTCCTGCAGCGTGACGGTTCTGGTGCCGGGACCGGATGCATGAGCATTTGGTAACAGTTTTTGAAACAGCGGCTCGAGCGTTTCCGTTCCGATGAGAGTCGTGAGTTGCTTTGGTTTCGGGGTGTCAATGCTTGGGGCGGAAGTGGGGGTGAGCTTTCGGGGCCGGAGTTTAAATCCCTGAATCGGAGGAGGAGCTTTGTCGAATACCCTTTTGTCTCTTACTCAGACTTTCGAAAAGGAAGAGTAGAAAATTTGGGATTCTATGGAAGACATAATTGCCCAACCTCTCCTTCTTTTCAGCTTTCATTATTGTCTGGTGTCTCTTTTTTTACTCATCTCCATCATCTTCCTCTTACTCTTCCTTCACCACCCAAACCATCCATCACCATCCTGATACAAATTTAAAGAAAAAAAAACTACGCGATTTCGCTAATCTCCTATATCCATTGTCTGGCTTGACTTGCAGCCAGCCAACAAACCTAATGTCTTAGACTATAGGTTCCCATGTCTGAGCATGCGATGATTATCCGTGGCTGCTCTGTGTCCGTCTAGTAATACTTCTCCCTCTGCCATTTTGTCCAGCTCTTGCGCTCGCAGCCCCTCTTATATTCTCTTACATGGAGCTAAAAAGACCATGCACAACAAAGAGAACAAGGACTTGGAGCCCTGGGGAGATTATGTCGCCATACGGATCTTCTAACTATTCTTGTGGTCTAACTACTAGTATTCTAAGATCTTCTTACAAGTTAAACAGCGGGTTCTTGACCATGATAGGTTACTTTTAACTCGCAAGGTCTGCAGACTATTCAGATTCTCCCTTGAGATCAAACCTCCCGCCAGTACCTTAATCTTTCATCTGGTCTAGGATGACCGAGGCTCCGAGTGTCTCTCTCACTCTCTCACGAGTTATGGCCAACAGCATCAAGAGGGCACTTTGAGAGTTGCATCTTCAACAACAAGCGGCCTAGTAGCGTAATTGGTAGCGCGTTCGACTCCAGATCGAAAGGTTATCCGTTCAAGTCGGGTCTGGGTCAGTATATGTTTTTGGTTCCCGTCCATCTGGGCGAAGCCCTTATTTTTTAGTGTCCGACATCCCCACATCCCCACATCCCCAAACCCCCTTTTTGTCCCCACCACAACGACGACTCCATGAGAAGAATTTTCTTAACTCCACCACGAATCCGCAACTAAATGCCGCAAACCGGGACCCAGAGAGCATCATCTAACAAGAAAATTAACGGGCGTGTGGCTCAGTTGGTAGAGCGTTCGCTTAGCATCCTGTAGAAGTCCCCTGCCTAACCAGGGGTTCGGTCAGTGTATGCGAAAGGTCCTGGGTTCGATTCCCAGCCCGTCCAAACCAAGCCTTTCCCGAGGGACAGGCCTTCTCCTTTTGCTTCTGCTGGCTTTTTGCTTCGTGTCTTCCTTTTGGTTGGTTCACAGGGAGAATGGTTCAGGTCTGATGAAGAGGTCAGACATACTCTCTGCGTGGGAGGGGAACTGAACTGTGCCGGCTCCGGAGACCAGGAGATAATTGATGCACCGGAGACGTCCAGGGCTGTGGCGACGGCGCTGGCGGTGTGGGGGATGGCTTTTTTCATGAAATCGGGCATGTTTTGGCAAGAGTAGCGGGTTCATTTGATTACGCTATAAGATTGTTGAAGGAGGGAGAAAAGTGAAGGTGGTTGATCTTTAGAGTTTGAAGCTGGCTCTTTGCGCAAGGTAACCTGAGACTACCTTAGCAAGCGCGATGCGGCTTGATGACTGTGTTGCGTTTAAGGAAGGAAGACTACATACAGGTAGGCTCTAGGCCCAAGATCGGAAGGCGGTGGTGTCGGTGGCGTGACTTGACGTCGAGTCTTGCTGTTCGCGGGAAGAAACAAAATCTTCTGGGCCTCCAGATGGGGCAGGTACAAGAATCCTTTAACACCCCCCCTCTCAGAATCAGATCTTCTCTCTCTTCCTTTCAATCTCCTCTCTCAGTCTCTCTTCCAATCTCATCTGGCCACCGGCCCCCGCCCAAGACGGGGGCTTTTTGGATTGCATCTAATTGCCAGCTTTCTCGGATTTCGAGAGTATCACGAGGACAACGAGTTGGATTGTTCCCTGACCTCGCTCCTTTTTCCTGGTCCCCGGTGCGACCCTCCTGGGAGATCGCGATGTGCAGTTTTGGCCACTTGGATCATGGTGGGACAGAAATGTGAGCCAGACGAGCCAGATGGCAGTCACAATATTGGCACACTTCCAAACTCAGAAACTGTCCGGGTGCCACCTTGCCATTCTTGATCAAACAGGAGACTTTTCGCGGCTGTTTCATCTTTTCTCGTCAACTTCAGCGGCGCATTTTGTTGATGTTGGTTGCTTTGCCGCAGGCCATGCGGCCTGCGGCCAGCTGAGCGGGTGCGACCATGATCTAAAGTTGGGGTTCTGAACTGCAGCCCCGGGGCTCATACCGGAAGTCAGCTGTCAAGTGGTTGCGCAAAACGGTCAAGCTCCTGATATGGGGTGCGGGGTGATGCCTGTGCTGAAACACGGGCAGCCTTGCCAGTTGAGTCTGGGGCTTGCAGCCTCTGTCTTCAGCTCGCAAACCCCACAGCCCACTCCAAAGCAACGCGGAGGGAATTCGCCGCAGCACGACATCACGTGTAAGGGAAGCACGCAACTGCTCTTCTCCTGACCTGTTCCTGCAGATGGTGTGGGGGTAATTGTCTTACATACTCCGTATTTGCTTGTCTCAGAGCGGAACTACGGCTTAGAACTGATATCTTGGCCTTCTCGAACCCCGTGGAGGCTTCGTTTGTCACTATCTGGGGAAGGTTTAGTGTTCTCAAAGTGTCAAAATGTCTCGGCCTCCCCGATCTCTCCCTAGATGAGCTATCATGCATCAGTTAGGGTTTGGATTTGAGATCTTGATAATCTTGAGGTCTCGGCGCTTAATGGCAGACGCGTGTGGCCCCTTTTTGGGCAATTGACCAACACAAACACTGGCTGGGGGTGCAGGGGAGGGGCACAGTGCAGTACCCTGGGACTGTGGCTTTTGGCGTCGTTGACCGCCTGGGCAAGCCAGCCTATCCGTATCCTGAGGGTAGCACTCAAAAATGGCACGAATGGGGTTGCTTGGTGATCAGCAACAATGACATGGCCCCCATTTGGGTTGTCTTTGCTGTGCCGCAGTGTGGCTGGTCTTGTCTTGAACTACCTAGCGTGGTGTAACTCGAAGTCGATGCGGGGGTGTGGCATGGCGGCAGTCCCGTGTCTCGGCAAGGGTTTGGACTCAGCCTCCCATGCATGTGCGCTCGGTGGTCACGAACTGCCAAACGGCGGTGTTGGCATTCTCAACTCTCAAGCCTCAACGGCTGCGCTTTTGTCTTTGACGAGATCTGGTTGCTGTTGGCAATCGGTAAATTTTGAACCAGACTCGCCTATTGAATTCCCTCATATTAAGCCTCAGATGCGATGCCGGATCGGCGGGGATCGGTCTAATGGCTAACGGCTAGGGGTCCGGCCAGCCGGAGCAGCGGTGTCCACTTCGCCGGCGTGGGGCCGGATCTCATCCGTGTTTGCCGGGTGCCGCAAACGGGCCTGGTTAACAAATCTCGTCTGTTTAAATACAATCATCGCAGAAGCGAGCGGGAAGGGTGGCTGGTTAGTCAAACACTCATTCTTCCAGAGAGATCGGCCCGGCATGGTGAGAGAGAGGGAAAGGCCATCGGGTGACAAAGGCAGCGCATTGTTGGCTCGGAATGCAGGACATCTCGCTAAATTTACGATTATCTTCTGCAAGCCGGAAGCAGGGGGGAGGCGTAAGGTTTAGTGATCCATGCCTCAACTTGACACCGTGCTCTAACCACCAGAGTCCCTGGGAAAGTGGCAGGTGAATAGAAGTATGAGCAGCAACGGGTGCAATGATCCAAGTGATTGGGCTATCTAAATCTATAAGATGTTGGTGAGAAAAAGAATGACTGACTGTTAACTTGAATAACATAAATTGCAATCGCATAACCCCATCGGCATCCCCAAACTCTCCTGTGCAGTGATGCTGAGTCCCGTCTAAACGCATGATCCCCTTCCAGTCCTATCCTCTCTTGCCGAAATGCCGTAGTTCATGAATCCAAAGGGGGAGAGAAAAAAACAAACACAGAAAATCCTTCCCCGTCTAGTGTCCCGCCCAATTCTCATTGAGGCGCTTGATAATGGGAATGTGCCTGAATGAGAGTGTCAGCCAAAGTCCAGGCGGACAGAAACAATAGCCGTGTGAATGTGATGGGAAATATCGTACCGGAAGTGTGGTTGGGGGGATATTGTACTCAGGCACATGTCGCTGTGCCCGCTAGTCGAAGTTGACGTATCTGAACAACTCCCGGCATCTGGAGCAGATCTGCTCGCTGTACACCCGGACAGCCCGAGCGGCGTCGCGTCTCCTGTCGTAAACACATTCACCGTATGTGAAGCGAGGAGCGTACTCGCAGGAGTATTTCATCCTTCTGCGCTCCGAATCGCCGCAGGAGTACTCGACGATTTCCCAGGTGCACATGTTGGAATCGAGCAGTCGGATTGGGTGAGAGAAATGGTTGGGGGTGAGCGGTGGAGCCGGGGCGTGTTGCTGGAGTTTGCAAGATGACTTGAAAGTTCTAAAGACACAGAGAGCTGCTGACAGATAAATCTCGGAAAGAAGCCGGACCAGAGACTGTAGAGGAAGTGGCGTGTGTGTGAGGAAGGTACTTGGATGCTCTGGGGAAAGATACTCTTGGAATCGAAAATTGAATCCTCTTTATAGACAAGTGGTGAGCCAAAGGGAGGGCCTCCGACTCCAACATGAGTCGATAGAGTGCCTGCGTTGGTGCAAGAGAAGACAGGCAGCACAACGACTGACCATGATACCGCGAGAGAAGAGGCCAACTTTGGACTGGCAGGTGACTTACACCGATATGCAGTTGGCCCCCGACAGGCTTGCATTCAACATTGCCCCTCGCAGCTGTGACCCAGCCTGTTGGGATGGCGGCATGGCTCGGACGGATACTTGGAATGAAGCCGAGGTATCGCGATCTGCCTCGAGAACCTGGTTACCTGGATCATGGATGTAAGGCAGAGGCAGGCCGGAGCACAAGGGTAATTCCATGTCACTGCGGACTAGTGTGTGTACTTTGTACCAACTGTTGAAGTTACCAACGCCCTCTTTGCTGACGCTGCCCAGCCCGGGCATGGGGCGCATGGCCTGGGGGAGGGTTCGGCATTTCGATCCCGACAGCAAGGGCCCGTCCGAGGCATGAGCAAGGGCAAGGGACAAGAAGGAACAAGAAGCTTAGGTGGTGCCTCCAGAGGCTGTTGTTTGCGGCGCAGTTTGGGAGACTTCGTTGGGTACCACTGGATGGGACGAGGGGGGTGAAGGCGGAGCGGGAGGTTGACAGACTCGGTGCGTGTAATTAAGCGCCGGCCCAATGCCCTCGCCCACTGATTCGCATGAATCGGACCCCACGCTCCTTGTTGGCCTTCTAGAATGCGGCCAGGGGCAATGATGTTAGTTACGGCTTCACAGGACACGGGCAGACAGGATCAAACACCATTTCACGGACATCTACTGACCCAGCAAAGTCAGTTTTACACATAAATGAGTCTTATTCAAAACAAGCTTCTTACTAGTAGTGTACTTAACGTTACCTTTTTCCCGAATGATCTTACTTCTGAAAACTAAAGGAAGTAACTCTGGCAACCTACCTTACTTGTATAGTACATACCTGGCCGTGGCCCGTGGGTCCAAGCTCCCATGAAGCGGGTTTTCTCTTTATTCAAAAACCACTAACCCTATCAAGTTGGATGAGACACTGCTCTAATTGCCGCATCCATCATGTCCAAAAACACATCTTGGTCAATCCTTACATCATCCCAGTGCCAATCATCCCGCTGCTGCAGACCTTCTTTTGGTACCCGTTCAGCAAAAGTTGTGAAATAACTCGAACCCTTCATTACCGCCATGTTCCGAACCCCCCTAAAATCGTTTGTTTTCGGTCGAATCTCCACCACAGCCTTCCCGGGACCGTCGTGCATGAATATGGTATGCATCAATCCCGCGCCATGGACACCTAGCAGGACATCCGTCGCCTGCACGAGCTGAAGCTGTTCCTTGAAGGAGATAGCGGCAAAGTCGACAGACTGGATTCGCACATGTGGGTGTTTAGCTGCGAGAGCGGCCAACAACGCCTCATGATCCAGCAGCTTTCGGCTGCCGGTGCGGTTGATGAAAGTGACGTGGACAGGCAATGGACCATGATCTCCCTCGGCAGAGAGCTTATCCCGGGTCCCCTTCGTTGCCAACGGCAGCCCATAGAAACGCAGAACGCGCTGCACAAATATCTTGAGCATGGGTGCGTACTGGCAGTCGTGGTCATCCCAGTTGATTTGCCAGAGCGGGTTGCCCGCGCCGGGAAGGGGAATGATGACATTGCGTGGCGTTTCGGAAAAGGCGCGAGCCTGCTCCGGGTTGCGCAAGAGGTCCTTCCAGCGAACAACGGGACGGCCAGTAAAGATAGTCCAGAGATCCATAAACTTTCCATCGTCCAGGTCGTCAAGCACCACAGCCTGGGCGTCGAGAAAGTCTCGGCGGCCACCGAAAAAGGGGCCCCCGTCGTCGCGTGATGGATCAGGTGTCGTGCGCAGCAGGTCAAATGTCATCATCATAGACCAAATTTCCATGAGGCAGTGCCAAACATTCCCGTCGCCTTCGCGCTTGATGAGGAGCAGAAACTGTTGGCTGCTAGGGCGCTGATGGACCACGGCCCCTTCCTGGGCTTGTGGCGGCCCTCTCGGTTCGACCGTGACATAGTGGTCCAAGATCCAGCCTGGTCCCGTTGCATACCACTCCTCCCTGATGCGGTCAAAGGGTATGAGGCCACGGCTTGTTTCTTCCTCATCAGGCTGCCGCAGCTTGCAATTGATAGCAATCTTCTGACGCGCCACATCCAGCACAACGCCTTGTCCAAGGCAAATCGAGTCGACAGCTTCCGGGCCGCGGCTGTGGCCTTGAAAACAGCGCAGGCTAACGAGAGGCCCCTGAGCACAATACTCAATGCCATGGGCGCGAAAGTCGTCAAGAAACTTTGGCGTGAACCGATTGTCACAGTACTCGGATTGCGAAACGGCGTGATCGACGAGCTCGCTGTCCTCAGGTGGAAGAATGGGCAAGGGTTTGCCTTTGCCGAAGGGAATTTCCTGGACCCAGTTGAAGCGAGAGGAGTCACGGTTGCTGTCCCTGAGGGGCCTGTGAGTAAGGAGTGTGAGGAGAGCAAAGACAAAGAGCAGGGCGACGGCCAGAGACCGAATCCGCCGTTTGCTCGTGAAGAGGGACCGAAGGGCGAAAACCATGACCTCGGCTTGAACGTGTGGGACAGTTCCAAAAGCCAGACGGCCTTGAGAGTCCTTGGTTGTTTTAAGAGGAAGTGAGCAGCCCAAGCAGCACCCAGCCGGGCAGGAGAAATCACTTGTGGTTGGCCGGCAGAGCGATGTTGGAACGTGTTTGCATCCCGTCTGCTTCTCCACTGAACCAGGACTCGCCCACCAGTCGCCTGCTTGGAATTTTTGTCGCTGGCTCAATAGGCTAAGGGGCAGCCGCTGGACAAGGGTCTTTGACGCCCGCCTCCGTTTTGTTCAGGATCCTTGTCTCTCCTCAGATTCTGACTGCTCCAATGCTGCACGTGCCAAGGACAAGATGGTGCGTCGCATGCAGTCTCGCGCTTCTTGCCTGGCTGAGACCCGATGATTGGTCACATACCCGAGAGAGAGAGCCTGGGATGCAGGCAATGACGAGAATCAAGAAGCGCCAAGAGACTCAGTTGCATCTCGGGCCCCTGGACACCATATTGCCTCCCGCTCGTGCTGGCACCGGAGGCGGCCCTGTCCTGATTTCGGGGGGAGTCGGGGACAGCCCAGGCTCTTTCTCCAATCTTCTGTTTTTGGGATGAACTGTCCACCTCTTCCTCCTTTCTCCGCTTGCTTCCTGTTGCCATTGTTCTCAACATCCAACTCCTGCTGCTTCTGCGAGACTGCGAGCCAACCCAGCCAAGGATGTGTTCTCAGTCTTCCCAGAGTGCCTGGTGGCTATTCACGCTCTGGCTTGTTTCATTCTTTACATGCTCCGAGGCGGTCGACTGTGCGCCTCCACCGATCACTGTCCCTATCGGAAACGTGACGCTGTCCAACAACAACGTCAGACGAGGTGTTAGGGTGTCGGTTGGGACCCCTCCACAGCAGTTTGCATTTATGCCAGGATGGTGAGTCCTCAGTACCACACTCAAAAGACCCTGGAATCTCGCGACGTATCTTCCAAACTGTCTGTGCTAACCAGACGCTCCAGGGTCACGAACAACACCTATCTTTATGGGCCAGATGGCCATTGCGATACACCCGACTGGTCTACATCGGCATGTCTGACATTTCGTGGCGGAGCCTATGATGGCTCCGCATCCAAGTCCCAGACGACGGCCACAACAGAATCGTTTCCTGCCGACCGGTCACCGTTCAACGTGATGAACTATGTCTCCGACACCTTGAGACTGAATGGGGAGACCGCGGTAGACCTGGCATTGGGCATTCCCATGATTGACCTCGGAACGCAAGGCTATTATCCCCTGATGAGTCTGGGGCTGGGCACCAACTCAACTCTCCTCAACGCTCTCAAGTCGTCCAAAAAGATTGTGTCCAAAACCTACAGCTTATTTGCCGGTCGCTTTGGTGCCACTTCCTCGGCACAAATGGACGGTGCCATGGTTTTTGGCGGCTACGATAAGGCCAAAGTCACTGGGCAGAAATACACCTTTCCCTTGACTCAAGAGACGTCGTGCGACACTGGCATGGTTGTCACCATTACCGATATTGAGCTCAACTTCCCCAACGGCACCAATACGAGCCTTTTCAGCGGTTCTCGGTCCGATTCCATGATGGCGTGCATCGCACCGAGCCTTCCAGTTTTCATGAATCTGCCATTAAACCCCTACTTCACCAAATGGCTCGCCCTATCCGACGAATCTCTTGACATCTTCGGCATGCATCGCTCTGTTGGATTGAACTACTGGAATATGCGCTACCCACCCGGTTCTGTCCCGTAAGTCACTCGGAGATGATTGCGCCATTGGGCGCTTCTTCCCCTTGCCCCTAGCAATCTCGAGGCCCCAGAGACACTCCCGTCCATGACTAACTGTTGCCACGCAGCTACAACGGCGACGTCACACTCAAATTCTTCTCAGGCCTCTCCATTCGCCTCCCCAATGAACTACTGATCGTCCCCGAAGTCAGCATTGACGGTCGCTCTGGCGCGATTGTGGCAAACTCCACCGGGCCCAACTTTCTCATCAACTCGCAGCAGGAAGTTAATGGCCGTGACATGGCGGCACTCGGCACTACCTTCCTCTCTGTCGCTTATTTGATGGTCAACCAAGACGCTGGCGAGTTCTCATTGTGGGCTGCCAACCCGACCACCCGCTCAGCTCTCGTGGCTGTCGACGAGACCGGCGCCGAGCTCACGGCTACTTGTGCAACAAGCACTGCGACATCGTCCGGTGGTGTGAGTGAATCTGCCCCAAGCCAGTCCAATTTGTCCGGCTCGAGCGCCGCTGGAGGTTCGTCAAAGGCCCCAGGTCTTTCCACTGCCGGTATTGCTGGTGTGGCGGTCGGTGCCGTGGCAGTAGGGGCACTAATTGCGGCGGCCGCATTTTGGGTGTTGAGGAGGAGGAAGAGAAAAATGGCTGCTGCCGCGGCAGCAGCAGCAGTAGGGCTTCATGGAGGCGAACATGGCACTGGGGTGTCTTACTATGCGGCTGATGGATCGAAGATGAAATTTGTGCCTGCGGAAGTTGATGGTTTGGGAATCCGTCCGGAAATGCCAGGGCAGTCCCCGGAGATGCGGCATGAACTGGCATAAAGCGCATCAGGGGGTTCACTTGATTTGTTTGGTTCTTCGAAGCGTTGCTTTCTAGTATTGTCGGGCAATGGTGTGTTGATACTATATGTTGGGACTATGTACTTACCGATCTGGTTGATTTTCCTTTTATTTCCCCCTTTTCTTCTTCCTGCTCCGTTTGTTGCCTTGTTCAGGCTCGGGGAAATTTATATCATCATTATTTTCCAAAGGATTTCCTTCCTATAATTACTTGATTTGATTGTCAATATCTCGGGCTTCTGATCCCGTTCAACCACAGTATTTGCTTTGGGAGCTATCCTGATGAACTTTCTTTGTCACCTCACTCCCTGTTTTATTCGAGACTAAAATTCAGAGCCGCTTCTCAAAAACGTGCATCTATTACAACCAGTAGTCAAACTATCGACCGCGCCGCGTGCAGTTTCTATCTAGAGAGCCTGTTGTCTGGCTGCTGTGCGGAAAAACCCCCAACCCCGCCGTTGCTGAAGACCCGCTCAATTTTGATGCACACTACCAAACTGCGCCTTCGGCCCTTCTGATAATAAGAGAGGTAGGGACGGCCCTCGGGATATAGGAATAATCTTGGAACAGAGCCGGCCTGCGCCCAGTTCGCTTATAAGCCACCCAAGGGCCAGATCTGCCAATCGATAGGGCTTGCTGCCCAATTCTGGCCGCCCCCGGGTTCCGGCGTTTAGGTTGTGACTCCGTGTGGATGTTCCTCAATCTAAGCTAGGGTTACAATGTTGACCGCAGGACCAGACCGACACCTGTTCAACAACCAGCCCGGTGGATGTGTTTTTCACTTTAACAGGTTGCACAGACAGCAGCAGGGACGCTTACCAACACATGTCCAACTGCAAATGGCTTGTGATTTCTGCAAGCAGGGTAGGGGACTGTTCGGGAACTGATGGTTATACATAGTTGGGGTAAGTGGGGGTTAGGCCTATGCCGCACGCGAAGGAGAAAGCCAATATCTCACGAGGAAGATTTCTTTCAAAAGCAAGGTTGGTTGGGGAGTGGGGGGGAAGAAGTTGCATACTATCTTGCCAGTAGTGTGTCTCGCAAAATTAAATCTCGTCCCACCATTGTACTAGTTATCGTGAACCGGAAATTAACCATAAACTAACGGGGCATAGAATGTTGAGGCCGAGTCATAAGCGACGACATTCTGCGGTAAGGTAGGTAACGATAATTGACTTCGCAACGAACATACTCGCTCTGCTCCCACATCATGAACCGAAACAGTTCCACATCGCGAACCTCCCTGCCCTCTAGCACTCCCAGCTCCACCGTGCCATCAGAGCTGCGCCAAACCCGCCAGTATGCATACGCCAACGAGCCCGCCAACATGGCGACATAGCGCAGGCTCGGCGCGGCAGAAGCAAAGCGGCGTGCTACTTCCTCTAGCTCGCTCAGGGCAACCGGGTCGGGCCGACTCACATACACCGCAAGCTGTGTCAGGTTGACCAGCTTTGCCACCGCGGCAAGAGAAAGATTAACGAAAGACAAATCCACCTCACCATGCACGACCATGGGGATGCCCAGTATAAGACCCTCCAACGCGCCATCGTCGCCCGAGACAAGATGATCCAGCACAAGTTCTGCCGATGGCACAACCAGCTCGTCCTCGAGTGCGTCCTCGGACTCGCCCTCCACCGGCGATAGGGACCCGCGATTAAGATCTAGCTCTATCATCCTCGGCCTCATCGGCAGCACAGGGTACCTCGTAAGCGGCCGCAGAAGTGTGGCCGTCTCGGCCTCGCACTTCAAAGTGAACAAGGCCAGGCGGCGCAGGAACGACGGATCGTCGATTGATGCGAGGAACACGTGGATGTCGGGCAGGTAGTTGTCGGCGGTAAGGCTGCGCAAGTTGGGGCAATGCGCGGGCCCGAAAGACGCCCAGGCAATGGGCGTGGTTCCATCGTTGTAGGTCAGGACCTCGCCCTGTTCCCAGTAGTCGGTGTTTTCAATGTGGAGGTTCTCCAGAAAGCTTGGGTCGGTCAGCTTCTGCAGAGAGGCCGTGTTGAGTGGCGCTGTGCCAGCCCCAAGGTACAGTAATCGAAGGCGCAGCGGGGAGGCGCCTGTCTCGTGGTATTCGTCGCAGAGACGGTCGAAAAAACCCCGGTACTTCTCTTCCTCGTCATCTTGAAAATAGCGCGCCATTGTCTCGCTTGAGAGAGAGAGCCGAAGAGCGTTGAGGCCAGGAGAGTTCTTGAGTATCTGGGCGATCTGCTGTCGCCACCAGGGCAGCTCCTCGTAGAGGTTCTCGAGGGACAGCTCCTTAAGGTTGGAAAACAGGGTCAGGTCCGGTTTCCCATAGAGCTCGCGTGCTGGCTCCCACCAGGGTTCGTCCTGCGCAAACACGCTGTAGCCCATGTTCCTTCCCATGTTCACGGGGAACTCAATATGTATCGCCTTTAGCTTTGGGCATGAATCGTGCAAGACGCGCGGCGTATCGACATCCAGGGCTAGGCCGAGCCATCTTGTCTCCTGTCAACTCTCCCTTGTTGCCTTTCCAGAACTGTTTGGGGGTATCAACCCACCGGAAGGTCTCCAACAGGGGCATCTTGGGCAGCATAGTCTGCACCTTGTGATGGTACTCATCATCATTTCTCAAGCTGCCCTCCATGAGGCAGAAGTCCCTGACAAGGCCAATATGATTGCATTTCGAAAACAGGTACAGTGTCCTGTAATTAAGTTCCTTTTTTCTCGACCCGAGGAAAACCTCGCGAAAGAGAAAAGGGGTAATGGCGGCGTTGAACGCCTTGCTGACCAAACGCAGACGCGCCAACTCTTTGCGACTGCGGACCTAGACAAGATCGTACTCGTCACGTCAGCAAAAACAACATGCAAGCGTTGGGCACGATGCGCATGAGTTGGAAGGTGTAAGCCAGCAAGGTACGCGAGAGAAAGGGGCAGCACAGCAGAGATGGTCAAGATTCATGAGCGATGGGCAACTGAGGGGAAACGGCAACAAACCTGCTCAGCCAAGCATCGCACAAGTTCAGGCAAGCTGGCGAAGTTTGTGACCGCCGAGTAAGGCTCCATGGTGTAAAAAACAAGAGAGAAATGGAGTCGTTGCCCGCGCTTAGTGCCCGGAAAACGTTCTGAGTTTATCGTCTCTGGTCTCTAGGTAGCCGGGTGAAGTGATGTCTGTCCTTCGAGCCTTAAGTTCCTCAAGAGTCGAACCCCTGCCAGCTCAAGCCTCAATCCTCAAGCCTCAATGTCCTGCTTGGCGTTTAGCCCTTGGGGTTGTCACGCTTGGCGTGTGGTCACCTGTTTGCCCATTGGAAGCAGCTGACAACCAAGTGCAGCCGAGGTCAGGCCCAGGGGTATCACCGTATTAGTGTCAGTGGTGTCATCGAGACCAAGGTTGTCAACAACAGCGAGCAGTCAACATGTCCCCTTGTACCCTGCCATTTTCAACTCCTAGAAACCGGAAAAGGAGGGAGCCAACGGTGTCCGCAGAGCTGCCTGTAGTCATGAGCAAGCGCTGCGCAGTGGGCGGCACTGGCCGCAGACCTGGCCGCTTGCATGGCCTTGCCATTCACAGGGCAGACTGAAGTCACATCATGAATTCTTGATCTTCCGTTAACTACAGTCTACAGAGGCAGTGCTCCTGCCTGAACGAGACATTATGGTATCTGAGTCATTAGTGGAGGAAGTAAGGGTCGGAGGCCTTCACGATTGCCTGCGAGTTCGCAAGGTCAGACGACGACCATCCATGTTTTCGTCGAGTTGGTCGTAGTCTTATCAGCCCCTCCATTCTATTTTTCTTTGCCTAAAAACTCCCAGACTTTTGTCTAAATAACAAGAGGGGGCCTTGCGACTGTTGTCTTGTGTCTAAGAGTGAAACCCCTGAAAAAAAAAAGGAACCAACACACTAATCTCAGACATTAATACTCATCAAACTAAAGCCAGAAACCAAATCAAATGCCTCTTTCAATAACCCCAGTTCTCTAACCCAGCAGACCTCGCAGACCCAAAACCCAGACTTGGCCCCAAAACCTCCCTGAACACCTGAAGGTCCATGTTCTCCAGCGCTGGGTAAACTCTCGGACGAGGAAGCTCTCCCGAGGACTGGTCGAGTCCGTCGTGCATGGCAGCAAAAGCGTGCATGTCTCTCCTGAGTTTCAGGAGCGCGCAATCATCCGAGCTGGGAACGGACCTGTAAGGGGCCAGACCGTGGTAGATGGACCCAAGCCCTGCTGCCCACATCCGTCGGATATGCTCATCGTCAGAGGCTCTGTGGTAGTGCGGATTGAGGGTGCGAATTTGGATGACGCGAACCGGCTTGTCGAGAGGCGGAAGGATGTTTGGGCCGAGACTGGCGTGAGCTTGGGTGCCTTCCGGGGTCAAAAGATGACCCCTTGCAAGCATGTCGATGAAGTGAAAAGGCTCAATGGCGTACCCGGCCGCCATCCGCAGTTTGAGAGCCAGACCCATGGTCATGGCATGCTCACCGGCGTTACCCGTCGTAATAAAGGGGGTGTCTGTGTTAAAACCGGGAGCAAACAGCTTGTTGAGCCAGGAGTTGACGATCCGCGAGCACCTCCCTTCTGTAACAAACTCGAATCGCCCGTTGCTGCGTTCCTTCGGTTTTGAAGCCCACTTGAGTCGCACCATGCTATGCTCCACCTCGGGGGAGGCGGACATGGCGGACATGGCAAACCCGGCGGCGAACGCTGCGCAGTACTCGGTAACCGAGCCCGGGTTCAAGTTATCGGCATCGACAAAGCCGATGTAATGTCGATCTGGGCAGAATGCTGCTGCCACAGCAATGCCTAGAAGCATGCCTTCTCCCTTGCCGTTGCGGATGCTTCCGCCCGTGTGGTTGAGTACTTCTGGCAGACCAGAAGCTTGGAAGGCGGAAGCTGCCCTAGCATCTTTCTGGTGGACGTAGAGAACGCGTTTACCATTGCTGCTGAATGCCTTGGCAATCTCCGACTCTTGCTTGTACTGGCCGTCGTGTCCTCGCTTGCTGTTTGAGACCAGGAGCACAAGGCATGAAGCCGGGACCGCCGAGATCACGCCCCGAATGATAGTCAAGTCCTCGTCCTTGCACGGGACGACAATGACCGTCTTGGTGAGAATTTTTTCGAGCAGGCCTTTTGAAAGCTGGAGTGTGTTGGTGTCGACATCTCGGACTTGGGCGTTCAGCTCCAAGACTTTGGCCTCCTCAAAGATTTCGAGCGAACCAAACTTGCGAGTCTTCAAGGGACGGGTGAGCACCAGATTGCCTGGGCCGCCTCTCTGGCAGTGTCGAGGAGGCCAGATGGGTCGAGACTGTGGACTGAGTGTGAGGACTGCCATGGTTACTGATTGTAACGCCAGGTCAAAGGCTTGAAGAGGAGAAACCTGAGGTCAAAAAACGCGAGTAAATATTGTCTTCATGAAGTCAGTTGAAACCCTCTTGCGCCTCAAGTTCTCGAGAAGCACTAGAAAACTTCTCACGGGTACCTGCAGAACCACGGCACAATTAAGACCCAGCCCGAAGATGTGGGCCCTGGAGGAACACGATCCGATGTTGTACAAGCCGCTGGTGTTAGCCTCAACAACGGCCACGTCGTCAGGTGTTGTCTTCCACGGGACGGTGTTGTGAAAAGCTTGTCCGGGTTGCTCAAGTGTGGTACGGAAGAAATATGGTCACACGGTAAAAGCAGGGTAAAAATTTGGCTCACGGGAGTATCAACAGGATCAACAAGAAATGGGTAGGTGTAAAAATATTTGGGTTCTGCCTCCTAGGCTTCTCCCGAGAGTGATGTTTAGTGGGATTGGAACGATCTATCCCCACGCTGTGACTATTGTAGCATGAGCCTTTGGCTTTCCAAATGTGACGGTGACGTGGCACCTCTGGACCAAGAGCAGGCGTTTGAGAGGAGTTATCACTTTTCAGATTTGCATTACAAGAAGCCGCACCAACTACTGCGAGTTTCCAGGACTGGTATGTATCCGTACCCGTCCCGCTGTTGAGCAAAGACGCACACTCCTCCCGAGTCTCACCTCCTTCCGATCTGCCTCTTCCGATCCGCTTCTTCCGAGGCTAATGGCATTAAGCTGATATTCTTAACCGGAGGGTCTTGGTTTCAGTCAGGTCCCTAGGCCCGTCGAGTTGCACCATTACGTCCCGAAAGCTGGGCTCTGGCAAGCCAGACGTTGACCATTCAGCGTGGTTTCTGAATCTCGCCACAATCTCAGGTCATACACTCCCGTGTTTAACCCATGACTACGTCAGTAACACAAAGACTCGGAGACTAAAAGCTTAATGGCAGTGCGCAACAGAAATGCTGTGATAGCCCTCCCAGGTACCTGCGGTTATGTGCTGGGTGCAACAAGAAGGTTAGATGAAAGCCCAAATTCCTGCTCTTAAACTGCTGGGGCCAACTCAAACTGTCTTTGGCTGGGAATAACACTGCAAACCCCATCCACAACACTCCTGGGTGAATGCTTTGGTGGATCTGGGTCGTTGCAGGGGGGTCATGTCACAAGTTACAAGCGGTGAGCAGAGCGGCATTATAAGCGACAGACACCAGGGCTTGACAACTCATGTCAGTACCCCTGAAATAGCCACTATAGAGACATTGAGATCTTGCTCCTTAGATTTAAGGAGCAAAAAGTGATAGCTCAAGCCTTATTAACGTGGAACTAGCGCCCTTGATGATGACGAGAGATGGGAATTAAACAGCTACAACTCTCGCTTATCTTGAGCCCAACGATGAGCCCTGAAACTCAGAAAAAAAACAAGTTTACTCTGTTTTTACTTTTTACTTATCACATTACAAAACTATTTGGGCTGGCCCTTGCCACGTTGAACCTGATGGCTCACAAAACTCTTGAAAAGAGGCTGGGAATTTGGTTCCATCCAGGGTTAGGGTAATGACGGAATGCGGTCTCTTTGAAGGATGCCAATTCGATCCGTCGGGGCGCAATAATGTCCAATCACAGCTCCTAGAAAAAGCCACAGTGGGTTGACATGGAGCCGCCGGAGGAACCTTTCAGTCAGGGCCGAAGATCGCCGTGCGTTCGGATCAAAAAACTTCACCTCCCTCGGCCGGATCTCCACCTTTCGGAGCAGCCACTCGCCGGTGGCGTCGTCTTGGGGCCGACGACGGCTTCCCAATGTTCCTCCGGCACACGTCAGCGACAGAATTTTTGGCGATGGCTGTGTCGTCAAAGATGGGCATAAAAGGGGCCTCGCTGCCCGAAGGGACTCGACTCAAGTCTCTCCATGACCGCCACCATCGTCACCAACTTGGAGTTGAACATTATTCACTTCTTTAACAAGCAATCAACAACACAGAGTCACAAGCTCTCTCTAAAAACACTCGCTACACTTCAACCCCAACCCTTTTGTTACCCCCGCACTTTAACACCACCACCACCACCATGTCCACCCCCAGCCCCAAGACCATCCTCTTCCTCGGCGCCACCGGTGGCTGCGGCCTCTCGACCCTCCGGCGCTCCCTTGCCGCAAACCACACCTGCATCGCCCTCTGCCGCACCCCTGCCCGCCTCGCCTCACAATTCCCCTCCTCCACACCACTCCCCAACCTGCACATCATCCAAGGCAACGCCCACGACGCCGCCTCCCTAGCCCCCTGCCTGCTCAACCCAACCGATCCCTCCCGTCTCGTCGACATGGTCGTCTTCTCCATCGGTGCCCGCCCCACCCTCCGCGGCATGGACGACCCTCACGTGTGTGAACGCGGCATGAAAGCGCTACTGGCCGCCATTGGGCAGTGCCGTGCGGAGAAGCAGGTTAGCAAGGGGCCGTACATTGTGGCTCTTAGCAGCACGGGGATTAGCAGCCTGGGGAGGGATATCCCGCTTGCGATGGTCCCGCTGTATAAGGTGCTGCTGCACACGCCGCATGTGGATAAGAAAGCGATGGAAAAGTTGGTGGTGGGGAGCGGGGAGCAATGGACGCTGATAAGAGGGAGTTTGTACACGGCTGGGCCGGAGACAGAGGGGTTGGTCAGGGAAGGGATGGAGGACCCTGTGAAGGGGGTGGTGGAGAGTGAAGCGGTGGGGTATACGATTAGTCGGGAGGATGTGGGCAAGTGGGTGTTTGAGAATTGTGTGCAGAGGATGGAGGGCGAGGGGAAGTGGGTGGGGAAGGCTGCGACGATTACTTATTGATTCGTGATCCGCGCTGCAGATGGTGGTTGAATGGATTTGTGAGCTGTTGAGTGGGAGTTGGCGTTCGGTTTAGACAGGGTTGTACTTTTGGAAGGGCATTGAGGTGGCTTCGTATTGCAACTCATAGATCTCGTAATGTTATTCTGACAATCTCCCATATTACTCTCCCATACTCTGGTCCGTGCCAGCGGACATCATATCTTAGACCCTCCTCCTCCATCAAGTATCACTGGTAACTACCACTTTCAAGCAGGCATCAATACCTCTCCCTCTCTCCTCTCATACAACCTCACGCTCACCCCTAAGTCCGACCCCTTTCCATCACACCGACACAACAAACTCGCCCTCTCGATTCTCTCCTCCTTCATCAGCTTCATTCGCTCTGCCACCAGCCTCAGAAAAGCAACGAGTTTCCTCAGCGCAGCCTGCTCCCGCCGCTCCCAAACACGCAACCTGTCCGTTACATTCTCTACCACCAAGTCAGGCCCAGGGCGGAAGACGCCCTTCTTGTGGTAAGCAAAGTAGAGCTTCATCCGCCGGGTGAAGTAGAGCTGTGTCTCGGGCGGGTACATGGGCTTGGTCTCGAACTTCTGCGTCTTCAGCTCAATGAGACAGGAGCAGGGGATGTTGCGGCCCGTGTGGTGAACTTTGAGGGTGTCGGATGCTGTGGTTGTTCTGACAGTGGCTTGGTCCGTGGCTGCAAAGGCTGGGGTGTCGCCTGGGTCATCGAGCGTCAGGGCCCCAAAGGCAGTGATGGGTGAGCGAGGCGAGGGTTTGCTGGAAGTGTTGCGTGGGCTGCTCCTGCGCATGGGCAAAGGATCTGAGTGGCTCTTCTTGTGCTTGGGAGGCATCGCAGGTTTGGAGTTCTGCGAGTGGTCGCAGTGGCAGTAGTAGGCGTCTGCCTCAAATTGGACAACACACCGTAGCCCCCCAAAGTCATAAGAGACAACCCTGTGGTGGCTTTCACTCTGTTGCAAGACAGGGCCGTCTTCGGGGGCATAACAGGCCGTCTCTCTCTCAAACCCAGCTCCATAGCCGAAGCTGCTAGGCGCAGGATCAGCGTGCCACCGCGAGAGCAGCAACGTATTTCCCTTCATCTCGAGGTCGTATCCATCTTGTGCGTGTTCTTGAGCAGATGAAAGAGCTTGCACAGGTTGCTCGAGTTGCTGACCACATCTGCTGATTTGAAGACGTTGGAATCAGGCTGCATGAGCTCGACAGACCGCAGCATAGGCTCAAAAGAATGAACATATTGTGGCCATTTTGAATGCACAGCTCGGTTGTGTAAGTCCCTTTGTACTCTCAGAGGTCCTGTCAGTGGCGCAAATCTGGGGGGAATGCCTGTTGGTTCCATCAGTGCCATATTCAGCCTCAAGATGGATGCCGAAGCTGGAAAGGGGAATAAATTTACCAGGCACAGCAATTTCGCCATCAGAAACCTTGTTGAAGCTTGCGAGATCTTGGTCATTGGTGATGTTGACAAAGTTGCGATTAGTCGCCAGACGCCCAACTAGCATGATCTCCCAGTCGTGAAGGTTTCCAGCCATCAGTTCAATGCGGCGGTTTGGTTGCTCCATTTCTTCTTTGCTGTGGGCAAACAGACAGGTGCGTGTTGACAGAGCGGGACAAGATGGCCCGTGGAAACAGGGCTTTGACCCATCGCGCTGCCTCCATAATTGGATATCCTCCGGTTTGTGAGATTTCGTGGCGCAGCAGGCAATGTCAAGGCAGCTTTGGTCGTTGAGTAACCGTGGGCAAACTTGCAATTTGACACCGTAATACATGGTGACAATGATATGGGGGGTTGACGAAGGGCAGGGAAAGCTGGTGGTGTTGTTGGAGGCAGGTTGGTGTATGTCTTCTCGTGCATGGACTTTGCTCCCCAGGGCTCAGTTTGGGGATGGATACAGGTGCTTTATACCCAGGTCGAATACTGCTCATGGAGAGCTCAGAGACGCTTTCAGCCATGATCATTGCAACCAAACAATGCCGCCGTTGGCGTTTGCGGACTGCCTCGTCAGCCTTAACAGAGAGCCTGGTCCCTTCTGAGGCCTACCGCATGTGAGCTGCCGCCCCGTGTTTCTGTTGGATGCCGTCTGCCAACACACCGACTGCCAAGGCCCAATAAGAGTGCCTGTGTGCCCGAAACGACAACCATGACTGCGCGTCTCCGATGGAGGTATACAAGTCTGACATCTTGATGTCACGATGCCTCACAGGAAACGGGATGTCTTTGTCCCCAAAGCGCCAATACAGTATGGACGCGACCCAGCAGCAAACTGGTCTAAGTTGCCACACTTGCTGACTCCGTTGGCCGTTCTCAAAATGAATGTGGCCAGGGTGGTAGAGCATCGCTGGTCAATCGTTCTGACCTTGACGTACCACCGAGACACAGAAGAAGAGGATTGGAGAAGAATAAAAGAAATGAGTACGATGGTGTTGTACATGAGAATGACGTTCAACTCACAGCGAGCAAATGTCCAGGTGGTATCATTCAGCACTACTAACGGCAAGTATTACTTCAAAGTCCCAGACTTTAAGCTGTCGGCAGAAGAAACCCCTCAAAGAATTGCCGTATTGAGTCAACCTCTTCCAGGGCAGCAACCTTGGCGACATCTGTTCCACAATCATCAGCGCCAACTCTCTGGAAACAGCAACGCAACTCAACTCACAGTGATCTGGCCGCACAACAACCAAGGCCCCCTTCTTGGGATCTATCCCGTAAGCCTCATATGCATGGCCATGACCCGAGTTGTAGCTCTCGTCGTCAGCATATACTTTGTTCAGACCTGGCCCAGTGTCAGTGTCAACGGTTTTGGACTGAGTGGCGTTCAGGGGTAACTGACACTTCATCGCCCACTTCCCTGTCACAGGAGTGAAGAAGGCAGGAATCTCTTCCTGTTCAACCTTCATCCTGTCTGACGCAATTACCAGGACGTGGCCGATGACGCTGTCAGGGTACGCCCCTGAGGGAGTGAATCGCTTAGTGGTATCCTCGAGTGACTGGGCAACCTGGATATTGTGAGCCACGACACCACATAACTTCTCATCTTTGGGGCAAACGTACCTTCTTCAACCTCTCCGCTGCCTCCGGCTGCGCAACATCGCCCGAAAATACCGCGACAAACCACTGTCCATCGGCCGGCAGCCCCTTGACCAGCTGCATTGCCTTAGCATCGCAAAACCGCACCACCTGCGCGCTCGGGAACCGCATCCCCACGGTGACCTTGGCAGCAATCTCCTTGTCCTGCTCTCGAACAACCGTGACAGCCGAGGGATCGTAGCGAACTGCTTGTCCGGCCGTGTAACTACCCGCCTTGACGAATTGCTCCGACACCATCTGCGGCGTGACATTGTTCTCCTCGCGGTACTTTGAGTTAAACAACTTGGTAAAGCCACGGTCAAACTCAATCAGTTCCGTGGCGGTCCGCTCGCGCTCAAGAACATACGTCTCAATAAGCTCCGGACGGGCGAGCCCCTTGAGTACCATGCCCAGCTTCCAGCCAATGTTGTAACCGTCCTGCAGACTGACGTTCATCCCCTGGCCCGCCTTGGGCGAGTGCGTGTGACAAGCATCGCCCGTCAAAAACACGCGGTGGTTCTTGTGGAAGAAATCCGCGCGGCGCTGCCCAATGGCGTACGCAGACCACCACGCCGTCTCGGCAAAGTCCATCTTGTACGGCTTGAAGACCAGCCGGGCATGGTTCTGCAGCCGCTCGAGGCTGACGTCGCTGACTTTGGTGCCCTCGGGCAACTCCGTGTAGAAGCGAACCATGGAGTCGCCCTCGCGCGGGACAATGAGAATGCTGCCGGCGGCCGAGTTGATGACGCACTTCTTGCGAATGTCGGGGAAGTCGGTCTGGGGAAAGATGTCCATAACGCCCCAGACCGAATCGGTGCTGTCGCCAACCATCTTGTAGCCGAGAGACCTGCGGATGACGCTGTGGGCGCCGTCACAGCCCTGGAGCTGTGAGAAAGGGGCAATTCAGGAGTAACATGGTCAAGGGTGAAAGTGAAGAAAATACATACCAGCACATATTTGGCCTGATAAATCCTCTCCTTCCCGTCCTTGACTGCGGCCACTCGCACAGGATACGCATTCTGATCGTTCGCGGCAGCCTCATCCACCTCGACCCCCTTAACCTCACACTCATACTCGACCGGCTGCGCCACTATCCCCTTCTCCAACTCCCCCATCATCATGGCGTTTAACCGCGCCTGGTTAAGAATGACATGCGGCTGGTGGCTGATCTCGGTCTCCTTATCCATCGCATACCGCGTCCTCCTGATGCCGTCGATGCCCTCCTTCGCAGCCTCCAGATGCGACCAAAAAGCGACCTCGAGCACATGGTACGACTCCTTGAGCAGATCCTCGGCAATACCAAAGCTGTCAAAGATCTCGACGGTGCGGGTCTGGACACCGTCGGCCTGACCGATCTTGAGCGGACCGTCGCGCTTCTCGAGGATCTTGTAGTTGATGCCGAAGCGGGCGAGCCAAACGGCGGCGCAGAGGCCGGCTGAGCCACTGCCGCAGATTAGGACGTCGACTTTCTCGGCTTCGGGGGTCATGGTGAGTTGGTGAAGGGGTGTCGGTGAGGATCCGGACTCTTGAGACAAGTTGCGATGTTGGGACATGGATTCCTCTTAACTGTTCCCACTTGACGAGCCTGCATCGTGCCGCGAGGCTGTTGAGTAGTGCTCCGGCCTGAGCCAGAAGATAGCCGGCAGTCGGGCCGGAAGCGGACCGGTCCCGAAGCAAACAACTAAGCGCCAACCTACCCGGTGAACAAACGGCTGTCGTTGTCTCAAGAAGTGGGACTGGAGCTGTCCTCCGGACCCCATTTCCCCGCATCTCCACCATCATCGGCATGCGCCTCGGAAGCAGTGGGTTTTCTTAATCCCTGGGCTCCGTAAACATCTGCTCATGCGGTGTCATGAAAAGGTTTTATCAAATAGAGGGAATTTCTCATGCAAAGAATCCGGAGCAAAAAGATGGGAAACTCAAGAATTCCAATCACGACTTGTTGATACTAACATTTTTTGTTTCCCTGGTGACAGACCCCCCTGCCCTGAACCCCTGATTGAAGCCCACATCAAGCTCACAAACTCGGAGATCGAGAACTTGAACATCATTAATTGCATACAGAAAGCAAACAAGAACATTTCTTTTTTCCAACTCAGTCCTCCCTCTCCGGCGCCCTCAGATCCCCGCCCTTCTCCATCAACTCGCGCCGCTCATCCCCCTCCAGCAACTCCACGCTCACCACGCTCTGCCTCTCCTCCTTCCCAACCTTGACCCCAGCACACTTGGCCACAAACTCACACAGCATCTCCTCAGCCTCCTCCGCATTCTGGCTCAGCGAGTGATTGTCCCCCTCAAAGACCTGCAGCATGCGGTCGCCATCGCCGTACTCATGCCACAGCCGCTGCGAGCAGCCCACGCCGAGCGTGTTGTCACCGCTACCGTGCATTAGCATCACGGGAACATGGCGCGCAGCTAGCTTGCCGATACCCTCGGTCCCCGCCGTCTGGCTGGCGATGGTTGCGCACCCAACCACCTCCTTCTTCTCGTCATGATCCCCGGCCACGGTGAATACCACCGCGCCGCCGAACGACCAGCCCACCAGCACGAAGTGGTCTAGCCCGTACATATCGCGCAGATACTTCATGCCGGCTTTGGCATCGTTGACACACGGCATCGTGTGCGCCGGGTAGCGGTAGTCGAGGCGCAGCGTAGGGATTCCCGATCCCAGGGTTGCCAGCTTGCACGCGAGGGACAGGTACATGGAGCTGGGGCCCGCAACGCCGCCGCCCGCGCCAGACATCAGGATGGCGGCGGTGCGGTGGTGGTGCGGCGGGACAGTGACCTGCGGTCTGCCGGTTGCGGTCGTGGGAGGCGCGGTGATGAAGTCGGGAGGGAGGTGCAGGAAGCCGGGGACGAAGCCATCTTTGGCGTCGTCAACGTCGATGCTGAGGGGCTCGACGTAGCCCTGCTTGTGGCTGGCGGATTCGAGGCGGGAGAGGTGAGGAGGTTGGGCGAGGCCGGCGTAGGAGTGGATCGAGTGCGGTCGCTGGTGCGGATGGGGTTCGAGCACGGGGTTAAGAGCGGTCGCCATTTTGGTGGTGATAAGGTTGATCGGTTTAGATTTACAACTGGTCAGTAGTTTAAGGAGTTGAAAGCGCATGGTAAGCGAAAGCCGTTGGCCGCTTGTGGTGTATAAGACGGGAATAATGGGAGGGGAAGGCCATGATGTCACTCCCGTCACTTACACCACCGTCTCGTCATAACACCAGGATCAAGAAAGGTTTGGCACTTAAGCGTTGAATGACATGACTATATGGTTGTGAGTACATAATAGCTTATCCCTGCATTAGTAAGTCTCGAGCATTTATTCTCTCTGTGGCGTTAGCAGTTGAAAGATACCTGTAGGGACCAGCCTACTATCAAAGTCCCAACCGTCAAACCCCCCTCAAGATGTCACAGTGTAGCTGGCCATCCCTTTTCCACGTCTGCCCCCCGTACAATGGCTCCCAAGCCACATTTGCCGGCTGCCTACCCCCATCAACCTTTGATTTCCTCATGGGCACCAGTGTCCCAGCAGTCGACATCATGCACACTCCATCCTTCAACTGCTCAACAACCTCGGTCCACTCCGGACTTGGGCTCCTGCGCTCCAGCTCGGCCATCACAACCGTTATGAAACTCACCATCTGCCTGTCACTCAGCGCCTGCAACCGCCTCCGCGCCTGAACCCGCGGTGTATCAAACCCATCTGCCACAAAAAACCTCACCCGCTTGTCAGCTGAAACATTGCTCTTGAAATTGTCATCATCCCTGCTCTGGTCCTCCACATTCCGCCTTACCAACTCATCGTACAAATCCGTGCACAGCTCGCGGAACTTTTTCGCCCCCAGCGTCTTGATCTTCTCTCGCTGCGAAGGGCCGTGCTTGTCAAATCCTGAAGGGTCCTCGCAAGCGAACTGGGCAGACAACCTGGAAACTTTGACGGCGCGGCGGAAGAAGTCGAGTACGGCCTTGTTGGTGACCTCCGGGAGGTGGAAAATGGATTCCGCGGATACAGCCTGGGTTGTGTCAAGAGGGGGCTGGGCGAGAGAGAGGCGCTCTATCTCTTGTGGGAGGGGCGCGATGTCGACGCCGGAGGTCGAGATGGTGATGACTTCTAAGGGTGCGGGGGAGAGTTGTCTTGAGGGGTAGGAATGTTGAGGTGTGATGGGGATGGAAGTGTTGTTGCTCCTGGTGTTGATGCTTGGCTCTGGATTGTTAAAGTGGCCGTAGTACCCTTGCTGGGCCAATGGGATGATGATGGCATTGAGGTTGGAGAAGTCTGCTAGGGTAGCAAAGCGCCCTTCGAGGTAGGTGTCAGGGAAGGGAAACTCGGATGACGAGGGTGTTGGCGGCCCTGTCTCGGAATCGGAGTCATCGGAGTCGTCCAAGTTGCAGGCAATGCCGACGCTTTCGACTGGAGTTGAGGGTCTGTATACGCGGATCTCTGTACCGGACCCCGGGTTGGTGGCAGCCGGTTCCGGCTCCGGATACAACGCCTTGATCTCCCTTGCCAACGCGGAATCCTGCCCGATAATCGCAGCCACGGCCGCCTCCAAGTTCTCCCGGGCACTCTCTGCATCGTGTCTCGAGGGACTACCGCATCGTCAGCATCGAGCCCTACCCCCTCTCACTTGTGCAAAACTCACCTCTCTAGGACTGTTATCAAAAACCAACACCCCATCCCAAAGTCCTTCAAGCCCGCCATCAACTCCCACACCTCGCTCCTCACATCATGCCTCAACCACCTCACCACCTTTGTCTCTACGCTCCCATCACAATCCAGCCCCTTCAATCTCCCCAACGCCCTCTCCAACCCAGCCAAGACCACCGCCCCTGCTCCCAGCACGGCGGCCATATCCCTCACAAGCACCATCCACTCTCTCTCTTTCTCCAGCGCCACATCGACCCTCTCCCGATTCAAAACCGCCTCCAGCCGGTCCAGCACGCACCTCGCATGGTTCAGCTCGTACCCCAGCCTGACGCTGCGCTTGTCATTGTACCGGCGCTCCGCATCCTCACTAGTATTCACAACGCCGTTGCCTTCATTTCCCCTGATGACACCACCACCACCGCTGGCACGACTGCTGTTGTGGTGGCTGCCAATGGGAGTCCCCGGGCTGCCCCCATCCCTGTTTCTCACCATCAGGGTGGATCCCGGGCCAGGAGCACCGAAGGCGGACTGCACGAGCTCGGCGGCGCGGGACTCGGTGGAGAGGAGGGAGGCGAGGGCGGTGGGGAGGGGGGTTGGGAGGAAGGAGGAGGGGGAGGAGGAGTTGGAGGAAGACCCCGAAGGGGAAGAGGGCGTGGTTAGATTCGGATGGCTCGGCGGCGATGGCGGCATCATCATCGTCCGTTGAGTGCTTTTGCGCCGTCGGGGTCTGGACCGGCCGGTGTAGATCGTCCGTCGCGCGTCGCGTGTGTTGAGATACCGCACTTCCTTTCCTTGTGCGGTGATGTTCCGTTCTTGGGATTCTGCTACTCCTGCAGGATGGCCGTCGTGTCGGTCGAGAGGCGTATGTCAGGTGTCAATGATGGGATGTTGCAGTAGCGTCGGCTGTGGGTTGAGATTGCACCCTTCGTTCGGAGTTAGTTTCCGGTTGTCGGGGGGAGGGACGGATCCGGGGTAGGTGGATCGCGCTGGGTTTCGAGCGCTGACGAGGAAGCCTGGGAAGGAGAGGAGGGTTGGATGGAGAACGACAGGCGGGAAACCGGCAACAGCAAGGTGTGCGGCGCTTGCGATGCACTGCTCTGCGAGGCGAGGCAAGGCAAGGCAGATCCACGTGGGGGATGGGTGTGTGGGTGTGAAAGGGGGAGCCCACTTGCCATGCGGTTGCGGAGCACAAGTTGGGTGTTGGAGCGGAAAGTGGAGAGGAGGGTTCGGTGTGCAAGAGGGGGCTCAGGGGAGGGATGGGGGTGAGGGAGGGGTCACCGCCAGGGGGGATGGGGAATTTCCGTCGCTCCGAAAGCCCACTCACACCTCGCATGCAGTTCGTGATGCAGGTTGCACAAGAATGGGACAAGAGTGCGTGGCTAGGCCCAAATAGCGTGCGGGGGTGGCTTGCTCGCATGTAATAAGCAGAGTCCAGAACGCTGGGCAGACTCGACTGATGTTTGTGTCACATTCGGAGAGGATGGCTGGATGGGGGCACTGTGCGGCTGGGAATGCTGACGGGAAAACACAGCTCAAGATTTTGAACTGATGATGGACGGGAGAGAGGGAGGAGAACAGAAATGTTGTTTCAGCCCTGCGCCACTCCATTCACGGTTGGCTGGCCCCCTTCTTCAGCAGCGGGTGCCTGAGAGCACGGTCCCGGATGCGACCTGGGTGGTGATCGTTGGTGCCAGGATGGGGGCCGGACGCCACGTTGGCACCCGCTCGCTTGTTGCGGAGCTTTTTGACTGGCCGGGACGGGACTGGTGTCACATCGCCGGTGATCCTTGAGTGGAGGAGCAGTATCGGCCCACCGGGGCGTTTGCGGCCATGGTTCCCCTCTTCACAAGCCCCTGGAGAATGCGGGGAGAGGGGATCCTCGGTCGAGGGCAAAGGGGGCTGGTTGTTGGTTTGCCTTGGGCTTCTTGCCCTTGGAGATGATGACACAGAAGGAGGGAAGTTGTTCGCTGTTGGTCGAGTCTCGGGAGTCGGGGCAGGCAGAGAGGAGCAATTGGCACACAGGAAAAGCAATTGACAAAGAAACCAGTAAATGCCACGCTATCCAGGTATCAACATGTACATCACTGCCAAAATGCAGTGGAAGCCCAGAACCGTGGGCGATGCCTCCGTGGAGGACATGCCGAGACATAACAGTCATGAAAAGCAACCCCGATCCTCCCAACGCCATCCAACCAGGAAATGCCCATCCTCCGTCATCATCGTGAGCCCTAAAAAACCATCACGTAGCAATAAGCAACCCAAACTTCATCAGTCGTTCCCACACTCTGCTCTGCTTGCCCCAAGGTTGCTCCCTCAGAAAAGCAGGCCTCTCACGCCCTTCCTCACTCGCTTCGTTCGGGGGACCCGCGGCGGCGAGATCGATGAGTCGCGTGAGGCGAGGCAGTACAGCGGGACGCCGACGGGCCCGGCCTGGGCGATCATGGTGCGCTTCCACTCGGCCCACTCCTCGGCGTCGGCACGAGCCTGGACGGCCTTGCTGGGCGAGCGCAACCACGCCAGGGCGTACTTTGCCCGAGACTTCAGTTCGTCCATGCGCGTCCACTGGTCTGAGTCGTGGATTTCGGACTCGATCACCATCTCAGGCGCTTCCCAGAGGTGGGCGGTGGGCTGGCGGCCCTCGCGGGGGTACCATGTGGAGGACCAGCTGGAGTTGTGTTGTTGAGAAATGATGTGTTCTTGTTCCTGCTCTTCCTCCTCGGTGTTGTTGTTGTGAGCGGCAGCGGGAGCTTCTCCCTCAGCAATAGTCACCTTCCACCCGTGCCCCTCCTCGATCACCCCCCTCGCCCACGCCCACTCCTCCTCGGGCATCTCCACTGCCGTCCGCACCTCTTGGCCGGTAAAGGTCCATGTGCGGCCCGGCCCGGGGAGAGTCATTCCCACCCGCGTGAGTCTGGGGAAGCTTTCCCTCAACTCCTCATCCAACCGGCCAAACATGGCCTGCGCGGTGGTGGTGTTGGGGGCCAGCAGGCGCACCCAATGGTTGTTCCAGCTCAGATCAAAGCTGATCGACTCGAGGTTGGGACACCGCAGCTTCAGTGCGGGGATGATCTGCTTATCGCGTCCCTCATCGGCGATATCGGAGATTCTGGAGCTGGTGGAGTTGGAGGAGGATCTGGAGGATGCAGCTGACAGATGCGAGTGGATAAACGCCGACGGTTCCACCGGGAAGGGGACGGCCAGGTGACGGATGCGGGCGGCGTTGTGGGGGCCGACCCGGTCCAGGAACCAGCGGAAGAGCAGGTTGGCTTGGATCTGGTGCGGTGCCTGGGAGGCGTTGGCAGGGAGGGCAAAGGTGTTTCGGGAGTAGAACATGGCGCTGGCTTCGGCCCGGATTTGGCGGCATGTCAGGAAGAGGGAGGTGAGGGTTGCGGGGAGAGGGGGCTCTGATGGTGGCTCATCCTCAGTGCTGCTGTGTGACTCTCTGTAGATCTGGACGGGCTCCGAGAAGACGACGAGGTTCTCGAAGATCTGGTTGCGGATTTCCCCGGGAATCCGGAGGAGGGGTGATGATGGCAACATGTTGGAGGTCGTTGTGAGTGTGTGAGATGATGATATGTAGTGACAGAAGATATGGCTTGCTTCAGGAACAGAAATCTGACAAGTCAGGTCGACAACGACGCCGTTGTGGATGATGGTCAAGGGAGGGGAGACGCTGGGCTGGAAGCGAGACTTGAAAGAGGATGGTTGAGGCTTATTTGTCTGCGCCGTCCTCCAACCCACGACCAGGGTAACGTCCCAGGATCAGGATGGTCCCCCAGATGCGGGACGCGGCTGACGGAGGGGTGGATGGAGGTGGGAGGGCGCAATGGGGACGAATGGGGACGGCTGGAGTTGTCAATCTCCAAGAACATGGATGCTCACCAGCAAACGCAGGGTCCAGACAGCCGTGAGACGCACCAACGAGCACCAGACAGGACCGGCCAGGAACTTGAGGGGCAGCGTGCCTCTTCGAACATCGCCGGCGCCAGCACCGGTCGCGGATGAATACACGTGATTGGCCCGATCTTACGATCATTTCGACCCAGCCCAGCGCAGCTGGATGCCAGGAGATTTAGCGTGCTGGCGGCGGGGCGAGGGACTGTCCAGGACTGTCCTTGGCACATCTGGTGGATCGAGACCCCCGTCATGATGCGTCGATGATGCTCCCTCGCGGCCCTGGCATGCCCAGGCACGCCCAGCACGCCCAGCCATGCCCAGCCTCGAACCTGCTCGGCGTGCTGCGACGGCCCCTGTCAGCATCCTCGCGCTATTCCTGATCCACGGGCATCCGCATTTACGAGGGTCAAAATCACGCAACCACCTGCCCAGCGGTCAAGACCCTTCGTCCAGACACCGAGGATCTGCAGCAAGGCGACGCCGGGTCCGGATGGTGACGCGAAACCGTGAATGATCAACTGGCTGGGAATCGTCAAAGAGGAGGGCCAGTGGTTCGAGTGCTTGTCCCTGTCGCCGTTCTTCGCTTTGGATGCACACAACTCCACCAAGGGGGCTCCATCAACTCCATTCCTCCAGGTCCACGACTCCACGACTCCACGTGGCTCATGTCGCTTGTTGAATTGAAGATAAGATGGCAATTTCCAACCGTTGGGGTCGCTGCCGCTGCTTTGTTGCTCCGGAGAGTTCGGCACAAAACAGCCACTCAGCAACGGGGAAACGCCAATCACTTGTGTTCATTCATGAGGCTGACGTTTCCTCAGACCCAGTCTGACGAAGACTATGGAGACGGCTGAAACCGGGTTACCAGGATGGATTCAACTACGGTGATAGACTCTGCAGTGAAACTGGCTGTAAAGTGCTTCTTGGTGGTCATGGGAGTTGGGATGACAAATTACGGATACAAAAGATTTCTCAACAGTCAAATTCTGAACCTCGTATTTCTGTCTTCATCTTAGATATCAACGTCAGCTCAAATCAAGCTCTGAAGGTAAGATTACTGTGTCTGGACATGTTAAAAAAGAGCTGCTGCTGAACTCCCAACCCGCAGCCCGCTCACTCCCTCCGCTGGCTTGAAGATATTTCATACCCAGGCTCAATGACTCCCGCGCGCAGCGGTCGTCTGGATGCTCGAGGAGCCAGGTCTCGCCTCCGAGATCGAGATCTTCAGCCGCACCACCGGCTGTCTGCCAGTCTGGCACCCTGGACTCTGGAGAAGATCCACTCCCCTGGAGGCGTGTCGCCAATCGTCGGCACCACCCTCCCGATCCTTCAGCCTCATCAGCCCAGACAAAGTACAAAGACCTCGTTCTGGCCGGGAGTGGCTTCATCGCCCAGTATCCGTACCGAGCACATATCTCTGCGACCATTTTGCCACCCGCCAAAACCCCTGCTTGCAAAACCAAAAAGGGCAGGTTGGCGCGGAGACGGACGAAGGGATGCGCTGCAGCAAAGATTCTTTTTTGCACGGCTTTGCCGAGAGCATCTTGATGCCAAAGTCCTTGGGAGCCTATCAACACTTGACTTCCTGTCACCAAAGATGAGACTCCGGACAACTTCAAGTGAGTTTTTCCCTGCCAACATTCTTTTAACGAAGACGAGAGTGAGCCTAGCGTAGATAATGGGCGGCGAGAAGCGAGCCAACAAGTCGTTTAAGGCGTTGGCATTCTTCATATGGTCGAAGGCTTTAATCCGATCAAGCTCAAGGTCGAGATTGGGGCAAGCAAAAAACTGGCCGGGGAGCAATCAAGGATAAGTAGAGACGCCAGTGCTTGACCCGAAAAATTCTTCAACTCCGTAATACTGGTTAGTTACTACTCTTTCATTCATTTAATACCTGGTCCGCGCTCATGCAACAGCCTGTTGAAAGTCCGTTGGCGTTTTGGGGCTTGGTCAGCGCTTGACCGCTTTCTTCGCATCTCTCGCGGAGACTCCTTGCGTCAGACTTCTCCCTTGACTGGCGTCAGATAGACCCAGAGTGGCGCCTTTTTCCAAACCGTGTAGGCTCTATTCTGACTCAACCACTTTCTGCTCTCCTCTGCTAGCCTCCAGTCAAACTCGACGAGAAGGCGGGCTAGGACCATGCGTATCTCAGCGTATGCAAGGCTTTTTCGGGTCACTGTTGTTAGCTAGGAGTTATGGAAGGGGCAAGCACGCAAGCCTCAACGAAAGCAACTCACTTTCTCCCAATACAGTCTCTCGGACCCATTCCGAACGGATTCATGGCTTGTAAGTGGTCGCCACTGCCATTCTGCTTGTCGATGTCTTGCACCTCTCCTGTCTCGTTATCTACCTTGTTCAGCCACCTCTCCGGTCGGTAGACAAAGGGGTCGCGCCAGTGAAGAGAGCTGTGATTCATGGAGTAAAACTGGATTTCGATGATGGTCTATCCAAGAAAGGTCAGCAGGTCTCATTTTGGGTTAATTGGAAAGACGGGCAGTCCTCACATCTTCAGGCACGAAACGGCCAGCAATGACCTCGCCTCCCTCATGGACATCCCTTGGGATATTGCTGACCGCTGGCGGATGTAAGCGCATCGCCTCATTGATGCATGCCAGCATGTATGGCAGCCGATTGACCGCAGCTAACGTAATGTCGTCGGTGGTCTTGAATGCCGAGCGCACCTCTCGCTTTACTTTCTCCAATATTTCGGGGTTCATGAGAAGAAAGAACGTGGCCCCGGCCATTACACCCGCCGTTGGCTCGAGACCTCCAACGGCCACAGCCAGGGCGTTGGATTTCAGACCCTCAAAATCAAGTTCCTTTCAAGCAAGTCAGTAAAGACCGAAATAATTTCCAAGAGAACAAAACAGCCACTCACCAGCTCATCCTTTTTCTTGATCATCACCTCCATCAGATCGCATCGCTCCTCCTCGACGCCCATTCGATGCCTCATCTTGGCCCCGATCGAGTCATTCATTATGTTCTCCATGCCCGCCGCAAGCCACTTGAGCGTCCTCGCCAGAACCGTCTTGAGCACTGGAATTCTGCCAATCCTCAAGTATCTCAAGGCCAGCAACGACGCAAACTCAACAAACGCCGACGAGCTCAGATCAACAAACGGATGAAACTCTTCGTTGTCCAAACCCCCAAACGACTCGGCAAAGACCAAATCCGACACAATATCCGAAGTCGTCCAGGTATACCACTTCACCAAGTCGACCTTCTCTCCGCTGCGCGCCCTCTTCTTCAATCCCTCAACCAGCTTGTCCACATACCCCCTTATCACGTCCTCATTTGTCCGCATCGCACGCTCGCTCAGCCCGACTGCCACCGCGCGGCGGAGCTTCGAATGGCGCTGCCACTCCGAGGCCACAATATTCGTGGTTGAGTGACCGTCCAGCTCACCCCCCGTGAGTGTCTCGCGAAAGTATACCCTAGCCTTGGGATTCTCCTTGACCCGCGCACGCGTCTCATCGTCGGCATTGTTTGACACGTGCCCGAACACGTCCTTCCACGCCCGCAAGTCCGTGTAGCTGAGGTGGTTGGGGCCGATGCGCACCACAGGGCCGTATTTCTCGTGCATCGCATGCACCTTCATGGGCCCGCGGCCCGAGACAATGCGCCAGGCATGCGGGAAGGGGTAGGCGCGGGAGAGGAGGGGCCCGGGGTAGGAAGCGAGTGGGTGTAGGTAAAGGTTGTAGAGGCCAAGAAGGATGAGATAGCTGAAAAACTGGTTGGGGGTTAGTGTTGTGTTTGGGGGAAATAGGAAGAGTGATTTTGGAGAGGGCAGAGACTTACTAACAGAGGGAGGTAGTAAAAGATGATGGAGGAGACCGGTGGAGGGTCTCGGATCAGGGCGCTGAGAGCCATGGCGACGCTTGTCTTCCAGAACCAGTTTGGGGCAGGTTGAAGAATTCTTGCCTTGGGTGTTCCTGTCTGAGGAGACCGGGTCAGGTTAAGGTAGTAATGAACCTCGGAGAACCCGAACTCTACAACATGATCAGGGGTGATTGGTGGGATGCGTCGGAGGTCTCAGGACTCAACTACTCTCTTGTACTACGTGGCTATCCCGTTTTCGCTCTCCGGGCTCGGGGTCGCGGGTAGATAATTTATCTCAACCATTACCGAAGCTCTCAGCTTGCAGTCCGTTGCATCCCAAACATCCTGCGCCCCTGAGTTGAGTCATTGTAAGCTGAATGTATCTTTTTGCACCCAAATTAATCATGCGTCTCTTCTCGTTGTGAAAAGCGCTAGGGAACTGGCAAGGTTTTCCTCGGCAAGGCAAACGGCTAACCCCTTCTTGACTTGCTCTTTGCTTGTGATTTATGGGCACCGGTTTCTCATATTCTATCACAACCATAAGACTTGCAAGTTCTCCACCTGTTTCATACAAGTAGAAGTGGTTCTTGTGGAAACATCCTATGATTCTACGGAGATTCTGGTATTTCAAGCTACTACTGGACTCTGAGAGACAATGTCTCACAGCATTGCAATGCCCACTTTTCCGGAAGCGCTGGATTCATATATCCTCGGCCGGGCCTATATGTCTCATCATTAGTAATAAGGTAGTGTAAATTGTATTGGAGACTGCCCACTATGCCGGAGTTACCGAGATTGGCTCCCTCATCGAGTCATTCTTACCTCGTGAATCAATTCCTACTGTCCGTTTATAAGTGCCCCATTCAACTGACACTCTGTCTGGTAGTGCTTTCCAACGTTGTGTGAGCTCACTGCCACGACCATCTCACCCCGTGCGGTCTCTTGCTCTAATGTCTTGCCGTACTGGACACTATTTGTATCAGAGGCGACAGCTTTAACGATATGGCTAACAGGCTGCGCCATTGAATTCATTACTTGAATTTTGAGTGTCAGGCTAAGTTTATGAATTCAGTAGCATCATAAACTCACACCGAAAGTCCTCCAAAACACGCCACCGAACTGTAAAAGCGGGCACCGTTCGTGCCGAGGGTTCAGAAAGCATTAGATGGCGTCGGGTTCATGGGTACTTCATACTGTGCTTGTTAAACCGGCCAACAGAGCGATAAGATGGCCGAAGACGAAAAGCCACCAAAGCAACAACAGAGAGTCAGAGACAAAGACTTGAGACGGAAAAATCTATGAATTTCAGTAGTTGTACACAGTAACCGTAAAGTACTTTACCAAAGAACCAGATGTTTCCATTTTGCCCCAAACACGAAAATCTACTTAAGACTCGGCAACCCTCCATCACCGAATCAACTCTAACAGGGCTGGCAGAGGAAGTTTGGGGTTGTATTCCCACTCAAAAAATTGGACAATAGCAGAAATCTCCTAACGCTCCTCGCCGATTGCCAGAGCGTACCATAGGTCGTAGACGGCGAGCCATCTCCAAACGTATTGATCGTAACGAGCCCTCAGGTATGGCCTCTCTAAAACGAAACCGGAAATTCTAAGCTATTCAAAGAGCAGGGGTCAGCAAAAAGGACGGCCAGAATCGTCGTCAAGGTGCTGCTGCGACTTGCGAAGCGTCTGTTTCGGTTATAGAGAGCTTACCCGGCGCAAACCCTGTGTACGAGCGGCGGATGGGGGGAGCGTCTCCAGCTCGCGGCGGCGTTCGATGTAGACCAAGCAGATCTGCGCTGGATTCGCTCGCGGGTCAACGCAGAGGGTCTGATACAAGCCGAATCAGGGTGAGAACAAAGATGCCATTGTGGTTTGATGCGGGTTGAGTGTGATAAATGTGAGAGTAAAGCAAATATATTGCGTTGCTATTTAGGGCTGATGTGCAGGTGAAGAGACTGTTTCGTGGGCCGCTGAGGGAAACCATGGAGTGGAAAGAAACATGCATGGACAGAGAACCGTCATTTTTGTATGTGTGGGAAACGAAGCTCGGACAGAGACCGATCAATGTTACTAACTTCCTCGTCATCGGTGATGATATGATGAGATACCTGCAGTTACTAATAAAGCACGTTCTCTGCCGTTGTGAAATGAGCTAACCACGGGTTTTAAAGAAAAGGTCATAACTTCAGTCGGAAACAGGGAAAGAAGAAGGAGAAAAGCACACCAAAACAAAAAAAACAACGATAGCCCGCTAGCATACTGGCTCCAATATCTCCAGCACCATTTGTCGGTTTTAGGACGACTGTCTGCTTACATGCCAGTGATAAAAAACTCAGCCGAGCTGAACTGATGCCGGAATATTCAGCACCCAAAGGGCACCTTTAAGTGTCTGGTTCAGTCACTTATTCTGAACGTGGTACCAGGTTTGCTTTTGAAGAGACTCCCTGACGGTGTGCATATGGCATTCAATACCGGCCTAAGAGGATAGTTAAATTTAGCAGAGCATAGAGGGAGTCCTAGATTCGTCACTGCGCCCCTAGCCGTTTAAAATGAGGACCCACCTTTCGCAAATCTTCAACCAGCAGCAGTTGCTTCCCGCCGTCATAGCCTGTCTTGGATGAGTAAGCGAACATCACGGCCACCTCGGTGCCGGTCTCCTTATCTAGCGTTTCGGTCTCCATGTCCTCAACGGAGACCTCCTTGTACGCGATCGCCTCGCCTGTGACGTCGGCCCACGTTTGGGCAAAGTCGACCCAGTTGAGGTACTCGCCGGCCATGAAGTGCTTGCCCGGGGGCATTTGGTGCACGGCGTAGACAAAGTTGCCCATGTCGTCCTGCACGTTGAGGTGGGGGATGAGCTTGTCTGGGTTGCAGGGGAAGCGCATCTCAAAGGTGCCGTTGGCGAGCTAAGGGATTGTTAGCCCTGACTTGTTTTATACTTAGCAGAGGGAGCAGGTGCAAACCTTCTTGAAGTATGAGTTCGGCAGGATCTGGTGGCTCGTGGTGAAGAAGCCCGTTTGGATGCAGGACATCTTGGCCGCCAGTTGGGGGTGTGTCGTCGCCACGTAGTCCGGAAAGATGTCTGCCTTTGAGTCGAAATGGTACAGATCTTTGATTTTTCCGTTGCTGCACTTGCCGGCGTGGCTCAGAGTCGAGGCGAGGAACCCATTTTCGTCGAGCGAGTCTACCACCGTCGCCGCCGCATCCGCGATGTTCTTTCCCTGGTGGTACTCAACGTCATACGCATACTTCCTGCAACTAACGCCGAGTTCCTTCGCCTTGGCCCTGCAGTCTTCCCGAAAAAACGGCTCCCAGTAGTTGGTGACAGAGAAGATGATGTTGGCACACTGGAACGCGGCCTTGAGGGACTCGATGTCGTCCAAGTCGGCCCGGGCGATTTGGGCTCCGAGCCCGGCAAGCTCCTGCGCGGCGCTGGACGACGGGTCGCGCGTCAAACCGCGGACCTCATATCTGGAATCCTGAAGAAACTTCCTGGCCACGGACCCGCCCTGGTTGCCCGTCGAGCCGACTACCACCACCAACTTCTTCGTCTGCGAGTTGTCGGATGACGCCATGACCTTGTTGCTGCTGCGATGCTGCCGTGAGACAATGCGGTGCCAGCGGTGTGTTGCTCCAGCCCGGGAACGGCGGACTGAAACAAACATTTATTCACCGCCCCTCTCATCATTTCATGTGGTTGTCCGCCCAGCCAAAGATTTGGCCATCCCGTGTCGTTTGGCCCCCAAATGGAAGTTGAGAAAGCCCTTCATTTTGTCATGGCCATGCTGACCGAGAAATCAGTCGGTCCCCACCTTTCCAATCAGTGAAAATCACCAGAACAAGGACAGGCCTGTCAGGAAATGGGTGGGAAACTGGTGGATCGGGGGGCCCCATCGCGGGCACGGACGGCGTTTTCGTAGTTCAGGGATGGCTTAGGTTGTGGTGTGGGACGAACAGGTGGTGCTCGGCGAGCTCGCTTCTGTGGTATTGGCTCCGAAATGGTACCACAGCTGGTGAGAGGAAGACCTGGGCACCTGGGACACGTTTTGCCAGTTGCCGCCCCCGGCATCGGGGCCCCATATCAGCTGGGTCCATCCCACTTCCAATCTGGGGAAATCAGAGCTGTCATCCTCTTCGCGCACGCCAGGAACCAGGGGGGACAGACCGTGTAAAAATGGCAACGCAAACAGACCCCACCACGACAACAGCAACATCTGAAGTGGAAAATCCCAGGGCAACATCACCCGAGATAGAAGTCCAACCCCCAGAGCCTTATGTGCCGTCGCTTGCATCTGAGGCGCCAGGGATTCAGCCAGACGAGGAGGAAGAGGTTGAAGTAGCGCATCCACCTCTGCAGGTTGACGTACGTTTTAACCCCTTTTCGTCCATGTCGAACGACCAACAACCAACAAACACCCGCACGCCAAGGCAGATACCAGGCCCAACACTAACCCAAAACAACCTGAATACACATCACATGTAGACTAATCTACATTTTCCAGCACGACCTCCTTATCCAAGACCAAGACGACGACTACGACTCGGCCTACGGCTCCCTCGGCGGCCGCAGCAGCACGGGATCCATCACCTCCTCCATCACCAACTACGTCTACGAGAATGGGAGAAGATACCACGCCTACCGATCCGGCGAATATGTCCTGCCGAACGACGAGGCTGAGCAGGAGCGGCTGAACCTGCAGCACCACATCTGGCGACTGCTCCTTCAGGGCGGCCTGTACACGGCGCCCCTGGACATCCCACAGCCCGGCCAGAACCACGCCAGTGGCGCCGACTTCCGCATCCTCGACCTCGGCTGCGGCACGGGCATCTGGGCGATCGACATGGCCGACGAGTTCCCGCTCACAACCGTCTTTGGCTTCGACCTTTCGCCGATCCAACCCGAGTGGCTGCCCACCAACTGCCACTTTCACGTCGACGACTATGAGGACGACTGGACGTACCGCGACGAGGAACTGTTCGACTTCATCCATGGTCGTGCGCTGTCGGGGACTGTGGCGAACTGGCCCGACTTCTATCGCCAGGTGCGGATGAACCTAAAGCCCGGGGGCTGGTGCGAGATGCAAGAGTACGATGCGTGGATTTTCAGTGATGATGACAGTTTTGAGCGCGCGACGTGGACCAAGGAGTGGGTAACCATGCTGGATGACGCGAGCAGGATGTTTGGGAAGCAGATCAACGTGGCCAAGAAGCATAAGCAGTGGATGATTGATGCTGGGTTCGAGGATGTGCAGGAGAGGATTTCCAGGGTGAGCCACAAACTCTGTCTTTGGGAGAGAGTAAAGCCTTGATGACTGACTGATGACCTCAGATCCCCATCGGCACCTGGGCCAAAGAACCTGCCCTTAAGGAGCTTGGTCGGGTTGAGCAGATACACATGCAGATGTCGGTCGCCTCGCACACCCCGGCCCTCTTTACCCGTGTCTGGTCTTACACGGAGCCGCAGGTGCAGGTGTTTATCGAGGGCGTCAAGCGTGAGTTCAGAAGCAAGGACTTGAGGCTGATTACCAGCTACCGGTTCATTACTGGGAAAAGCCCAGGGCCTCCGCCAATTGTTAACGATTGAGGAGTGAGTGCTGGGAGGCAGGCATGGGAGCTTGACGATGCAATTTAAATATCAATGACGGCCACTGGTTGGCTAGTTACTGCTTTATTAATTTCTTTTGATATCAGTAAGTCCAAGGACAGTAAATACCACTTGGTTCTTTTCTCGAAGTTTAAGTACTTAGATTCAAGACACAGCCTGTTCACAATAAGTTGACAGTTAAGTGATCATCGTTGAGTGTGCGGCACGTCTGAGGCAGAGGGCCGCCACCGCGCCGCCCCTATCGTCTCACCATATGCGTTGATATTTACACAGGCGGAGGCAGCCCGAGTGCGACCTTGTTTATCGAACTCCGTTGGGCGCCAGGACACGGACGCTGAAGCATCGTATACAGTATGCTGCAGAATTCCGCTGAGTAAGAATTTGAGAAAAGAGGCCTCCCTTTGCGTTCGCAACAAAGTTCAAGGACTGGCGAATGGCAAGCTGTTGTCCTCGTTAACCTGCATAGCCGCCAAGCCCCTGTCGTCGTATCTGGACGCCTGGAGCGACGCCAGGCATCAAATGCGGCCCATCATCAGATCCCTGGGCCCATTCGAGGGCAACCTGGCTGGCAACCTTGTCTGATGGCAGTCAAATTGCGTTGTCAAACTTGTTCAGTTCTTGAAGACCGAATAACACCCTCAGCAATAGTTAAAGGTGGCCAAAGAGAAGGAGTTTCTGCTACTCTTCGGTCCACATTGCAGCTCAAACCTCTTGTTCCGCCTCTCTACTTTGCCATGGAGAAGTGCTGGTTTGTGCTGAAACAGGTCACCTACCAACCCCCGCCTGACGACAGCTTGAGACGAGGCAAACCGGACGGCCGTCTATGCCTTGGACACCTCATCCCGAGCCTTCGCGAGCTCGACGCGGTAATCAACCTCGAAGAGTTCGTGCCATTTGAGAGGAGAATGATGCCCGGCCACCCCTCAACGACACACAATTTCACCTGGAGCCATGACACCGGTCGAACTGTCGGATTGTTGGGGAATGCCAGCGCACCCATTGCCAGTGGCATTCCGGGGCTCGACGCGACAGCCTCAGTGGGAGCACTGTTTGGGGGACGAGTTGCCAACCACTGCCACTTCAGCCGCCTGGATTATTGGACCACCTTTCCCAGTCGGGCCTACGTCGACAGATCTCTTAGAGCCAAGGAGGTGCAAGACCACATTCGGCGGACGTCATCCATTGTCGGAGGGTGGACCATGTACATGATTACCGGCTTGGCTGTTGCTCGTGGCTGCGGAGAGAGTGTTACCAATAAAAGCAATGGACTGGCTGTGCAGGCCGGTGTTGGAGTGTAAGCTCAGACCCTTCGCTTCCCTGACTTTTTCTGACACTTTACCGTAGCAAGTTGCTTGGACTTGCCGAAGTCGGGCCCGAGCTGTTATTTGAGTCTGATGAGTCTTCAACAATGACCGGAGAACGTTCGTCGGACTTCATTTGGGCCATCCGGCTGGCGAAAATTACCAAAAATGGGCTGCAGAAAGACTGGTCCATTGAAAGCGTGGTGGGAAGAGACTCCCTCATGGGAAGACGGGCCACTTTCTCCGCTGACCCAGACGAGATTATGTTTGACCCGAAGTTAGTGCTCATGGAGGAGCGGCTGCGTAATTCGGAGTTCGAGGTGAGAAGCGTGAACTCTGGTGAAGATGAACATTACATTACTATCATGGGAGATGATGACGAGGAGGAAAATGGGACAGTCGCCTGGAAGCCATCTCCACTCGGATATGGTGGGCAAAGCTCAGAAATAGTTGGCGTGGGGGATGCTGTGGGGGATGTTGCAAAGGTAATTCTGGTTTAAAGTTAGGCTCTCGGTTTTCCTCAGCAATTTATGCTTTCGTTGTGTTGGTGCAAACTGCAATTTTGTTATCCATGTTAACGTAACGTATCTTATCAGCGAGTGCACCATATCACCGAGTGCACCACTTTTTTAGTGCAACACACCCTCTCTCACTCAACCTCAATTTTCTAGGATAATCCTAGCCCTCGAAGTTCTTGAAAAAGACCAGAATTCAAGCCTCCGAGCCGCAGCCAAGATCTACAACGTTGACCATACAACTCTCTTTACCGATGACGCAATGGTCAGCCTGCACGACGCGACATCACGCCCAATTTGAAGAAGCTCACAAAAGCAGAAGAGGAGGCAATTATTCAGTATATAATTGAGCTATCTACACGCGCGATCCTACCTAGGCTATGCGCTGTGGAAAATGGTCAACCAACTACTACGCGAACGCGACGCGCCGGCAAACTCTGGGCGCACCGGTTTGTCAAACGTCAGCCAGAGCTCCGTACACGTTATACGCGGAGTGTCACGGGCGGGACAGGCAGGTAGTTCAATGACAGTGTATTCAGGCTAAGCTACAGTCTCGGGCTCTATTCCGTCGGTACGGGCAGGCTTGATAGTCAAGACGTAGCTCGAAGAGCTACATACAGGTCTGACGACAGCGAGGTGCAAGATCTTCAACCCACAGTGGTCCGTGCAGCACGCTCCAGCTGTGGGTTCTGACAGGCACGGCGTGAACCGCCGTGACACGGAGATACGACTACCAGAGGGCCAAGTACGAAGATCCAAAGGTCATTGGCGCGTGGTTTACACCTGAATCACCGTCGCCCATTCGCGGTTGCCAGGCTAGGCTAGTTTCGCCTTGCTAAGACCGTCCGAGGTCGTAACTACCATACCCGCGAAGATCATACCCATCAGGAACCTAATCTCATCGAAGTTATAGACGTCGTTATCTACGATGCCGTACTTGGTCATAACATTCCGTACGAGGAGTCAATGCCCTCGGCTGGGCCATCCCTCCCTTCATTATCTTAGCCGGGCAATACCACCTCGCCAACTGGTATATGTCAGATGGATGGATGGATTTTATTTCGCCCGGAGGCACTAAGCCTAAAGGGCCTTGGCACGCTAAGTACATCCGATTCCTCCGCTTTGCTTTGACCTCGTCCAAGCCCTTACAATTATGTATATGTCAGAACTGGGGTCCAACTACGGCCCGTCCTCAGGGTCACGTGACTCAGGGGAACCAAAACTACCGAACCTTGAGCGCAATCTCCCAACGTTCAACAACAACAACAACGAATAACTGCTGAACTCAGTCAATGCAAGCAGTCAACAACCTGATCGCCGTGCCCTCTGCAAGTGCCTTCCATTTGCCCTCTATTTGGCCCTCAATTGGCCTACTAAACTACCGCTGGTTCCAACAGTATACCGAACCAGTATACCGAATGCAACCTCCCGGCCGACTAGCGTATCGCAACCACCGAGAACGGCTGGACGACCAATGCGGTAGGCCTGGATTGGCTCAATCACTTCGACTTCCATACAGCACCTCGGACGAAGGGCAAATATAGGTTGTTGATCCTCGACAGCCACGAGAGCCACCAATCGACCGAATTTGAGCGCTACTGCCAGCAGAACAACATCATCACGCTCTGTATGCCTCCCCATTCTTCGCACCTCCTCCAGCCACTCGATGTTAGCTGCTTTAGGCAGTTGAAGCAGGCGTATAGTCGCCAGGTTAAGGATTTGATGCGTGTACATATCAACCACGTTAGCAAGCTCGAGTTCCTCTGCGGTTTTCGCGAGGCCTTCTTTGCCTCCATGACAGAGAGGAATATCCAGGGCGGCTTCGCAGGGGCTGGCCTTATTCCACACGAGCCGGAGAGGCTACTTTCCAAGTTGGATGTCAAGCTTCGTACGCCAACACCCCCGAATTCACGGCCCGGCACTGCACATTGTTGGAACAGCTGATTCGAACCACTGCAGTGGTTGGTATGGAGGCACTGAAAGGCACTGTAAACGGGTGCAAAACGATGTGTGTGTAGAGTTCGGAATTGCTTCAATTGTCTGTTCTGTCCTCCTGTGCCTCCTATGCCTCCTCCATGGGCGTGCCCTAGGTCTTTTGACTGCCTGGCTCCCCCGCTTTCCTGGGATGGCCTTCAGCTGAAGCCATTACCACTGTGACTTGCAGCTGGGCCAATGGGAGGTCATGGAGTTGATGTTTGCCTGCGGGTTGCCTGCAGTTGAGAGGTTGGCGATGCCCTCCTGGGCCTGTTGTTCAGGCCGGCTACTGCGGTTGGGCCCAGGCAGGTGCCTGGGTTCTGACACACACTCTTGGGTCTTCCAGACACCACACAACCCCCGAGAAGCCGACTATCAATCAACGCTCATCAAGAATCGCATTGCCAACCATCAAAATAGCTCTCCAACCTCAATGTTGGCCGCTGTGGATCAGTTTACCAAAGGTACAATGGCTGTGATGCACGAGGTAGCTCTTCTTCGATCAGAGGTCTCTACGCTCCGTAAGGCCAATGAAGCACTAAGCAAGCGCCGGAGAGCCAAACGAACACGTTTGCAGTTTGGAGAATCACTTACTATACAAGATGCACAGGAGGCACTAGACCAGGGAGCTGTTGGTGGGGAGGGAGTGCAAGAAACATAGCCAGGTGGTGGTGGTGCAGGGGGGGTTCGTACGAAGGTTCGGTGCTGTGGTGTGTGCGGCAAGCCTGGCCATAATGCCCGTACTTGCCAGGAGGCTGTAGAAGCATCTGATTCAGCTGCTTCTAATGTAATCATAGTTAGTTCCTAGTATTTATGTGTTGCTATTGAAGATAGTATTTGTAGGGTAATGGAGAGCGTGCGACTCGTTGATAAGATAATTACGTTATGCAGTAAACGTGTCAAGCCTTTCCTTCCTCCCTAAAACAGAAAGGAAATTAATCTGATTCCAAACTCCCAACTTTAATACCTTGGCCGAGCAAGGATCTGTGAAAGAAAGCTCCGGATGCTTCGCCGGCTTTCCTCCAGTCCAGACCCCTCCTTGACAACACTCAGGAGGTCGGATGGCAAGATGCACTCATACCCCTGATCCCGATAGTGACTCGACAACTCCTCAAAAATCCCGTTCATCTTCTCATGCAAATGTCCTTCCAACTCTACCACTTCCTCTCCCGCGGGAACAGGCAAGCGGGAGAAATGGAGCAGAGTCGCCGCAAACGCCGCAGCAATGGCGGCAGCAAATGAGGTTCCTGTTCTCGGTGCTCCCCAATCCCCATCAGGTTGTATCGCCTCCCCAAGGATAGCAAAGCTGTATCCACGAGTGAGTGGCGGAGGATTAACTTGACTCAGGCTCTTGTTTCTTGCTGTCGTAGCAAAGGTGCACATTACCCGTGGCATCCTTGCCGGGAAAGTGACCTGGTTGCAGTCTGTAGAATTTCCAGCAGCAGCAACGACAAGAATGGTGTCGGGTAGCCGGTTGATTGCCCTCTTGATGTTATCATGATCCTTTGTGCTGCCAGAGGCAATCAATATGACATCAACTTGCTTCTCTGTGGCCCATTCCAGTGCCTGTTTTCTTGGTGAGCTTTCTGAAACTGCAAATCGCGATATAAACTGTCTTGAGAGTCAAGGCACCTACCCTTTCCATGTGCTCAGCGGTGTCCTCAGTAAGCACCCCATCTTTGAGAATACGTGCGACATAGAGGTCCGCGGAATCTAAGACTTGGCTCACCAAACGGACCAAGTAAGTTCCGTGTCCGGTATCGTCTTGCCTGCCGTAGTCTTGATGCTCGACAAAGTCCTTGTACTTTCCAGGCTCAATGTCCCAAGGCAAATCCCCCCATTTCTGCGAGAACCCAGTATCGAGCACGGCTATCTTGACGTTTTGAGCGTAGTCCTTGTCTTCAAGAATTCCCTGCACGGTATCCAGACTGTCAAACCATCGCTTGCATGCGTCACCGCTAGTTGGGCTGATACTGGTCATTAACATGATTCACCGAGTCTAAGAAGCTGAGTGAGAGAAAGATAGGCAAAACAACTTACACTGCCAATGCAGTTGTTTCAGTGCGCCCCAGCATGACATTGCTTTGACCAGAAGCCACTGCATCAATGCCGTGTTCTAGACCAGGGATGTTTGCGGTTCCACTCTTAAGACAAGACCCTGACGCTTGAACCACAGTCAAGGCGTCAAGTGGTGGCAGGTTATCTGCGGTGCCATAGTTGTGCTGAACCATGAGCTCGAGAGGAAGAACCAGATGCTGGTACATCAGGTCCCGCAGATGGCTAGTGTTCGTTGACTGGTTGGACTTCTCCGAGGACAACAGCCGTAGAAAATAGCATGAATCCAGAGACCGCTGGATAACATCAAGAAATGGCCGGGGCATGTCAGCATCCATCCTGACCCGTTTCTCAAAGAGCCAGGTGGCAATATTGTAGTCTGTGTATGGTGTGGCCCTCCCGTCTGGCATATAGGCTGCAAATTCTTCCCTACCCCTGAAATCCTCTATTCCTCGCCCCAGGAGGATTTCAAGGAGCATAATACCGAGTTCTCGGATCTTGGGAAACCGGTGGGTTATGGTGTTTGGGGGAGGATTTGGGGTCGGGTGACAGTTGGCGGATATCAGCGGGCGGTTGAGAAAGATACTCACAGTCCACTTGCCCTGATACTCCCGATACTCCAGAAGAAATTCGATCATGCCCTTGGTCCACTCCTTCGACATCAACTCCGAATCGTAGAACTGCCACACTGCCTTGGCAAGTAGGTAGAACAGAACGGCCTTCACCTTCACATGAGCGGTATCAAGCTTGTAGAGTGTCCCATCCGGCGTCGAATCAATGAGCCTCCCACTGGCGAGAATCTCTCCGAGCGTCTGGTTAGGTGAGTTGGGGGCTGTCACCATCCAGGAATTGCTGCCGATCCATTCCGGGGGTGTTGGTGTATGGAACTTGCTGTCCTTCCTTGAGACCGCGAGAAAGATTTGCTCCTGCTGTTGGCTGCTGATTATGCTGCAAAACTCTTGATATTCAATTTCTCTGGCCGCCTCGAGTCCTTCACACTCGTCGCGGAAATATCTATGAGCGTGTCAGGCACGAAAGGGTTGACATGATACTAGTAGCATGAAAGTGTCTTACACCTCTGGCCCGACGTGGACAACAGCGTTTTGCCAGTTGCATGGCTTGCCCTCTGGTTGGTGAGGATGGTTGGGGAAAAGCATATCGAAGACGGAGCTCAATCCATCACGCTTCCTGTACCCACTCAAGCTGACCTTGGGGACAATATTGACTAAATCCTTATGGCAAACGCTGTAGCGAGAGAGGACGTTGTGTAACGTATTCAGGTGAGTGGAAAAGTCGGCGTCGTCTTTGTCCGACAGCTCAAGTTCCAGCACATTTGATCTTTCCAACTGGTCGATTTGGCATAGGATAGCCTCAAAACGTCTGGAAACTTTTCGCTGCTTTTTCTCCTGAAGTTCCCTATCTCTTGTCGTCTTAGATGGAGAGAAGAGTCTCTCAAGAGAGCTTCTTGCGTCCTTAGTTTCGGGCTTTGGCACCTTGGCAATCTTCAAGAGCTCTGGATATTGACCTGCGAGCTGAGGCGGCGATGTGCGACTTTTGAGGGGCGGTATGGGTTTTGTTGCGAATCCGCCCTGCCGACGAGTTAATTAGCTTACATAGACTTTTCCCCCTTTACCCAGGTTGACGATGGAGAGAATTAACCTTGCAGATATCTTCCAAGAGCAAGAGGACATTGGTCAACACCGTATGGTTCGTCTTCCTTTCGTCACCTTCCAACCAAAGCTTGGTCTGAGATAGGTGCCCCAGGAGTTCATATAACCCCAATAAATCAGCATCTCGCTTTTGGTAACGAGTGATGAGCGTTTGAACAAGCCCTTCAAGAACAGAGAGAGATTTGAGCGCCAATTCTTGGGCGGAGCCCCCTGATGTTTTCTCCTTGAGCAACATGCTCAAGCCGCTTTTTCGAACTAGTTCAGTCGAATTAGAATCTCGTTGTCGACCAAAAGCTGGCAGGAGTGAATCACTTGTACCCACACATAAGTCGGTTTGAGAATGAGATAGGACACAGGCGACGACCGACGTGTTGAGACCTAAATGCAGACGCTTCCCCCGTGATATGTAATGAAGTTCGTTTTGAGATTATTTTCATTAATGAGCAAGCTATCAACATACCTCTCACAGTTGTCAGCAAAGACGCCGCCCTTTGCCACCAAACTGGTAGGCCTTGGGCAAAGAATCGTGGTGAGAATCAACTGACACAAGTAGCTCATGCAACAGAAAATCGTGATGCCCAAGACCCGAAATCTGAAGCATGGACTGCGCGAGACTGCAGGCTGCGGACCACTTCCTTGGACAGCATGCAGTGGATGCATATGTATCTGCAGTTGTCCTCCAATCATCTGTGACAGCTACCGAAGAACCACGGTCTGGGCGCTTATGGATGTGGGGATTGTGGGATTGTGCTCCTCAGTCCCACATTACTGCCTGCATTCATGCATTGATAGTGTCCCTGTGTGGATGGTGTGGACGTGGGGCTGGTGCTCCCTGTGGCGGTGCAGGGGTGGGAGATCTCCCGCAAACGAAGAGAGTTCTGAGCGTCTTTTTCAGGTTCTCTCAAATGCCGCCTTTAGGGGTAGCAGCCAAAGTTTCCAGCCCAAGACTCATTGATCCTTGATTTGGAGTTGAACAAGTTTCTCATCTTTTAGACCCGTAAGTAAGTTATTCTTCAAAACAAGCAACATTGTGAGATATCCTATTAATGGAAGTGCAAAGACAGCCATGTCACATTACGTCTCCCGTGTGCCGACGACAACACCCAGTCTCAACGGGCCTGGAATGGACCGAACGCTGCTTCGAAGGGAAACAGAAACTTGCCTCAGTGCTTTCCACAAATGTCTACGCATTGAGGGTCTTTCCAATCAGAGGTTCCTTTGGTTTGAGGACTGTCAAGCTCGTTTCCGGTGGTGGGCCTTTGGCCTAAGGGCCCAGTCTTCTGGGAGGGCTTCACTCGATTACACTCTCGCCCACCGCGAGGATGTTCGCAACACCATTTCCGGACTACTCAAAGGCTTGATCACAGCCTTGAATGCGTGCTTGACCACGTCTCACCAGTTGAAACTCGCTTATGACAGTGATGACGTTCACTCTGACTCGTCACTGTCACCGCTATCCGCTAAGTCCTTGTTTTCATATGCCTCAGCGGATTCAGACGATGCCCACGGCACAAATGGGCGCTCAGACCTCGTTCCCGAACGTTATGCTCAGTTTATCGAGACGTGTTTGCGTAGCTTACTTCGTCTCTCGATCCTTATCCGGAAGTCGAAGGACAAGTTGAAGCACCAGCGAGCTGATAATGACTTTGCCCGCATCCAAGCGACCGCGCCTGAGACCTACGCGGAATTCAAGCAACACCTTGAGCACCTGATTCTGATGGGACCGTACGAGCACTCACTGCTTACTCAACTTGAGTCGGCAGCAGCCAGCAACCAGATTCCTCGCAGTGTCAATATCGTCATCCGGGCGTGGCTCGCCAGCAGACTTGGAAAGGTTCAAGACCGCTTGGTACAGGCCAATATCCTTCGGCGGCACCGAATCATGCATTCAAGGAGAAACTGGCAGTCGTTCAAGCCAGGACCACCTCAAGTCAACCATATTCGTCACCAGGCAGCGTTACCATCTAACCCAAGAACCTCCTCAACTCGTCTAGAACAAGACCGTGAGACGGAACCTATGGAAGGGCGGAGAACAGAAACCGCTCCCTCGGCTACCGTACCAAGACCCCCACTCGAGACCTTCAATACGACAACCGCAAGAGAGTCAAATGCCACAGGAGTTGCGCCTTTGCGGACCATGAGAGGCACATCCGTTGTATCCAAGCTCACCCGAACCGGCCAGAATCAAGACTACCCCAAGGTTTCGTTGCTTGAGAGGACCCCACAGTGTCCATATTGTGGTTTTGTGTTGGACAACCAATATGCTAGGAACGCAATGAAGTGGCAGTAAGTTACTGTTTGCTGCTTTTAGCTCTGTGCCGTTCGGGATAGAACTAACATGGTTTCTAGCGGCCATATTGCATACGATCTGAGTCCGTACACCTGCATCTTTTCCGATTGCTCTTCCCCTTACAATCTCTACACGACGAAGCAACAATGGCTGGCACACATGAAAGCCAACCACAGCGTAACCCGGTGGTACTGTTCGGACTGCTCATTTAGTTCTGGCAATCCCGAGGTCATTTTTGACACGCAAATTGAGTACGAAAGGCACATACTTGACCGGCACAATGATTCAGTCAACATTGTTGGCCTCCCTCTTCTAGTTGATCTGGGAGAACGGAGGGTTATCGAGCCGGTGTCGTGCCCGCTCTGCATTAACGACCGTCGCCTCGTCCTCGTTGATCATGACGACCATATTGCGACTCACCTACATTCATTCTCTCTCCGGGCTCTACCCTGGGATTTTGACCTGGACGAAGACGCTGCTTCCGCTGGCTCAAGTGACTCCTCTCCAGCCGCTGATCCTAATCCTCTTCGGTACGATTTTGACGAGGACTATGAAATTGACCCCGGAATTTTGGAAGCACTGGCGAAACAGACCCGAGATATCTTTGAGCGGCTGTTCAACCAAGAAGAAGCAGACGTTCCAGACCAGCTGGAAGTAAACCTCCAAATGGAAATACCACACGCCACCGCTCTTTTGGCACAAGTTGAACTGTGGGCTAACTTTGGTCTCAGCACGGCCTCTCAGAAGCAGACCTGTGTATCTTTACTCGGGCGGGTACACCAAAATTTGGAGACGCTGGCCACCGAGAAAATTCTGGATACAGTCCAAATGTCTGAGCTTGGAAACAACATAGCTCTTGACATGCAGGCCTTGGAAGAGTGCATCTACCAGGGCGCACGACAGGACCACGACATCTGGCAGGAGGCCTTCAGGTCACTACCATCGGATGCGCAAAAAGGAGTGCAGAGAATGATCGACAGCGATGAAGTAAACTCGGAGCCTCTGGCCAATCAGCTTGACAGTCTTCTAAAACTCTCGTGGAATCTAGAGCAAAAGCTGAGCAAAACCCCATTGACCATGGAGCGCGGTTTGGCGGAGGACATTGCGAGCGCCATTCAACTTCTTGCGGATGACGAATCGATATTGCTGTCTCCGCAAACAAACCTGCCATGGGCAGTCCTTCTGGATGCTATGAAAGTGAGTCCACTGCATCACCTTCACTGGTTTTGCGCATTGGCTTATTCAAATTTTCAGCTTGTACTTCGGCTTTCTGAAACAATTCCTTCTTCTGAGCATGAAGAGGTGAAGCTGCAGAACACGCTTTGGACGTTACGGTTTGCGTTCTGCGCAATTAACCGTGGCAGGCTCTCCGGTTTAGCGTACGGGTTGGAGAACACACCAGAAGAAGCACTCTCTGCACTCCGATTCGGTCTTTTGAAGCTCTATAGCGCCGTTCTTGAGCTCTTGGTCGGTATGAAGGATGAGAATTCCGAGACGAAATCCAAACCCTTGCCCCAACACGGTAGCATGTTAGCTGGCTCGTCAGGCAGACAGACATCGGTCAAGAACACCATAAGAAAAACAAACACAAGTCCCGACACGGCCCCAAAACTCACCGGCATGTTACTGCATTCGATCGACCAACTCGAAGCCGGGATTAAGGCATGTGAACAGAACAAGACTGGAGATATCGATCCTGAGATTCTGAGCTTGCTGGGAGTTGTCCCTGAGCTTCTTGTTGATGCTCGTAGGCAAGACGACCAGGCCAATGACGAGGGAGAGCTGTCCGATGCCGAAGATGACGAGAATTGGGACCTGACAAACGTGGAATGGATCTCTCCTCTACGGTTTGAGGAAATTCACAGGTCTTTACAACGGCAGAAAGCTCTTGGAACGTGCGAGTGGCTGTTGCACCGAGAGAGCTTTGACCAGTGGCACACAAACCGCAATATGTCGGCTATATTCTGGCTCAGAGGCTCTTGTATGTGACCCCTTTACCCAAACACCTCTCTCTGGCTGTTCCGCTGACCAAACATAGTCGGTACTGGCAAGACCTTCCTTTCATCGGCTGTTATTGACCACATCCGGGAAAGCATGGGGACACCGCCCACTTCTGAGGGGTTCGCCTATCTCTACTGTCGGGAGTTAAATGCAGCAGACCGCACGACTGCTGCTCAGCTGCTTCTCAGCCTACTGCGTCAGCTGCTTTCTCCGAACGACAAAAGGGCGCTCAAAATCATTAGGAAGCTCACCCGAGCATGGGATGAGGCGGACTCGAGCAGCCCGGAACTGGTGAAGGACATGGTTCCCGACTGGCTGTTGAAGACCATCGAGTTGTGGCCGATGACAACCCTGGTGCTTGACGGCCTGGACGTGCTTGCACCAGCTGTCCTTTCAGAAACCATCATAACCTTGCGATTTCTGTTGGAGAGGTCTCAGCGGCCCTTAAAGCTCTTTCTGTCTAGCAAAGACAATGGAGAGGTAGCTAAGCTCACAAGATCGACCGGCGCGCTGTACGAAGCCAGTCTTCAACACTGGGCTCCAACTGAGCTTGGCCGAGACGACAAAGTCTTTCCTCACACCTTTTTTGACATCGAAAGGGTGATTGAACATGAATGGAAGGAGATACCACCTGATGTTCGAGATGCAGTCGCTCAAAGTAGCGAGGGAGTGTGAGTTTCATCAGCACTCCTGGGTCTGCTCTTGGTGATCTAGGCTGACCCAAGTTTCAGCTTCCTTTGGGCCGTGCTTCAAACTCGAAGACTTCGTGATCTCAACGCCAACAACGTCACAATCTCTACCTTGAACTTGCTGCCGACCGCTGATGAGCTCTTTCAGATCTATCAGAAGGCTGAAGAAGAGGTCAACCAACTGAACAATGACGACCAACTACTTGCCACACGAGCAGTAAGATTGGTGCTGGCTGCGAGACACCAGCTGGTGACAAGCGAGGAGCTCTTCTCAGCGCTCCGCATCGACCCCGAGACAGATGATCTCCAGCTTCGCCCTGAAACCAGCAGAAAGAGGCTAAGATACCTCACGCCGGATATCCTTGTCCTAGATTGGGATCCAGATCTCGGAGCCGTCTGGAGATTGACTCATGGAGAATGTGCCAGTCTCTTTCGACAGTTGAAGCAAGAGGGAAGACTTGACACCGCCCGGATACACCTCAAGTTCCTTCTCCAGGCCTACCAAGAGCCCTCGCAAACATCGCTTCCGCAAGTTGAGGCAATGTTTGACCCCTCCCACCAGTTTCACATCTACGTACGCCATCACTGGGCGCTTCATGTTCAAGCCTACCAAGACTGGGCGGAAGAATCAGACCCATTGCTGGTTCATTTACTGAAAAAGTTCCTTGGCTCACCGGGGACGACAAGTCTCCAGTACCAACAATGGTTCAAGCAAGTCGAGATGGGCCAAGAGGACGTGGTTCGGCCCCCGTCAAGCGCCTTCCCCCGAGCTCTCCTAGAATCTATCGCACCAGGGACCCAGTGCTTGTTCACGATGTGCGTATTCGGATGGTTTGATCTCCTCAAGGATTGGTTCACAAACGATGGCCTGGATCTCTCGGTGACAAACCGACAGCGGAAACCCCTCCTCGAGATTGTCAGCTCCAATACCGGCGGCGGAAGGACAATCACCATCGGCCGGCAGCTCGTGGAGCTCGGGATAGATGTCAACCAGCCGCAGGTTGGGAAAGAGCGCAGCGCTCTCGCCTCAGCTGTGTTGGCAGGCGACGCTGAGTGGGTTCAGTTCCTCATCGATCACGGAGCGAGCGTGACCCCTGACCCCGGAGACGCATTGGCTCTAGCAGCGGCAATGGACCGGCGTGACCTGATCCGGATCCTCCTCCAGGCAGGAGCCGAGGTGAATGGCAGCGAACTGGCAGCAGCAGCGGCATCCGCAGGATTTCAGACGGTGCAGATGCTCCTTGAAGTTGGTACTGGAATGGGCGCCTCGGGGGCTCTCCGAGAGACAGCGAAGAATACAGGCCCAGACACGCCAGAGATCGTGTTCTTGCTGGTCAGCCACGGCGCAGATGTCAACCTGGAGAACGGAATCTCTGGATCTCCGCTGAGCCAGGCTTGCAGACACGAGAACCTACCCTGCCTCGGGGCCCTTATCGAGGCAGGGGCCAATATCAACCAGCAAAGTCACTCCAATCGCACTGGTAGCGCTTTGGCAATCGCGGCAGAGAAAGGAAGTTTGCCCTGTGTCGAGGCACTCATCGAGGCTGGGGCTGATGTCAGTCAGGTGCTGTCTGCCGGGAGTTACGGCAGTGCGCTTGCAGCGGCGGCAACCACAAAACACATCGACTGCTTGGAAGCTCTGCTAGATGCCGGAGCGGAAGTCAACCAGCAACTTCAGTTTGGGGACTATGGCAGCGCCCTAGCCGCCGCGGCCTTCCATTCCAACGCGGATGGCGTCGGCGCCCTGCTTGAAGCCGGCGCTGACCCTAACCTGCCGCTTCCAGATTGCGGCAAAAGGCTTGGAAGTGCCTTGGCAGCGTCGGTCCCGTCTGAGGAATGTCTGCGTCTCCTGCTTGACGCAGGGGCGGATGCCAACCAGTTGCTCCCGCCACGGGTGGGCTCTCGTGGGAATTGGAAAGGGGGAAGTGCACTCGCAATTGCTGCCGAAGAGGGGTTTGTAAACTGCGTAGAGATCCTCCTCGCGGCCGGGGCAAGCCCTAACCTGCTGCACATAACCGAAGGACTGAGATGTGGCAGCCCCCTGGTTGCCGCGGCGTTTGCGGGAGAGGTCGACTGCCTCCAGGCGCTCATCAGGGCCGGGGCCCGCGTCGATGAGGAGGTGCTAGTAGGCATCTACGGCACAGCTCTGATGGCGGCGGCGGGACAGGGACAACAAGAGTGTGTGCGGTTGCTCGTGGAAGCTGGCGCCGATGTCAACAAGCAGGTGCGGGGCCATCCTGGGAAATGTCAGACTGCCCTTGTCGCCGCGGCGTACATGGGAAGATGGCTCTGCGCAGTCTTTCTGCTCGACAATGGAGCCGTGGTGAACCAGCAACTGGAAGGAGGGTTCAGGAATGCCCTAGAGGCAGCCCTTGCTCCGGTGAGCGACGAGGAGATGGAGATTTGCGAACGAGAGCCGTGGTTGGGGACAGTGTTTTATCGACGACCGCCGGAGCCACTGCTGCGGACCAAGGTGAGGGTGGTCAGCTTGCTCAAGGGGCAGGGCGCGGAGGAAGAAAGCGTAGTGTGAATTTTGGTTGAATTTTGAAGCATGAAGTTGTCCATTGACTCCTTTGCGCCTGCTCCGTCGTGAAGTTCGTGTGGTGGTCCCCTGCTTAGTCATCTATCAAGCAGAGCTCGGTCCAAGTGGGCCCACCGTCAACCGAATTGCATGCGACTCGGCTGCAGCGATCGCGAACATTTTTGATGGAGAAGCAACCCCCAGCCCGCGACGCCAGCCATGCCACCCAGATTACCGTTTGCGCAGGCGGCCCGGTGCTGCTCTGCAGCAATTGAGGCGTCTTCAAGGCCGACCAGCAGCCTTGTGTCGCTCTTTGCCGCCCTCTCGGTGCAGACACGGAGCGCCTCGATCCTCGCCAGTCTTTCCGACAACAAGGGCGCCTACCAGAAGCGCATCCGCAGAGGTCGCGGTCCCTCCTCCGGCTACGGCAAGACGGCCGGTCGTGGTCATAAGGGTACGAAGCAGCGCAACAAGGTCAACACGTGGTTCCAGGGTGGTCAGACACCGCTCATTGTCAGCCATGGTCGGATGGGCTTCATCAACCAGCGAGTAGCTTCACATATTGGTCTCGCGTGGACAGGTTCCTGACTTTTTACAGCCGTGCTCCGGAGATGATGGAGCTGAACATCGACCGCCTTCAGTCCTGGATCGACGCCGGCCGCATCGACGCCACGAAACCGATTACACCCCGCGAGATCATCAAGTCCGGCGTCATTGGTGCCACCATCAAGGACGGCATCAAGCTTCTCGCTCGCGGCGGAGATCAGATGAAGACGCCCATCGACATTGTCGTGTCGCGGGCATCCGCCTCGGCGATCAAGGCGGTCGAGGGAGCGGGTGGCAAGATCATGACAAGATACTACACCAAGGAGTCCATCAGGCGGCTGGTCAAGGGCGAGAGCATTCACACGGTTACGCCGCTCCCCGTGGGGCCGGAGCATGTCGCGGGCGTGCTGGCGCAGGCGAAGGCGACGAAGAAGCACTACTACCGGCTGCCCGACCCGACAAGCCGTTGGGACATCGAGTACTACCGCGATCCCGCGCACCGCGGCTACCTGAGCCACACCCTGCAGCCGGGCGAGTCGCCCAGTTTGTACTTCAAGGTGCCCGGCACTACGGCCATTGCGAACAAGCCGAAGGCCAAGGACAAGGAGGCCGAGTCGAGGTTGTTCTAGACTTGAGAATTTTTTGGTCTTGGGGGGACATGTATTCTACGTTGGCCAGCACTGTACAATCCATCACTGTATTAATCCATGATTGCTCAACAATGCTTCTTGCTCCGTTTCTCAACAGTGAGCGGATTGAGGCGAGGAAGTCAGAAACTGTGGCTGATGCGCCAAAGCGTGCCTGATCAGCCACTTCACGTTCTCCAATTGCAACCTTAACCTGGAAGCTACCCCTGTCGCTCTTGCTCAACTCCCAGCCCCTTCGTCCTTCTCTCCGCTGACGACATCGTTCCTGCTTCATCACCTGAGCTTTGGACGCCTCTTTCGATTTCTTCTCAGGCCCCTGGGATTTTTACAACCCACTTCGGCGTTGTTTTTGGGATTGAATTCTTCTTGTTAGCGTTGCGCGTTACGAGTCGCATTACGACGACCATATCGCGCCGAGGCGCTTGGAGATTCGCCCCCAAAACCCCCGCTGCCAGCCGCGCGAAGTTGCGAAACCACGAGAAGACCCCACGATTCATTTCCGCGATCCGAGAAACGCCCGCCATTTTTTGTTGTATCCGACACTTCTCTGCTTACCACCATGTCTCTCTTCGGTAGCTCACCGCCCGAGGAGCCTTCTGGACTGGGCTCTAGCCATTTCGACAATAGCAGGTCATCCCTCTTCGACGAGGAGCCGCCCATGACCAAGTCAACCACCAGTGCACTATTCGCCGATGACGATGTTGGCGCCGACTCCCCTTGGGATATGCCGACGCCTCGCAAGCAGAAATCCCGCGCCGACATGATCCGAAACCTGCTCCCCGCTTCCGATGTGCCCGAGAGCTACGTTGAGGTCTTTGATAAGGTCGCCAGTGAAGATGGAAGGGGAGGGCGGATCGGTCCTGGTGGGGTTGCGAGGACACTGGCTGCGGCAAAAATTGGCGCCGATGCGCAGGCACGCATCATGGGCATTGTTGCGCCGGGGCACGAAGGCGAGGAGGCAACGCTGGACAGGAATCAGTTTCATGTGCTGTTGGCTTTGATCGGCCTGGCGCAGGAGGGTGAGACCGTCAGTCTTGATGGGGTCGATGAGCGGCGTCGAGGTGGGTGATCTGTCTTTTCTTGCTGCTCCTCCAAGCCACACCCCTCCCCAGGAGTTGCTTCACCTCATCCTCCCATGCCCACTCACGGCCTCCCCCCCGATCCCCGGCCCTCGTCCGCGGCTGCATCTGCCGGAGTGGGCCCCATCTCTTATCGGTGCTAACCCGGTCACGTCAATCCCCCAGATCTGCCCCAGCCCGAGCTCCACGACCTTATCGAACGGAGACTGGCTCTCCCGCATCTCGAAGAACTGGCGGCGAAGCCTCCCCAGAGACCCGCATCACCCCCAAAAGCCCCTGAATCGGTCTCGCCGAAGCGACGCCGTACCGTGAGAAGACCGTCGATGGACTATCCCGAGGACCCCTGGGGCACACCCGACGTGCACCATCACCAAAACCATGCGCCGGAACCACCACGAACCAATGGTGAGGAGGGTCCATCGGCGGTTACCAATGGGAATACCTTGGGAACCAGCCCGCAATCGACGCTGCCCCGCCGGACAACTTCAACCTTTACCACCCCTGCGCCGCCATCAGGAGGTGGCTCCTCAGTTACAGAATCTCCCGGCGCCTGGGGATTCTTCGATGGCAACCCCCCATCCGCAGGCGGATTCGGGGAGCCAGCACCTAATCCCATTGCGCCCTTTGCGGCCGGCGGGCCTCCTCGGGACCCGAGTGGCATTCTGCCACCAGTCCCTGGCCCCAACAGGGTTATTGGCGGTGGAAGAACGGGGACCCCGGTGGAGGAGACGATTCTAGTTTCGCTGATGCCGGAGAAGGAGGGGATGTTCCTGTTCCAACATCACAACTACGAAGTGACAAGCTCGAGGAGGGGCAGCAAGGTTATCCGTCGGTACAGTGATTTTGTGTGGCTGCTTGACTGCTTGCACAAGCGGTACCCGTTTCGGGTGTTGCCACTTCTGCCGCCGAAACGAGTCGCTGTCAATGGAAATCACCTATCGAACGATGGGGCCTTTATCGAGAAGCGGCGACGCGGCTTGGGGAGGTTCCTCAATTCGCTCGTTCGGCACCCTGTCTTCGGCCAGGAACAACTGGTCATCATGTTCTTGACTGTCCCAACAGTAAGCGCCTCTCTCTTCTAGCTTCTCTGTCGTTGACCATGGCTGACGTGGAGTGCTCAGGAACTTTCCGTCTGGCGAAAGCAGGCGACCATTTCGGTGCAAGATGAGTTCACTGGCCGACCCTTGCCCCCTGGCCTCGAAGACTCCCTCCCGTCGACCATCGAAGAGCTGTTCAGCCGCACCCGGGCCGGGGTCAAGCGCAGCGCCGAGTTGTACATTGCAGTCTGCAACATTATGGACCGGCTGGTCAAGCGCTCGGAGGGTGTGGCGGCGGATCACGCCCGCATCGCGCTGTCACTCGTGGCGTTGACGGAAGTAAGCGCTGACACATACGCGACGGACACGAACGAGGTGCCATTGCTCAATGACGGGCTGGTGGCCATGAACAGGCACCTCCGGACGGCGCAGAGCCTGATGGAGGACGAGGCAAAGGCCTGGGACGAGGGTGTTCTGGAAGACCTCAAGCGGCAACGGGATGCCCTCGTCAGTCTGAGGGATCTGTTTGATCGGCGGGAGAGGCTGGACAAGGACAACATCCCCTACCTCGAGAAGCGCATCACGTCGAATGAGACAAAGCTGGCTGGACTGAGGGCGAAGCCCGAGGGGATGGTGAAGCCGGGAGAAACTGAGAAGGTTGTCGAGGCGATCATCAAGGTAAGACACGGCCCCCTTTCGCGGCTCGCCGGGGCTGCGGCTAATAAGTTGATAGGACAAGGAGTCGATAGTCAACCAACACAACCGGTCCGTCTTCGTTAAGGAGTGCCTTCGCGACGAACTCAGCTACTTCCAGCATACCCAGTACCATGTTTCGCGGTGGAACCAGGACTGGGCGCAGGAGCGCGTCAAGTACTCAGAGATGCTGGCCGAGAACTGGAGACGGCTGCTTGATGAGCTTGAGGGCATGCCGCTGGGAGATTGAGTGTGTCGTTTGTGGGACGGCGTAATTCTGGAACGGGGGGTGGCAGTCTGCATAAGTTGTTCCTGTGGAGGTCATGTTCACGGTTGCGTTATCTTCTCCATGGGTGGCGTTGTGCTTTCGACTTGTTGAATGATTCGGGCAAGCAAGTACATAGCAGGACGCTTGAGGTTGATGATACCCATGGATCAAACATCCACTCTTTACCAATGCGATTGTTCTTGCGGAATCTACGATCTGTGTCACCCATCGTCAGGGACCATTGGCGGTGCCAAGCAGGGGGCGGCGTTGTTGGGCTTTGTTGGTGGCTTGGACGCGGGACGGGCCGCACCTCTCGAAAGTGCTGCTCACGGACAAAACACCATCGAGAATTCACCGCGAGCTTAAAACACCCCTTCCATCAACCTTTGTCCCACGACTTCATGCGGCACACCTCGGATGGTCCCGACTCGCCCCACGATGCCAAGACCTCAGCACGACATGCCCCACCGCGGCACATTGGGCTGCGACCCCCCGCCATGACGTTTCCCGCTCCTGCCCTCCCGCACTTTCAAGCACGGGCAATTGCTTGGGCAGCTGCATCCATGGAGACTTCCCGCTTGCCAGAAATGTCTTTTTGAGGGGAAACCATTCCAGGGATATCTCAGTACCCAACCTCGCCCACCGGTGATCTCCACGAACGACCATCCGCTCTCGACTCTGCCTTGAGCTAACCCGGGTCCCCGCGTCCAGCACCCGAGCGGAGCCCTCTGCCCCGTTATTATCAGTGTTATCGCATGTTGCGCGACCAGTTCGACACCAATCTCGACGGTTCTGCCTTGAGCCTGCTTTCTCTTGGCACTCCCTCGCCTCAGACAACCGCTCTCTCGATTTTCAAAAGTCTCCCGTTATTGTGAAGCCGGATCTGCTGCGACAACAAGCTTGGATTCCCCGCTGTGCGACGAGCCGTGTACCACCCGTCCACCTCTTTACTTCCCTCGATCCGCGCACCGCCTCTGCCCTGAAACCGCCAGAATGCCGTCGAGCGCAGCGCCAAAGCTCACCAAGGAAGACGCGGCGTATCAATTTCTGGGCGTGACAAAAACGACAAGAGAGAATGCGCAACGAGTGGGTTTTCAAGTCCCCCCCTCTCAGATCCCACGAGACGGCGCTGCCCATCGTCTCGCCCTCTCGCATCGCATGGCCGACGGCGTAGTCTTTCGGCCCGATATCGATGGGCCTTCGATCCTTGCTTGCATGACACGGGGCGCGCTGACTGCTGGGTGGAATGCGACAGTACCTGAGGAATAACCACTACAATGTCGAGGCCGCCCTGAACCAGTAAGTTTGGCATTCTGTCTTGTGCAATTTTAGCGGCTGTCCCTCTTGTTTCCCCCGCGGGGGCACTGGTTGCCGCTCTTTGGACCTGGTGTTGTCGCAAGGTCATCCGCCTCTGGTACCCCCTGACAGAAGCAACACGACAAGGATCGTGGAACCGTTCTGGAAGGCGAGATTGCCCTTGGAGTACATGTCTCATATAGCTTGCGACGGCCAAACGAAACCTCCCTTGTTCCCCTCGTTTTCTGTTCCTGTTTCTTTTGCTTGGGCGGCGTTTTGGTCTTGTGGGTTGAGGAAACAACCTTTGCTCCCATCTCAAACGGCATCTCAGTGGAGCCGGATTGTCATGTTGTTTTATCCGCACACTCCGTCTTCCACTTGAGCCTGTGTTTCCATCTCATCCATTCCTTCCCGCTACTTTTTATGACTGCACTGGCTGCAGCATCCCCTCCTGCCATGTTCCGCCGTCTCTTCAATTCCTGTTTCCAAAAGCGGCCAGAACACTCGCCTTCACACTCCCCCCACCTCCAAGGGCAACCAGAGACGGACGGCAGCGACACCACCCTGGTGTCCATCCAAATACCACACTCTCCAAAGTCCTCCAAGGACCGGCCCGTTGTCACCGCAAGTGAAGAGGCAGAAACACAGCTCCAAGCTACTCATCACACATCGGAGACCATGCCGAGGAGTACCAAGGGGAAAGCGAGACCAAGGTCGCCCAGCGACCGCAAGCCCTATCTGCGAGCCCATCAGTCGCCGAGGTCCGATCCCAACTCACCCCAGCGTCACAACTCGCACTCTTGTTTTACACACCGAACCATTCGGCTCAAAATACTAATCATATATCTCATCCACAGGTTCTTCTCCGATACTCAGAATGGCCGCTCAGTGACGAGCAAGTCAAAGCAGTCCAAGCTCGAGGAGGCCAAGGACGTGAGCATCAACGAGGCCAAGATCACCCAGCAGTTGGAGCAGCTCTTCAATGAGCTCGTTCCGAGTAAGTACAATCCACGCTTTTCCGAGCAGAGCTCAAGACTCACCCACTGTCAGAAACGGACGCGGAAGGAAATTCGGTATCGCCTGATACGATCAAGAAGACGGACGAGATCGGCCCCGACGAATGCATGGACTACTACATCAACCTGATGAGCGCCAACCCCGCCAACTACGAGCCGCTGGTCATCTCCCAGATCCTCAACGCCACATCCTTCTTCACCATCCAGCGGGAAGAGTTCCTCAAAGGCTGGACCAAGGTCATCAAGGAGAGCAAGGGCGCCGTCACCGCCAACTTCGCCTCGCAGAAGCGTTTCGTGCAATCCCGCATCCGCCAGGCCACCACCGACCCTGCTGTCCACAAGACTCTCTACGACCTCGCCTTTGAGCTGCTCCGCGAACCCCCCGCCCGCGCCATCGACATGGGCATGGCGCTCGCATTCTGGGGCGGCCTGTTCGACCCCGCGACGTACCCGTGGCGCTCAGGTGGCGTCGACTGGGTTGCGGAGTGGCACGAGTATCTCAGCGGGCGGTTTGGTGTCAAGGGGTTGAACGAGGACGGCGAGACTGTGGTTGTCCGCTGGACGCGAACGGTAAGCAAGGATCTGTGGAGCCAGCTGAGGTTGTTTCGCAATAAGACGGTTGCGGAGGGCGGGTTGGGGTTCTGGTCCGAGGAGCAGGCGTGGCCGGGGCTGGTCGATGAGTTTGTGCTGTGGTGCAGGGAGAAGGGGATTGCGAAGGCCTAGGGCGGTCAGAGCATCGCCATACATAGGTTGATGGGGCTGCGAGGAGCAGCGAGAAGGACGCCACAAGGCCTTCGGCTTCTACGAGGAGATGTGTCTTTGGACCTTAGAATTGGAAGGAGAGGGATGGAGGGACGGAGCGAGGGCTTGGGCGAGTCAGATTGGGGATGCATCATTCAGGGTCCTTCATTTATCACATGTGTTTGGAGCGGCGGTTTCGCTTCATGTATATGGCTGGGGCTTGCATTCACGGCGAGGCTGGAGATAGAACGGTCAAAACAACAAGACTTCTCCATACCAATCCTGTCTGACGGGTGGTTGGGTGTGATGCCGTGCTGTGTGCTGCAATTGGCAGGAGGCAGCGAGGGGAACAACCTTACCTCAGGGGAACAGTTGCAAGCAAACCATTGAAGCGACGAGGCCGCCTTGGCCGCCTGTTTGTGAGCCTCTCAGTGCTTGAAGTCGGCCCGGTAAGAAAGGATTTGCCACCGGAGTAGCAACATGGCCGAAGATCGTTGTACCGGCAGCGAAATGGTGTTCTGAAGTTCGGGCTCACATGTCTGGCTTCAGGGAACCTCCAAACCCCTGTCAGTAACCAACCCCAAACCACATGAACCACTGGGAAATCAAGTTTTGATCCTTCCCCTATTGTCCTCTTGCCATGCCTGAGCCAAGGGGGGGTATTTCAACCCAGGCAATTCTATGATACATGTACAACACATATCGTACAGACCCTCACCCGCAACGCTGGCTGATGCTGCAAACCACTCCCGTCGAACCCTACAGTTCTATCATCAATGCCTTGTTGTGTTCACTCGCCGCTCGGAGCTCCTCCAGCCCCGCAAGCAGTGTGTTCTCCTGTGTCGCCCCAACGTCGAGGTCCCTCGGATCGAGGGGATTCCTCTTCCACTTGTATACCCCTCCCAACCTTATGCCCCATCGCAAACCAACCCCAACCCGCGAATACCAAAACCGCACCCATTGTTCACTCCATCTGCTTCCACAACACCGGGCCGAACTTGCTCAGCGTCTCGAGCTTGCCGTCGCCGAGCTTGACGCCGCCGGAGCGGATGACGCGGGGGTCGACGCGCAGGGTGCTGCTGACGGCCTGGTGGGTCTTGATGCCGGCGTCGTAGCGCAGCACAAAGTAGTGGCCCTTTGTGTAGCGGGTCTGGCTGCGCGAGACGGCGCGCGGCAGCATGAAGGTGCCCCAGTTGGCGACGTCGCGGATGACGCCGCCCTGGCGGAGGATAAGCTGGCCGGCGGTGAGGACGATTCTGCAGGACGAGGAAGTGGTTAGTATCGTTGAATATGGGAAGGCGGGATCGGTATCGAAGGAGAGATGGGACGTGGGGGGAGGTTCGTTCGAGGGGAGGGATGGGAGAGACGCACTCCTTCACCTCGGCGAGGTTGCCGGGGCGGACCTGGAGAGCAGATGTTAGCACTAGGGCGGGGAATTGGCATCTGGCGGACAGGGTGAGATGCACTCACAATGCCAATCGTCTCGTACAGCATCTTGGAGGTTGGGCGACGCGGGGGAGTGGTCGTGGCCGGGTGTGGGGAGTTGAATCGCGGGTCGCAGTCTCCAGCCGCTGGGCAGGCGCAACCACCAGCCGTCAACAGCGGGTTCTGTAAATTTTGGCGGCAACGTCCGAGATTCTGCCGCATTTGCCCACACCGCCTTCTTGTGTTGGACGTTTGCCAAGACAATCTGAACTCCCAGGCTCCGTCTCGAACATCTCTCAGACACAGACCAAACAAACAAGCAATCCCATCGGTAACGGTATTTTAGATGCCTCTGATTAGTATGACAAAGCAAAAAACGAGCACGGAAATGGCTTGGTTTCTCCAAACCACATCGCCGAGCCGAATGACACTACCGCCAACAGCAACAACTCCTTAGCCCTTCCATCACTTCCCGACCCCAAACTCCTCACTCGGACCCGGACAAACTCGGGCCTCCCTCCCTATACATCGTCCCAGGAAGCAAAGGCGTCGAGCAGGAGCCTAGGATTTATCTGATGCTATGAGCATCAGCCGAAAGGAAAAGACGAAAAAAATCCTCCTGCCGGCCAAAGGCCCTTTCAGTCCTGTTCCAGTTATCGGGTCTGCTGGTAATTTGGCGATGGACAACCGAGTCCGCCTAATCCACCCACTCCTCGTAGTCCTCGTCATTCTCATCATCCCGCCACTCCAGCCAGTCGCTATCCTGACCGGCGCTCGACAAGGAATCTCGAACCCCGCCCTCTTCTGGTTCCGCAGGCGGCTAATCTGAGTCACCGCTTGCGGGAAGGGTCGGCGGGTTGAGTGAGTCCCACTTGCTGTCCATGTAATCGCTGTCCAGCGCTGTCAGCAACCCATCCCACACAATTTCCCTTTTCAACGAAACCACTCACCTGCTAATCTCGCAGAGCTTCACCCCCCTCTCCCTCATGGCCACCAAAAACCTCCTCTTCGTTCTCTCGCGCTTGAACTGAGCCATGACGTCCCCCCTCGCACTCAACTCCTTTCCTTCCTTGCCCTTGCCCTTCTTCTGCACCACCACCACCCTCAAGTTCCCCCGCGCAAACATGACCTCCTGGATGTCGGTCGGGTTCAGGTGGAAGTCGTACGGGTCTTTGAACACAGACCACTTGGCGGGTTTGACGGACCGCAGCACTTGGTGCTCGTACACCTTGTCCTTGTCGACCCAGTGCCAGTACTGCGTCACGCGGACGTTGCTTGCGATAGTGCGCGTTTTGACCTGGTGCAGGTGCCAGTCCTCGTCAGTCAGCGCGTCCCCGCTGAGCGAGTCGGCCGACGTGTACCCGTCGTACTCGAGCAGTTCGACCATGAGGTCGTCTTGCTTCGGTTTGACCGCTGACGGGGGAAGAGGGCTGTGCAGGACGATGCGCGTCTTTTTGGCGGTTGTAATCGTCGGGGTCGAGTCGGCCGAGGACGAAGCGCGGCTCGTGATGATCTTGATCTTTTTTGGACGGGGTTGAGCTACGACAGTGGCTGCGGCTGCCGCTGTGACGGTGGGCGCCGCTTTCGCCGGACTCCCCGATGCCCTCAGGCTTGACCTGCTAGGAGTGGACTCGGGTGTGGCGTGGGTTTCCTTCCGCTTCAGGGACCGCGGCGCAGTCGCCTTCCGACTGCTGCCGCCGCCCGTCTCCCCGTTCTTGGAGGATGCATGCGCCGGCGGCCGTCCCACGCGAGAGAAGCCGTTGATTTCCCGCAATTGCTCAATCTTGGCGTCATGATATGCCTTCTCAAGCCAAACAGGGAGATTAAATTTGTCCCCTTTTTCCTGGTACATCTCATGGATGCGGTGCCTCAGCCAGTCGGAGGGCTTGACGTCGAGGTTCATCTTGGGCAACTCATCAAGGAGTAGCTGGGCTAAGCGGAAGAGGGTATCGTAATGGGTGAGCCGAGGGGTGATCCAATCCTTCGCGACCAGCTGGTATGGGTGAAGGTCGCCTTCCTCCAGGAATTTCAGGATGGTACGACCTCGCTTCGCGTCCCGGTTTGCCAGGTGTTTGTCGCGGGAGGTGGATTTTGCCTGTTCGAGTTGATCGTACTTCTCTTGATGCTTCCGGAGCTGGGGCATGACGATGTCTTCGATCGGTGCCCAGAGCTCTTTCTCCCAGTACTCGTCGGCCGGCGAAATTTTGGCCAGAGGCACTCCACGCATGATAGGAGGGTCTGTGTAAACCTCACCATCGTTGCGGAGGCACAAAACTTCCTTGTTAATCTCTGGCAGCATGCTGGCGTCCGATCGGAATGACGCATTTACAGGTGTCGCGGGGGCCGGGAGTGGCTTCCGGGTCGTGGGGAGTGACTTCCGCGGCCCTTTCTTCGCTGCTGCCGTGCTGCTCTCTCCAGCACTCTCTCCTGTGGCGCGGCTGGGCGTCGGACTCCCAGCCTGTGGCTCCATCGTCTGACTCCCAGATGAGTTTACCGCCTTGAAGCCGCCAGCAGACGTGACAGTCTTCCGTGGTGATCTAATGACCGACCGTGGCGGTGACTGGGCTGGAATACCATGCTGAGGCGCCTGTTGCTGGAGGGAGGCGCCTTGACATCGACGCTTTAGCCACTCGCAGTTCCCGCATCGAGGGAAGTCCGACCCGTCAACCACGACGCACTCATGAAAAGGACCATGCTTGAGAGCACACTCCATGCATGGCCGGCCTTGTATTTCCCCAGTCGCCTGAATGTAAAAGCTCAGGTACTTGACAGCCCTGGCCTCGCTGTGCTTCGGACGTGGAGTAGACCTGAGATCGTCCGCTGTAAAACTTCCGCCTGGCCGTACTTGGACGCGGCGCTTGAGCGACCGATTCTTGAGGCTGTCAATGAGGGCATTTGGCGCGTCGAGCGGCTGCAGCCGTCCGAGTATGTCACCCAACTTGTCCACAACTTCAGGACCGGCCGGGTCAGGTTCTTTGGGGCTCAGCGCCGGCATCCTTAATTCGTTCGGGAGGGAGATAGGGGTATCCAAAGCCGGTGTGGTATTGCGGGAGCTGAGCTCAGACGAGGATGAGGGATAAGTGGGTGCCAGGGGCATCGTGGGCTCTGCGCTTGCAGCCATTGCTACATCCTCTGCTTCCTTCGACGTTTGAATATCGGGCATCTCGATATCTTCTTCCACAGACCCCGATTTGGCTGCGGGGACGCCGGGGCCTTCGGCCTGCGGTGTAGGGATCGACTCCTGGGTGACCGCGGCACTATTGACTTGCTGAGCGGCGTTGAGGGCCGCCGTACTGTCTTCGATACCGAGGGTGTTATCAGGAGCAGAAGGCGTAGTGAGATGGGCTTCTTGATTGGGGCTGGGTGACTCGACTTTTGGCTCAGGCCCGACCGTAGGTTCAAGCTCAGCCATCGGTTGAGGCTCAGCCATCGATGCCTCGACAGGGTCCCCAGGTACCTCGACGCCATCCGTGTCATTGTCGCTAGTTGAGGGCTCGACATCCATCATGTCCGCGTCATGGTCCATAGCAGGATCAGGTTCGAGGTGCCCATTCAGCAGCTCAAGCGCAGCCATCGCCCCTCGCTCCGCCTCCCTAACTGCGGGTTCTTGCTCCGGCTCAACAGGAGGCTCTTCACCAGCTGGAGTATCGAGTTCCTTTTCCTCCTCGGCAGGTGGTTCTTGCTCAGGCCTTCCATCTTCGGCCCCGTCGGTGGGCGTCTCGGAGTCGAGAGAGTCATCTTCGCTCATAGAGGATTCAAGTTCCTCATCCTGATCCTCTTCGTCGTCTTCTCCGCTAGAGGATTCCTTGGCATCGGGCATCTCCTCCTCCGCAACGGACGGCCCCGGCTCCTCCACGTGTTCTCCATTAGGCAGCACCTCGCCACCCGAGACTTGCTCCCCCTCTTCCTGCGCTTCAAGCCCAACCCGCACGCGCTCCTCCCCTTCTTCCATCCCTTCACCTCCCTGCGTCTCATCAGCCCGCTTATCCCCTTCCTCCTCCCCCATCCCCTCCGCATACGCCTCCCCACCCCTCCGATAGGTCCCAAACCACTCCCGCCGCACATCATCTTCATCCTCCCGCTCCCTCCTCTTCCCCTCCATCGTGGCCTCGTACTCGGCCTCCATGGCGCGCAGCACAGCCTCGCGCGCGTCGTACTGGTCGCGCAGGGCGCGCAGCTGGCGCAGCAGCTCGGTTTGCGCATGATAATTGCCCAGCAGGTAGCGGCGATGGTCCTCGGAGCGGATGCGCAGGTCCTCAGCTAGCGCGGCGTCCTCCTTTTCGCGGTAGGCGCGCATCGACGCAAAGTAGTTGCGCTCGATCTCGTCCCAGGGGCCGTCGTCGCCGCCGCTGTGGCCGAGGGAGGGGGCTGTCATTGTAGCGGTGGTGGTGGTGGTGGTAGGTCTGGTTTTGTGGTTGCGTGAAATGGGATTGGGATGGAGATGTTGAGAACGGAGTTAGGATGTTGAGATCGATAGACAGTGATGTGGGTTTGTAATGAGTGAGTGACTGTCAGATGAGTGAATGAACAGATGCCTGAGGTCTGAGATGAGTCCAGTCAAATGGATCACTTGGATCTGTGCGGCATAGGATGAGAAAGGATGACGTTGTCGCTGTAGGCGTGCATCAACAAGTCCTAGTATGAGTCGGTAAAATTGATACTTGGTCGGTAGTATTGAGAAATGACCATTGCGGGGGTGAGCCGAAGGTTCTAGATGTCAAAAGGTTGCCTGTTCTCAAAGTCAGCGCAAGATTTTTACATTTTCCAAGAGGGGAAAAATTCACCTGAGTTGTTTGCGGGAAGGAGCCACGGTCGGAGATTACGTGTCTTTTGGTGCGCTGTACCTCAGGTATCGAGAGAGGGAAAGCGCGTTCAGGGCGGAGGCTACCTTGGAAAACACGAGAAACCGGAGCGATCAATTTGTTGATAACCAGGTTGAAATTCACGATGTCGCCGCCAGTTGAAAAAATATCGCGAGATCACCGGCCTGGCGCAATGCCCGGAAGCCAAAAGGTACACGTGGTGATGGGTGCAGGCATAGGTCTGACACCCTGAGCACGGTCGCGTGCTTCGTGGCTGTGTTTCAATGAGCACGACTTGCCATTGAGAGAAAGGGAGATGGAAGAGACTACATACCTAGCACGGCTTTGAAATGTCAGGCGGCCAACACTGGCCGCGACTGGAATTCAGACGAGAGTGGCGCCTTTGGTTGTTGTCGGGAAATGGGTGTTGGGTGGTTGGTTATGAGCGGCCAGCTTTGGAGCGGAAGCAACGGCTAGGTCAGGAGATGAAGAGGCTAGGTTTGGGAAATCTCACTAATGGCGTCCAAGCTCGGGGCAATGTGAGCTGATAAGCGGCCCTAAAAGGAACCGGCGGATTGGCGGGCTTTTGCCAATGCCAACCCACCGCCGCCTAGGTTGCCCTCCTAGGAGAAGCAATGTGCTGACCACACAACTGGGAAGAGACACCTTGGCTGCTCCTGTATGTCAGACCCAGCACCCAATTCTCACGATCTTACCGACGGGAGCCCGAAACTCACTCCTCACAAGAACGCGCTCCAAGGAGACGGCAAATGTCAACGGGATAAATTCCTTTTGGCTCGTGTTAGTTGCAATCCTAGTCGAGTGGATCCTGGAGGTTCCTTGTCCTTGCACATCAAACAATTCGGGGGAGACGAGCGGCTGACATGCAACTTGAACAAGGAATCTGACTTTTCAAAAATTATGTATTTATGCCCATGGTTCCCGCTGCGCCGCAAGCACAGTCGAACTCCCCCAGTCAGACTGCTAAGGATGTTAAGATAAAAAGCTAGCTCAAGTGTATACGGCGGTGCCATGAGAGAAATAGGAAATGAACAACAAAGAAGTATTACCAAAACGTCATGATGAAAGCCCAGGCCCTGTTCCCACGGACCGCCACCACAACCTATTCCCTTCGCTCATTCCATCCGTTTAAAGACCCCAAAACCGACGCCAAAAAAAAAAAAAAAAGTCCCGAAGCAGCCAACACGCTGATGCTCTCATGAAACACAAATTTGAAGTGCTATCGCGGCTGCATCTCAGGCCGCATTCCTGGCAAAGAGCGGGAGGCCGTGCGGCACAGGTTTTTGGCCCCCACACGCCCCAACAGCCCGAGGATTCTCCCCGGCTTGCTGTTTGCTCAGCGGCCCGGCGCCCAACAGCTCTGCGAGACGCATCTTGCAGGGATTTAAAATCGCGAGTGTCTGTGGGGGCTGGCCGAGAACGAGTTGTCGAAGGCGCTCGACTGGCCGTAGGGGTCGTCGAGGTATGTCGTGGCCCGCCTGTCCTCCTCGGGCAGCAAGTCCTTGACCTCCCAGTTGTTCATGCGTGTGCCGACCGAGAATTCCAAATCCTCCTTAGTGATCGAGTCCCAGTACTTGTACACCATCATGACGGCCAGCAGGTTGCATGTCGTGGCGAAGAAGAGGCCGTCCAAATAGTGGCTGACGGCGTTGCAGATGGGCGTGCTGGCGGCGTACAGGATCACCTGGCCGACGACGAAAAAGAAGACGCCAAAGGCGATGTCGCCCAACGGCCACCGGTCGTGCAACGTGCGCGTCACCAGCAGGATCTGCAGCACCACGTAGACGAACAGCTGCACCGCGTTGAGCAGGTACAGCACCACGAAGAGTCCGATGGTGTTGGTGGGGCCCAACCCGGCCCACGACATGAAGGTGGCGAGCGCGACGAGGAACGAGATGACGAACGCGGCGGCCGAGCAGAGGCGCATCATCCAGAGCGAGAGCGGCGTGCCGTCCTCGTACAGCTGGAACCCGACAAAGCCGTTGATCATTAGGCATGTGACCATAGCAGACGAAAGCCCGGCTTGAACGGCGATGAAGTATGGGTAAGGCGCGGACCCGGGGGGTATTACACCGGCGTCGATGCACAGCGACAGGAATGTCAGGAGCATGTAGATGTAAAAGAAGGTGGTGATCTCTTTGCGGCCTGCAGCAGTCTCTCGTCAGCAAATCCGGCCCTTTTCAAGAGACTTCCGACAACAGAAGAGTTGCGTACCAACTGCCGTAAACTTGCCGCGCACATGCAGGACCATGGTAACGGTCATGGCCAGGGCGATGATGTGCATGGCGCTCGCGGCGCCCTGGAAAATGATTGTGTTTGCCAGCTCAATGTTGCGCGCGTAGCAGTCGGGCTCTATCCCCACGCCGCTCGCGATCGACGTTATCGGGCCTATCGAGGAGCATAATGGCAGCGGTGCCATATGGCAGATGCTGGTGAAGTCGCCGAAGCCCATGGTGGTGGTGGGGGAGGAGGCCCGTCAGGCCCCGCCGTTTCGACAAAGTTGGGGGAAGCAGTCGACTTCGCGGCGCGAGCTGAGGGCAATATCGATGGTTGGGGGGCTGGAGCGGTGGTGTTGGGCGGCGGGGGACAGCGTTGTTGATGCTGTGGATAGAACGAAAGTGGTCGACGTGCCAAAATGGTTGGCGCCGCGGCAAGGACGTTGGCGACGAACTGGTTGCGGTTGCTGTGGCAGTGTGGAAAAGGAGATCAGCGCACCTGCCATATCGAGCTATGCCGGATTAGGCGAGTGGGGCTGAAAGGAAAGGCAGGGAGGCGGAACTTTCCCTGCTGCAGCAGCTTCAAACCAACGTCGTCGATTCTCACTCAGATACCAGGCGGTTTCCGACCAAGTTCTCTTCTTTTTCCTGCGGAGTTGAACCAGGCAAAAGAAGTAAGTGTTTCGAGTTTTTGAGCCGGAAAAAAAACAGCAAGTGTCTGAAAAGGAAAGTTGCCCGCAACTCACACGCTATCTTTAGCTGACTATTTCCACAACCATCTTCCGAATTTGCCGTCCCTCGTATTTCCTCCCGTAAACTTCCACCTGCCAAGCCTCGACCTTTGGCAGTTCTCGGAGGCGGCCTGGGTCTCCGTGGCCGGAGTAGCACCTCCCACCTTTTCCTCCTCCTCGCCAGCTAGTAGCGGGCGCTTGCGTGGACGCATGTTGGGTTTGAACATCTCGAGCTCATACGCCATGCGGTGGTTGAGGTCTTGCCGTTGCTAACACGAGTAAACAGGCTTAACGTTATCAGCTGGCGAACTTTCATGTTGGCGAGTTGAGCACCGAGGAGCCACAACCTCAAGGCCATCTTTGATGTGGGCAGCCACTGTGTTCAGGTTCTGCGATGCGCTTGTCAATGTTTCCTGGAAGGAATCCAGCGCATGCTGAAATTCGAAATCAGTGTTTTGGCCACGGTATCCCTCGGGGCGCCCATCATATCGACCTAAGCTCTTGATCACCCTGCTGGCATCGTCTATGGCCAAGAGCGCATCACGAATCCAAGCTCTTCAGCCGTGCAAAACCTCGCGCTTCTTAAACTTCATCTGTCGTAACGTTGTGGCAAGTCCAAGCAAGCGCTTGTGAGAAGGACCCGATTCCCCTGGGCTGGGGGCCCTCCACCTCAAGTTCCACGTCGATTGGCACCCGGGCAATGACACGGAGGATATCCTCAACCTTTTTTTTAGAATCGAGAATTGACAGGTCCCAGTCGCTACAGCACCATGAGAGGTACGTGAGGTGGGTCTTGAGGCTTGCAGCGTACGCTGTCCTGGGCATGCAAGCATCCCCGCCGGGAGAAGGCAACAACTCAAAATGGAAGCGCTCGACTCTCTCCTGGAAAAGCCCATTGGCCTTGATAGTCAGGAAAAAAGACTTTGGGGGTCTTTTGCTGTCGCTCTCACTGTCGAACCAGATGGAGTGGAACACGGCGGCTTGCCGAAGTTTCCAGCTCGCAAGCCCACTGGCGTTCTCGCCAAACTCAATCGACCGGATGAGATACCAGATGCTGTCTCTGCAGCCTGAGTCCGAAGGCGTTGAATGTCGTCTGACGTCGCTCCCGAAACTGGCCAAACCGGCGTCTGTAGGTTGTCCATCCTGCTGGCCAAAGGCGTACACCGCCTGGAGGAAACCAGGTGGGACTTGCTCAGATGCCAGGACGCATTTCAGCATGCTGGCTGAACAGTTCAGCGGAGAACGCGAGCTTTTGGCCTCGATGAATCTGCAAGCAGCCATCAGTTGCGTGCTTCTTTTCGTTCAAAGAGTCCAAACAGGGCTGAAAGACTGACTTGTCCACGACCGGGGTCTTACGGCTCTCGTTGTCCTTGTCACAGTCTGAGGACTGGCCCTCGGGGCGCGCATGTCGCTCGAATATCCTGATGCAGTGGTACTCTTCCCTCTTGCTGAACAGTCGGTCTTGCTCTTTCTCCAGGCGTTGGTAATGCCTGTCCGCTTCTACCACCTCGTGCGGCATCGGTGACCACTCGAGGGCTGATCGTAGGGGATGACGCTCAAAAGCTTGGTTGTTTTCGGCTGCCATGGTCTTCGCAGTTTCGGCCTGATGAGATGGGTAAAAACAGTAGGAGGCAGGATTCAGAGAATCAGGGTAGATAGAGAACAACAGCTTGAAAGAATGTTGGTGCTAGGTAGGTATTTATGAATCGAACCTTCGAGTTTCAGGTCCTTACAGGCCTCTAACAAAATCCAAAAACCCTAAGTGGGAAAATTTGCCCTTCCTTTCTTGCCACCACCACTTCATGCGCCACCACAGCATCGTCTGCCCTTGCTTCCAACGGTCAACCGTCTTGCCGCCATGAGACCGACAAGCAACACTCAAGCAACAAACTTACGACCAACTGCTCAAAACCTTGTTGGTGCCACAACCGCATTGCGTTTAGTTGGTTGGCCCCAATCTGGTGTCCAGCGCGCCCGGATCCGCAGTCAACATCGGGGACCCCTCGGGCTTAAATTCCTCCGCCACGGGAACCAGCCCGACCCAGGATCGAATCTTGCCGCGGTGCATGAGACTTGCATTACTGTGGTGATCATCAGCATTTTTATACACTTTGACTCCCACTGACAATGGTTTTGACCTTGAACAACAAGCATAACACCTGTCCTGGCAGTACCCAAGTATTATGTGGGCGTCGGATAATGAAGCTCTGTATTTAGTATTCTTGATTATGCCGCGAAAACGGGCCCCTACTCGGCTGGGCTCCAAAATCGCCATGCCCACCAGACTTTCGCCTCCAGTCAAAGCTCTATCCCAAAGGAACTCGGTGGCCGCCGTCGCGGCTAATCCGCCTGGCCGCTGCCTTTGGTTGCTAACAAAAGTACAAGACCGTGCGATCACTGTAAGGGTTTTATGTTATCCATTTTATCCTCTCAATAGACACGTGCACTTGACCCAAGCAATTTGAACTCCGAACTTCCTGAACTTAGGCTTACAATACACTAGATAACAGCTTAAACTACGAAACCTTTCAAGCCGCCCTCCCCAACGTTAGTGTGTGTCCCAGCTGAAAACTCGCAAGTCAGAGATACAGAGGAACTCCCTCAATAAAAGAATGTGGCAGTGAAGTTGCCAGCGACTCACAAGCTACAAGTTACCTTGGAGCTTAATTTTGAGACAGATGACTGTTGCGGGCTGTTGGAACAGCTGATTCGAACCACTGCAGTGATTGGTATGGAGGCACTGAAAGGCACTGTAAACGGGTGCAAAACGATGTGTGTCAAGAGTTGGGAATTGCTTCGATTCTCTTTCCTGTCCTCCTGTGCCTCCTCCATGGGCGTGCCCAGGGCCTTTTTGACTGTCTGGCTCCCCCGCTTTCCTGGGATGGCCTTCAGCTGAAGCCATTACCACTATAGCGGGTGGCTGGGCCAATGGACAATCATGGAGTTGATGTTTGCATGCGGGTTGCCTGCAGCTAACAGATTGGCGATGCCCTCCTAGGCCTAGACCTGTTGTCCAGGCCATCTACCTGCGGTTGGGCCCAGGCCGGTGCCTTGGTTCTGACACAGGCTGTGTAACGTTAATCAGATGTTTTTTGGATTTTCCTTTTCCCCAACTTTATCTTCATTTTGTCGATCTCAGCAGCGCCTACAATGCCTTGATATTTTTGTTACGGCGGCCTCGCCAGCGCTTCTGCCCCGGCCTGCGGCTACCCTCAACTTTGGTTGTTGAGGCTTTCTTCTCGGATTGTTGCCCGATGTTGCTCTTGACAGATGACTCCAGTGTCTTCTGCTGGCCGTTCTGCTCCGATTCCTGCGAGCCCTGTTGCGATTTGCCAGAATTCTCAAGTTCGATCTCATTGGTACCCTCGACCTTGGTTGTTGGGGGCATTCGTCTCGGGTTGTTACCCAATGTTGCTCTTGACAGATGACTCTGGTGTCTTCTGCTGATCATTTTGCACCAATTCCTGAGGGCTCTGTTGCGATATGCCATCATTCTTAACCTCGCTCTCATTGAACCGGACCGCTCCAGAAGTGCAAGAAACAGCATGCGGTTGTCCAGATTTCGCTGCAGCTGCCGGATTGTTAGCTAAAACTATCTCCTGTCTGGGTTGGTTTGCAAATCATTAGTCACTCACATATTCAAGACTATCCGTGATCTTGTTGGCTAACACTTCAAGACTGTCCGTCGCCGTTTCCAGCTCGTTGTGGAAAGAATTAAGTCCACTTCGAAATCCGATGAGGCCAATATCACTGGCTGCACGCCCATCAGTAACGCTGACGAAGCCAGTCTTGCTCTCATAGTATTGGCGCATCTTTGTGAGCACTTTGTTGGCTTCTGCGATGATAGAGAGTACTTCGCGGATGTCCCCGCGGCTGCAACACAAGTTGTTGTAGCTCGCGAACTTTGGCGTTCCAAGTATCGCCTCCCTCAAACACACTCGAAGGATAACCAAACGATTTTGCAAAGGTTTGCTTGTGTCCTTGGGCTCCTCGTCAGTCTTTTGCTCTCCAGATCCCTCTTTCTTTGGCATCGACCCTATCCATTTCGTCGGCTCCAGGACACATCCTCAATGCACGGAAAACCAATCCTAATTCCTGTGAGAACATTCTCCACCTCTTCTTCCGGCTCAGCAAAGAACTGATCCCAGGGGTTACAGGACCATGAGAGATACAATAGGTGTGTATTCAGCGCGGCCCTCAGTACGGCGGCAATTCCCTCCTTGTGGGAACGCCCGTCGTTAGTTGAAGGCCCGAAAAGTGTGGAGTTGTGTTTCTTAATCATGTTCCGAAAGTGATTGTTGGCCTTGATCGTCAGGAAGAAGGACCTGCCGCTTTTATGGTCGAATGAATGGTAGACGGCTGTTTGCCGAGGTAAAAAGCAAGACTCCCCGTCTTCCTGTCGCTCAACTGAACGTATCAAATACCATATTGAGTTGAGACTTTTATTTCCGCTCGCGTCTTGAAAGGCGTGACTCCCAAAACCTGCCAAACCTCGGTCTGTAGGGGATCCTGATCGAGTGCCAAAGGCGTATAAGGTTTTGAGAAAAGCAGGCGGAACCTGCTCGTAAGTCAAAAGACATTTCAGCATGCCGACCGAGCAACGTAACGGGGAGCGCGATCTGCGAGCCCCGATAAATCTGCGGAGTATTAGTCTTCTACACTCCATTTATACCTATGTAAAAAGAATCAGATGCCTTACACATAGCGTGTCAAATGCAGTGAATGTTCGAGGTGGGCCTTTAGCTCATCCAAGTTGCTGAACGTGTATTTCTTAACTTCTACTACATGGCGTGTTTAGTTCTTGCTTAACTTTCGAGTTTCAAATTGAGAGGCATCTGAATGAGACACCAGAAGGATAGGGCAAAGGATAATAAGAAAGGCTCGAGGACTTACCACCACCCATACTGGGGATAGAGCTCAGCTCGTGAATTTCAACATTGTGGTCGGGTTTCAGGGACAAGTCTCTTCCCTGCTCATCCATCTCAAGCTCAATTAACCACTCCTGAGCCTCGGCTTTGCAGCCCAACTTGACGAGCAGAGCAAGCCGATCCAGAGAGCTTGGCAGGTTGTTGATTATATGCTGGCAATAGTCCAGGATCACAACCGCCAACGACAAAGACATACAATATTCTACATCACAATTTCATAATGAGTTTTTTGGAACTTGCCGAGAGCTCGTGTGCATAAAGGATAGAGATTCGATGACATTCCCTCCTCGTCTTTCTCATTGACCAATACACAGTCGTATTCCATCTTTGACCCCATCGAGAGAGGGCACCAACCCCTGGGGACCAACATCAGGATCAACAAAGGATGCGGCCGACTAACTGACTGTGATTGAGTTGGTACCACGGCAGGTTGTTGGTTGGTGCATGGAATACATCCCGTCTCCCCGGATCCGGGAACGGGTTGCCACCTGATAGCCAACGACCCTTACTCCATGATAAGAACTGACCTGAAGCGAACCTTGCCACTCAGCATAGCATCTGTGCGAACATCAGTGTCTAGATTACTCTGAAAAGAAACTCATTCTTGTTACGTACCATACGCCTCGTTTGCCTTCTCGAGGGGAAACTTCTCAATCAAGCAGTCGACATCCTGGAGTTGAGAGAACTGAATGGTCTCCTCCATGTCAAGAGAATGGCCGGAGGGCCATGCATGAACTGACAATCCTTTTCCAATCTGCATACATGTCAGCATCGCCTTTTTCCCAGATGCCCAGCAAAGGAACTCACCATGAGGGTGGTGTTGAAGGTAACCTCTCCGGGAACTGCCACCGTGTTAGTCTACAATCCTCAGCCCAGACAGACACCACTGCAGGCACCACTTACGGGAGAGAATAAGCAGCTTGCCGACAGGCGCGAGACCGGTCAGAAGCCCGGGAATCTGCTTGGCATTCGGGTTGGTGGTCACGATGAGCGCCGCACCACCCAGCTTTTTAAGTGCTGGGCCAGCCTCCTCCTTGGTCGTGTCAATGTACTCATGGGCACCCAGCTGGCGGGCAAACTTCTCCTTGTCAGAACCGTGGGAGACGGCAACGATCCGCCAGCCAAATTTGTTGGCATACTGGACGGCAAGATGGCCCAGACCGCCGAGGCCCTGGATGGCGACGGTCTCACCCGCAGGGATGTTCATGCGGCGCATTGAGTTGAAAACGGTCACACCGGCGCAGAGCAGAGGTGCGAACTTGGCTGCGTCGACGTCTTCTGGCACCCGGACGGCAGCCTCAGAGCGGACGGTGACATACTCGGCATCTAGACGCTTGGTCAGTGGTGGTGGCAAAGATGGATGGGACAGAAGTCAGAGCTTACATCCACCAGCCTTGGTCACACCGTTAATGACCTGGTTGTCGCACATATGAAAGAGACCCTTCTTGCAGGCACCGCAGGTACCTGAGAAACAATACTAGCTTTTAACATTACCCGGATTCTTAGCGTTGAGAGACTGGTGACCCACCATCGTGACCACCGTGCCAGCCGCCGCCGATGCGTTCGCCCACCTTCCAGGTTAAAACATCCTCGCCAATGGCAGCAACACGGCCGATAATTTCGTGACCAGGGACAAAAGGGCTTTACATATGGTTATGGTCAGCAAAATACTGTCTCAGCAGATACCGTGGAAGATAACTCACAAGCCGCCGCCCATGACATTATGCTGAGCCAAGATATCTGAGTGGCAGACACCACAGGCCTCAACCTTGATGAGGATCTCGTTCTTGCCAGGAGCTTTTAACGGGGTGTCCTCGATGGAAAGACGGCTGCCGGCCTCCGTAAAGACGGCCTGCTTGAAGCTCTTGGGCAGAGACATGGCGTTGGTGTGTATTGTCGATGCTGCCGGCGGCGGTATCAAAGGGAAGACTCTATCTGTGCAATTTTTATTTCAGCTTGGGGATCTTCCGCACTTATTTAAACCTCTAACCAAGGCTGTCAGTGTCGCCGCCAAACTTTCAGTAGCCCCTCTTCGTTGGCAAGGGTTGTAACTACTAATGCACTGCGGCTTCAGGCTCCCACTATCACCACTGATTAGCTACTTGCCTAGGTGTCAGAACGGGAGATTGACATAATTCTGTGATGTGAGTGGTCAGTGACACTCCCAGCAAAGATTGGGTTGGGCGACAATCAGTTTGTCATCAAGTCTGGACCCTCCTTAGAGTTACTCCCCACGGTCCGGATCCTCACGAGTACCCTCTCCAGGATGCCAGATCCAATGGCACCATATCCTACCATTCTGGGACTTACTCAGCGAGATATTTCCTTGGCCCACTTGGCGGGGACCAGTCTTCTCTTGTTTACTATTCGATCCCTGATTAATAATGAACTTGATCACAAACCTGTTGCACACTGCCGTGTTCGGAGGATGTCGGACTGGATAACTCATGGGTGTCAGCTCCATAATACTCAATATTATGGTTCTAAGAGGTATTGACAATGTGTTAACCCCATGAAGAGCCAGTTTTGCTTCCTGTAGATTCGGCCTTCTCAATTCATTCATTGACCCTTCGTCTCAAATTTGAGGAGCCGTGAATAGATGGGCTCACTGGCAAGGTGGCATGCGCGCGCCAACAGAAGCGCATTGCGATTTGGAGTTATTCGAGTCATGTGCCAAAAAACCATCCCGGAAGACCCAACACACTCGGTTCTCTGTCAGCGCTTGGAGTTGGAGCCTTGATCCCGATTCCTCGAAGTTCCCACGAGGCCAGAGCTTTGGGCCAACGTCTTCAAAGCAGGACCAACGACAACACAGGTGCTTGACTTGGTCTCTGCAGTGATCTTGTTTTTGAGAGTGCGAAAAGAACACATTTCCTCGCTTCTTTGATCCCCATTTTACATATCTTCTCAGCTAATTCATGTCAAGTCATCTTGCCGCGCGCAAATGTCCTCGAGGCAGTTAAGTTGGCCCAGAAAGCGCGAAGCATAGTTGACTTGTGAGCCCTATTCCGACACCGGTAGCCATGGAGTGACCTTCCGAGCATGTTTAAATGCTGGTTTCACACCGAGTGATACGTTTTGGGTCTGGGGATGTTGGCCCCGAAATGATTCTCCCTCAGTCCTGGTTTCGGTTCTCCAGCACCGGGAGATTGGCAGTGGTTTTTTTGCTCACTAAAAAGTTAAATATTCATGAAAGTTCTTTCCCAGGCATACCATCTCAAGTTCCTTGCACCTCGTTTGTACTATCAACAGTTCTTCTCACTACCAGTTCTCCTCCTACCAGTCTACCATTCTAGCCCAATTCTCTGACCATACATTTCTCAACGCTCTTCAAGCGTCGTCTACCACAGCCAGCTGGGAACCTTGTGGAACCGGCCGCGACAACTATGGGAGTCCAAACTTCAAAAAGAACTTTGCAGTCGCTCACTGAAACCGGCTTGGAGCGCTTCAAAAATGGCCAGCGGGCCAAAGGTCACTACAGCCGTCTTGGTCTCTGATATGAAGACTGTCACAACAGGCTCTGGCACTGGGCGTTTGAACTCGGAGCCCTTCAATCAGGGAGGTTCTCTCTTGACTACAGGCTTGCCGACCGTCCGGATCTCCGCCACGACTTGTTCCTGCGATTTGACAAACTGTTCCTGAAACTTGAAAAATGCTTCGCTGAGTGCGGACCTCCCAATATGGCAAATACCGGTGGCCATCTTTTGCCAAGTTCCGGCAGCCTCACATTGGAGCGTCCTTTTCACGATCCTCCAAGACCCCCAAATTCAATGAATTATCCAGCCTGTCAACGACATGGCGCGTTAATATCAGAGCACCTGACCAGCCTGGAAGTAGTAGGTACCAGATTGCTGAAGGAGGGCGACACCATCACTTTCAAGCGCGCGGATGCCGAGCTCATGGATATTCAAAGACAAATTCCCAACGAATACAATACGCTCCAAATCGCACTCAATATGCAGCTGCTCAACTACAACGCATGTACCAGGCGCAGCAGCACTGCTGCTCCCATGCTCAAACCCATGCAGAAGTGCATGATTCGATTCAACATCACTCGCCGGCATAGAATCATGTTCATGAGAAAGGAAGGTCATCAAGCTGCTGGCCGCGGCAAGCTTGTTGAGCACCACAAAGCAACAAACAACCCCGAGTCATTGTACAGTGAGGGGCTGATAGCCCACGGGTCCTGGGCGCGTAACCCCTTCTGGAGCGCCATCAACTGCGTTTGCCAGGACCTGAAGCCTTACTCCTGTCCCTTCCCCGACTGTAAGACCCCCTTAAACATGTACTCTACCACCAAGGAATGGAAGGCGCACATGCAGGCCGACCACGCCACAACACAGTGGGTCTGTCAAACGTGCAGAGGCCCCTTCGGGTTCGATTCGTCTTCGTCCTGCCCGTGCAGGCCCTGCTTTAAAACGAAGGAAGAGTGGGCGAAGCACAAACAGATTAAACATCCCAACCCGGACATCTCAAACCAGGGGCATTTCTCGACGAGGTGCGCGTCAATGACCTTGTCTTGTGCCCGCTGTGCCTTGACAGCCAGAACAAGTTCCGATACGAGGAGCACCATATGGCAACACATATGGCTGTTTGGGCGAGTCTCGCGTTGCCCGAAGTTTTAGATGGGTTTGACAAAAAATGGGTTAAAGTGTGCAAAGAAGGAGAGGCTGGTGATATGTGACGGGGGTACGCGGATCTAGGGAGAGTCCGGAGCAAGAGGGCTTGTAACCCGCGGAATACTGGGGTGTTAATAAGAAGTGGGCGGTATCTCTTGCCGTCTTTGTTCTGTTGGTTCTCTTTTACTAGTAGTCTCCTCACTGTTGTTTTCCAATATATCGTCGTCTTTCTGGCCACCCCGCTCAATCCAAAGACATGCAACTGGCGAACTTGACTCGGACCACGGCTACAATGCACGGATGATCGTGGATGCATGCTAGTTTACTCAGTAACAGTCAATAGAGCGAGGCAGAGTCCATCTGTTACGGCATCAGTGTACAAGATACTTGGACCATGCCGTGATCGTTCTGGTAAGTGTGAAGCGAAACCTTCAGCCAAATGGAGGGTCCCTCCCCCTTGCCCCGCGCGCTCCCCCATCACAACCAGTATCACGGCCACAACGACCATAACGGCCAACTCCAGGCACGACGGTTTTTCCATATTCCCCTGACCCTGACCCTGAGCTAACCCGAACCCTAGCCACTAACCCCAATCCTAACCCTAACACCTAACCCCTAACCTGGGGGGCTTACGCCGCCCCCCAGACCCCCGGCTGTTTAACTGATGATCTGTTCAAACCGTGGATTTGAAGCCGGTCTTGGATTAAAGTGGTGGGCCCTTGAGTCACAACGCCACAAAACCGGCCGGGGGCACCGGACCCGGGGATCAATCCGGCACGCAGATATCAACCACCACCACTCAAACCCGCGATGCGTTGTAGGGGCGACGATCTGTAAGCACGCTTCCGAATGCAACAATACCAAAAGTTACCTGCAAATCAGCACCTTGATGATGACACGTGGAATTGCTGTGGCGACCAATCGCTCGAAGAACTCTGGAGGAACAGCCTGGTAAATGAAGCGGAAGCTCCTTCCTCACTTCTTCCATATACACAGTACATTCCAGAGTTCATCATCGAAGCTTCGCTTCGATTTCTCGCCCTGTCATCGATAACACACAAACCAGGCCCAGGGATTAATTTTATTCGCCCATGAACGACCACGGAAATATCGCTCCCCGGGCGGCCTTAGAGTAAGGTACCAATTACCAAGGACCAGCCGCTTTTCCACTGCGGGTTTCCCATTTTGGTCCGTGTGGCTTGGTGGCCTTTCCACAAATCAAGCTTTGTTTTTTACGCACGCCAGGGTGTACACAACGCCTTGATCCTTGATCCAGAACGGCCAACCTCAGACTCGCTAATTTCGTGAATCTTCTATCCGTATCACCTTGGCTGCTTGTTCCAGTTTCTGCCCCATGGCCAAAAAAGAGCCCTCGATCTTCAGTCTGTTATCTCCGGCTGTGACTCCCGAGCCCCTTCTTGACAGTCAGATAGACTTTCGTGGTCCTCCGTCTATTTTGAGCCTTCGAGGGCTGTCTCCCTGCCGACGCTTCGACAGGTCCAATTGGTCTTGATGAAAGTCGGAGGAAGTATATTACCTGTGTCTGAACTGACCAACCAAAAAGCATGAGCAGGCCACGCACCGTGGCACCCCGGCATCGCCCACGAATCCGTTGAGCTGCACAAGCCAACTCCCAACATCAAGCGGCCTCTTCTGGACCGACATTTCCCATGGCCTTCTCCAAGGGTGGTGCGCTTAAGCGACCCTGCGGCAGCCCCTGTTCGGGACGCGTCAAGACTGACGTTACTGATCAAGAATAAAACGGCCCACAACTTCCCAAGCTCACACAATGTTGCAGTACATATTCCGTAATTAGTAAGTCATCACTAAAGCCAAGCCCGCGATCTCCCTCTTTTCCTTGGCTGCATCTACACATGTGTGCCAAGATACTATTGCATCTTTACGAACACTCACATCTGGATACGGAGCCCGCTGACAATGGCTAGCTCGATGAATGACAGACTTCTCACCGAAGAGCCGATATCACTCGAACTCGGAAAGATACCTGCAACAACAGCCCCGGCAGCCCAACACGGCGGCACAGCGTTTTTGACCAATTACCAAAACCAAAAACATGCCAACAAAAGGGATAACAGCAAAGAGGCCGAAGAGAGACAGGGAATTGAGAGGGAGGACGACGATGAGAGCAGGTACCCTGGCCCAGCAGCCATGGGACTCATCATGATGGCCATCTCCTTAGCCATGTTTCTCGTGTCATTGGTATGTTGGCGTCCTCTCCTTTCCATCTTTGCCACGCGCATCACTGGATCAATTATGTGAGGCAACCAGCCAGAGAAGTCCCCCTCAACACTGGCAGCCCTTTTCACAGCATGCTCGCGCTGGATTTCCATAGCATAATGTTGTTGAATTTGAGGAGTAGTTGACAACGCTGATACACTGACTTCGTCGTATAGGACCGAACGATCGTCTCAACTGCCGTTCCCGCCATCACCGACCAGTTTCACTCGTCCGGTGACATCGGGTGGTATGCGAGCGCCTACCAGCTCACAGGCTGTGCCATGCAGCTTCCCCTGGGCCGCTTCTACAAGTTCTACGCCCCGCGATTGGTGTACATGGCGCTCGTGGTGATCTTCATGGTCGGGTCTGCCATCGGGGCGGGAGCCATGAACTCAACCACCATCATCATCGGCCGCGCCGTTCAGGGGCTCGGCCTCGGGGGCGTGCTATCCGGCTCAATCATTCTCGTCACCGAAAACGCGCCTCTGCGGAAACGCCCAATCTTCTTCGGCGTGCTTATGGCCTGCATGAACATCGGTTCCATTGTCGGCCCCCTAGTCGGAGGCGCCCTGACGAGCAACGCGAGCTGGCGATGGTGCTTCATCATCAACATTCCTATCGGCCTGGCCGTCGTTGCAATACTCTTCTTCTTCGTCCAGTCGGCTCCTGCGAAAGACCACACCAAGCACTGGACGGAGAAGCTCCGCCTGCTTGACCCCGTTGGTGCGGCCATCCTCCTCCCGTGCGTGGTCTGTCTTGTTCTGGCGTTGCAATGGGCTGGGTCTACCTACGCCTGGAGCAACTGGCGGATCATACTTCTCTGGATCCTGGGCGGGATACTGGCTGTCATATTTGGCATTGCGCAGGTTATGCGGCCAGAGGTGGCCACCGTTCCCCCTCATGTTATTTCGCAGCGTACCGTGGTGGCGTCGTTGTGGTTCCAGACGCTGACGGGCGGAGTCATGATGGTTGTCACTTACTGGCTCCCCGTCTGGTTTCAGGCCATCCAAGGCGTCAGTCCTGTCCAGTCAGGCGTGAGGACCATTGCTCTCGTTCTCTCCCAGGCTCTTGGGTCCATCATGGGTGGTGGCTCCGCGCAGTTGATTGGGTACCCGTCGCCAGTTATGATGGCCGGCAGTGCTTTTGCGGCTGTTGGGTCTGGCATGCTGTCGACACTACACGTCAACGAGAAATCATCCCACTGGATCGGCTATCAGATACTTGTTGGCCTTGGTCTTGGCTTTGGCACACAGCAGGCTTCACTCGCTGTTCAGACGGTTCTCCCAGACGAGGATATTCCCACCGGCATCTCGCTCATCTTCTTTGGCATGCAGCTGGGTGGTTCCATCTTTGTCTGTATCGCCCAGAACGTTTTCAACCAACGGTTTCTTACACTTTTGCGCCATGCTGACATTCCTGGGCTCGATGTCTCGGCAATTCTAGAGTCAGGGGCAACCAATATCAGAGATCTGGTGCAGGACCCATCAGATCGGGCGAGACTCCTTGATGCTTACAACCATTCCTTGACTTCTACTTTCTACGTTTCAGTGGGGGCAGTAGGGGCCGCTCTTTTTGGCGCGGTTTTCGTCCAATGGAGGTCTGTCAAGGGATTCAAGCCTAGAATGCACTAATGGTCTGGGGATTTGAATGACGGGGTTGACTCGGACAGGACATCTGGCTCAGATCTCAGGCATTCTATGCTTCTCTTACAGACCGGTCACTGGCAGTCAGCCACATCTCTACTCACTTGTATGTACATTACAACCGTCAATTACGGGATACCACACATCCCAAAACTCTATGTCCCTTCTTAACCTCAACTACGGACACGGTGGAAGACCGATTATTTTGAACGAGAAAGAAAGAGGTGTGCGGCTGTAGGGTTCACATTTTGAAAAGATCAGAGTGGTGATAGACGGTATAACTTGCTGTACTTCAACCTCCTGTAGAATTTGGTTGTCAAGAGAGTAACCAGGTCAATAAAGGTGGTGGCATCTTCCTGAACGGGAGTTGAATCAGGAGAACACAGATCTCGTTTTCACTTGCATGATAATTAGACAAGGCATTGGAAACAACGGCGGAATGGACTGCCGCTTTTGCCTTCTTCAAGTGGTCAAGCCCAGTCTTGCCATCTCCCTCGAACGGCCGAGATGCGGCTCTTAAGCCCAGCTGACCGAGAGCTGCAGCATGTGCACACCACTCGTAGGTTGTGTAACCCAAATCGCCCCAGTAAACCCGGCTTGTCACAATCTGCCCCAATAGCTCAAATATTGTATCCACCAATCAACCTAAGAAACGACATCTGTTCAAATACCCCTTATTTTTATCTCTTTCGTCCTTTGCCATACATCCACCATGGGTTTCCAAGGCCCTTCCACCTCGGGTTTTGGGCAAGTTGCCCTTTCTTTTCTCCATACCGTCGTCAACCAACTTCATGCTGTCGAGATCTGGTTTGGAATCCCGAGCGCTCTCGCGTGGTTCAGCAACTGCAACTCGCCGGTGAACCAACGAATAGAGGCAGCGCTGTTCCCTTTTCATCACATTATCATTTTGTGTCATCAATCCCTCTCGAGGATCTGTTGTTTTCGCGCACGAGACCAAAGAAGGACTGGGCGACTAAGACTTGCAATTGAGTTGTTATTACCCCGAATCTTTCTTTCTTCCCTTTTTACTTTCGTTTCTTGTCCTCTAATTTATCATCTCCTCGTTTTCTTTTCTCTTTTATTTTCTTTCCAATATTTCTTTTATATTCTGTAGTTAATAATCCTTCAATTATATATTGTTTGGATAGGGCAACAATGTAGAGAGGCCATACCAGCTGCACAAAGGCAGTCCCTTAATACTATTCTGAACTAATTACTCCCTTGGAGGCGTATCCTTCACCAGCGCCGGCATCATTGCCTCAGCATACCGGGTGCCATGTACCTCGGCCGCCTCCACGGCCCTCCTAATCTCCTTCTCCTCTTCATCCAACAAGCTAACAAACACATCATTCGCCCCAGAGTTCTCCTCCAAATACGCAATCCTCTTCGTGCCAGGAATGGGAAACACCCCCTCCTGCTTCATCATCCACGCCAGGGTCAACTGTCCCGGCGTGCACCCCTTCCGCTCCGCGATCTTCCCAATTTCCTCAACGAGCTTCATATTCTTCGGGAAATTCTCTCTGCTAAACCTCGGCACAGTCCGGCGAAAATCTCCCTCAGAAAAATCCTCGGCCGACTTGTACCGGCCCGTCAGCATGCCGCGCCCCAGTGGGCAGTAGGCGATGATGGGAATGCCCAGCTCGCGGCACGTCTTGGCCAGGTCGATGCCAGGCTTCTCGATGTCCATGGAGAAGGGCGAGTACTCGATCTGGTAGGCGTGGATGGGGAAGACTTTGGAGGCGCGGCGGAGGGTGTCGACGCCGCATTCGGAGAGGCCGAGGTAGCGGACTTGGCCGGAGCTGGGGGTGGGGGTTAGTACTTGGGTGAGTTGAGAAGGGATGATTAGGACGTACGCGACGAATTCCTTCATGGTCTCGACGATGTCTTCGATGGGCGTTTTGCCGGTGATGCGATGGCTGCGGGATACCGGTCAGCATGTTCCGTCTTCAAGGTTGTTGCCCCTGAATCCCGAGAGGAATCTCACCAGTACAGCAGATCAATGTAATCCGTCTGCAACCGTTCCAAGCTCCTCTTCACAGACTCCCGGATATACTCGGGGTCATTCCTGAACTCGCGGGTACCATCCGGGCGCGTGTAGTTGCCAAACTTGGTGGCCAGAAAGATCTGAGAATGGTGTTAACCACAACTTCAGCGCTCTCAGGCCAACGAGGTAAAAGCTCACATCCTTCCGCTTGCCGGTCCGCTGAAACCACTTTCCCAGCAGCTCCTCGCTATCGCCATACAGAGCAGCAGAATCCCAGTGCACACAGCCCAGCTCGTGGGCACGGTCAAGAAGCTTAAGGCGGTCCTCGTCCGGAGGCGGAGTGCCGTAGAAAGCTGTTAAGGATGAGAAAATGGTCTCAAGTAAGGGGATGGGGGTAAAGCTCACAACTCAGACCCATGAGCCCAAGACCCTGGATGGGGATGGTCGGCCCATCTCGCCCTAACTGACGGGTGGGGACGTTAGGGACAGAAGACATGGTTTCGGGGGTGGCTCGGGGTAGAGATTATAGTCGGCAGCTGTACGGGACGGTGGTTGATAAACAAGTTGCGACAGCGTCAAACAAGAGTGTTCAAAGAGACGGAGGACGATGGGATATCCGGTTGCCCCCTCGGGGTTGCCATCATCTTGTACGGCTGGCGTCGGAACTCGGGAGTAAGTGGGGCCGTGGGCGGGGACCTCTAGGTCCCGGTTCCGGAGCCGGCCGGAGAACGACAACCGGGTTTGTGTGTCCATGAACTTCTGTCTCGAAAGCCGTCCACTCACTTCAATAAGTCTTCATTCCCGTCTATGCCAAGCCCTCCCGAGTCTCCCAACGGAACCCCGGGGCCACCCACATTTTGGCTGTCTGTTTTTACAGCTGTATCGGGGGGTATGGGGTCGCCGTTCTCGGTGTACCGTTCGGGAGTGTAATCAAGTCGGCCACAGTATGCGAGTCCTGTGCCGTCCTGAAGGCTTCGTATGTAGGAAGTTGCCAAACCAATGAGTGTCGTCTCTGAGCACCTTATTGCCATGAATGAGTCCCTGAACCCGTTGATGTGTAACTCTTCTCGTTCATCGACGCGATAAATGTTGACCCTGCACCGGTAGTGGGCAGTGCTTCATAAACGGCACGAACGAAATGGGCACGCAGAACGGCGTTCTCGGCGTACAACTCCTTGGACCAAGACACATCCTGGATGGAGATGGGGTACTCGTAGAGGAAGTGGAGAGGCCCTGTGTAGGCATACTCGAAGTCAATCAGACCGGTGAGTTTGGGGCCTGAGCCATCCGTTGACTCGAGAAAAAGCATGTTCTGTCCATCGAAGTCGACGTGGATCAGGCAGAACGGTGGCTGGAGGTATGCGGCGTGGCTATTGAGGGCAAGGAACCGTTCAACTTTGTCATGAGTTTGATGACAGAGTTCCTTCAGCTCAGGCGAGTCAACCAATTCGGCGGCTACAAACGATCGCAGAAATTGACCTGTCGACTGGAACGGGCCCTTCGAGTGCTCCAAGCAGGGGCTGGTGAGGGGTCCAACTTCATGCTCGTTAGAGATGAGAGCTTATCCCATATTTTGTAAAGATGGTGTCCGGGCATCCTTTCCATCAACACGAACGGCGCGCCGATGTCATTGTCCGGGTCCAAGTCGTGGTAGTAGACTTCGGGGACTGGAATATCTGTGCAGCGCTTGAGGTATTTGGATGTGCAATCTCGCTGAGTGATCGTAACTTGGCCGGACTATCGTTCTCACGCATCAATCGGGAAATGCAGCAAAGTCCGGCTTGTATGAGGGAGGCGGGAGCTGTTGCGGCCTCCTCAAACTGAAGAGAAAATCTAATGGCTGCCTCCGCGGATCAGCATTCGTGCAGAGGTGCATCTGGCTTTTAGGACAGCGCTGGCACGGTCCTTTAGCTTGTCAAGGTCGAGCTGGAGCTTAGGCGGTTCATCTGAGTTGTAGGCATCATCGGCGCTGGAAACTGAAGACATGGCGTGCTGTGTGCTGTCAGGGTCTCTCGGAGTGTTGTTGCAGGGATTGATGTTGTGGGTTGAGCGTCTTGTGCAACGTCACGTGTGTATTGATCAACCCCAGATCCGAAACCGCGAATCCATTCGTCACATGGTGCACTTTGCTGACTCGGTCGCTCAGGGTCCTAAACCCAAAAAGCTTGACATGAGCTGATCCAAATCTGAAGTGCGGTTTGAGCGCGCGCCCGTCTTGTTTCCGGCTGTTTCGACGCAAGAATCAAGGTGTTGCTAAATTTGCACATTTTCAAGAAAGTTCGAACTATTTTAAAGTGACGTCACTCGCGGTTCCAGATTGCCGAGCTTGGCCCACAGCATGTGCTGCGGCCAGGCCTCTCTGGCTGCGGAGATTGGGGTGCATCGTGTTGACGCGTTGGCAGGTGCAGTATCAGGTTTCGAACATGAAATAAACTTTGTGTCGTGGCAACAGCCAGACTCCGTTCTCCTCCGGTTGGCTCGGGTTGCCCGCAACAAAAAATCGAAAACAAAGGCTGACGTTGTTATGCGCTGGACCCGAGTCTTCCTGGCAGCACACATCCTGCCCCAGAGCAGGGGTTGACTTGGGTGTGAGCGAGATGAGCATCTCCGTCGGTGGGACTGAGATGGACAGTCGGAAGTCGGCTTCAGAGCAGAGTGTCCTCGATGACTGTATAACCGTGACATGCTCGGTATGCCTCAGTAAGGGCCAGTCTTTGACGCCCGTTTGGCGCTGGGAGCTGACTTTGATTCGTTCCGACTTGCGTGAGATGGGCTCGCAAGTTGAAGGGGACTCCAGGTTCAGGGTCCAATATCCGCGCCTATGGTTGTAGCACAGCTGTTGCCGCTGTTTGAATCACCAACGGACAGTTCCTGTCTCTGTCTTACCTGACCAGCTGCTCAGGTGACGCTGGGCGAAAGCGCTTCGGTGTTGAAGGAATTCAGCGTCTTTGCCAATGGCAAGCGCTGAGCGATGGACAGAGGAGAGCGCAAAGCGCCAGGACGGAACCGAAGCTTGAGCAGTGGGCCAACACTCATCCGGCCGGCTGTGATTGGATGGCTGCCCAGCAACCCCGCCATGCCGCTGCCAACTCGATCTGGGGGCAGGGTCCCTTGTCCAGACGACATCATCCTCTGCTTGCTGCTGCCACCGATCGTCCATGGACTGGATCCATGGCATCCGACGTGCCAGTCGAGCCAGTCTTGCCGTGTCCCGCGCTCCGGATCGCTCCATGGGCGGCGACCCAGCACGCTGCCAACCTTTCCCACCATGATGATAACTTGAGCTGTTTCTAGTCTGCCGCACTGGCTGCGTGCAATATCACCACTGCCCCAACCCTACGGTTCTGTCCATCATCGTCCATCCGTTGTTTCGACCGTCTCGAACTCTCGACCCTCCCCACCACGGGCATCCCCTCGCCAAATTCGCCCCTCGAAGCCACTCCTCCAGAACCGTCTCGACAGAGTCATCCCATCTTTTCCGGCAGTCCCCTTTCGAACTCGAGTTCAGCCACGCCGTTGCCGATCCTGCCCTCCTGTCCTGTTGGTGTTGGCACTTTGAGCATCTCAAACAGACAAAGAAAAGCCGCCCACCCTCGTCCCAACCGTTACGCCGGAAGCGCGCGCCGTGCCACAGATATCGCTCCAGCCGCGAACATCCGCCGCAACAACACCGTCTACGCCTCGTCATCGGTTGGTTCCATTGATGACCTAGAAATACCTGGCAACGGACGGCGCATTCCAGTCAAGCATCCTCAGATTCCACCACGCTTCCAGACTCTTTGTCCTCCGCGAACACCAAGCCACCGCAAATAGCACAAAGCCGGTGACACCTCCCATACTGCTGGACCAGAATAATGTCTGTGTGATGATTCAGGCCCCAGAGGTACGTGCTCCCCTTTCCGCATCCGTCCCCCTCCCATTGTTCCACAACCCTTGCCCCCTCCTCCCGTTGTCCGTCCGCCTCAACAACACCCATCTTCCTGGTCAAACCGCCCCATCGACGCTGGCCCAACGCCCATCATGCCTGTCCGTTATGGCGCTGCATCTGGAACGTCGACAGACTGGCCCACCTGGTCGCAATGCGCACAGATGGCCACCCTTTACCAGGGACTGCCCGCGCATTACATCTCATTTCTCGCCAGTATCGCGTTGTCGCCAGTCGAGTCGTAGCCTCCGACCCGCCTCCGCTTTCAGAGTTGCTTCCGCACTCGGACTGTTTGGCATTGGGGCATATCTCGCTCTCTTTGATGCTTGGCTGCTGCGTGTTGGCGCTTGCCTCCGTACCACCATCACTCCCTCACCTGCATTATTCCTACCCTTGAGGATGTTGATATGCCCGTCCCTGGCCCGCTGCCACTGTCCACATGACGCTGCGATCGAGGCTCTTTTCTAACCGGCGCGCCATGCCGTACGCAGGTCCCAACCACGACCGATCACACCCCGAGCCCTACTTGTCCTCCGCCCACGGCTCCGTCTACTACTCGTCAACACGACCGCCCGAGCGCAGGCCCCGTCCTGACCACGGAAACTTCCCAGCCCCTCTGACCGAGCCACGCCGCCGCCGCCCACACGCTGTTCACATCGTCTCCTACCCGTCCGGCTTTGTGCCGCGCGACTTGTGCTTAGACAGTCCACAGGACCCCAAGAAGAAGCTCACGAGGAAGGAGAAGCGAGAGCGGAAGAAGAGAGAGAAGAAGGAAGCAAAGCAGCGGAAGCGCCAAGAGAAAGACCGCACCGAGAAACAAGAAAAGAGGCGGTCCATTAGGTCCATTGGCTCCCTCTCGTCGAGCACCGAGAAAGTCGGCAGGGTCATCGACAAGATCTTTGCCGTTTTCTCTAATACGCCAAAGCCGACTCCTGTTGTGTCTACAACACAAACTCGCCCGACTAGCCTTATCAGCTCCGGCCAGAGGCTCTCTCGGCTTCAATCAACACTACAGCCCGTCATCGTCGAGGAAACAGCAACCGAAGCGCAAATCAACATGACTGGCCCAACCGTCGCCCGCCCCAGGAGCACATCCATGATGGCTACGGCGCGGGGTAGTACGGTGCCGATACTGGCATCAGCGAAGAACATGATCAACTCGTCTGTCTCCGAGGTCCAAAAACCCGTGGCAACAGCCAGTGGCCTCAGCTGCTCCATTTTGCTGGCCGAACCCAATATCTTCCTGGCCGGCTTCGATCACGATAACCAACCTTCCCGCCGCCAACTCCAGACCACGAGCGCCCTCCTCCGGGGAAAGCTGCAGCTGAATGTTTCCAAGAACGTCAAGATCAAGTCCGTCACGCTCAAGCTCATCGGCAAGGCGAGGACAGAATGGCCCGAGGGCATTCCACCATCCAAGTCAGAGACTTTTGAGGAGCAGATCCTGCGGACACAGTCACTGGTCTTCTTCCAAGCCATGCACCAGGGCATATGGGATACCGAATACGGCAGCCAGTGCAACTACACCTACAAGAATCTTTCCACGGACTCCATCACCCAAACTGCCGGCGGATCCATGCACCTCCTCGGCAAAGGTCGCAGCACCACCCTCCCCGCCAAAGACCTCAAGCGGCTCTCGCTGCAGTCCGTAAATTCGCGGAGCTTTGGCAAGGGCGAATCCCCCTACATCAACCAGGTCCAGGCAAAGGGATATAAGGTCTTCCGCCCTGGCACATACGAGTACTCGTTTGAGCTCCCCATTGACCACAACCAACCGGAAACCGCCAAGCTTCAGTACGGCTCGGTCCGATGGGACCTCGAGACGACCGTGGAGCGCGCCGGCGCCTTCAAGCCCAACCTCCACGGCAGGAGAGAGGTACCCATCGTCCGCGTGCCGGACCAGATGTCGCTCGAGACCGTCGAGCCAATATCCATCAGCCGTCTCTGGGAGGACCAGCTGCACTACGACATCATCATCTCGGGCAAGAGCTTCCCCATCGGCGGGAGGATACCCATCGCCTTCAAGCTCACACCACTCGCCAAGGTTCAGGTCCACAAGCTCAAGGTCATGGTGACCGAGACCCTCGAGTACTGGACCAACGACCGCCATGTGATGCGCAGAGACCCCGGCCGCAAGATCATCTTGCTCGAGAAGGTGGCCGGCAAGCCGCTTGCCAAGCAGTATGCCGCGAATGATATCCGCGTCGTCAGCGGCGGCGAGCTTGAGCCGGAAGTGAGGCAGGAGGCGAGGCATGCCGCCATCCTCCGTAGGATAAGGGAGGCTCCTCGTGGGAGTTTTGACCCCCTGCCAGAGTCAGCTGACAATCTGCTTGGTGATTTGGATCTCGGGCTCGAAGCCTTCTGGGGGAGCACCGAGATGGAGATGAACGTGCAGCTGCCCACCTGCGAGATGATGGCCCGCGATAAGACGCTGCGGCTGCATCCGGACTGCAGCTGGAAGAATGCCAACGTGCACCACTGGATCAAGGTACGTCCCAAACCATATCAGGCGCGAGACTCAACGCTAACTCCGACAGATCGTGATGCGCATCTCCCGCGCAGACCCTGACGATACCACCGGCAAGCGCCGCCGGCACTTCGAAATCAGTATCGACAGCCCCTTCACCATCCTCAACTGCCGCGCAACCCAAGCCAACACCGCCCTGCCACAATACACCGGCAGCGGCGGGCCCGTCGCCGAACAACGCCCGCAAATGTCCTGCGGCTGCCACGACGCCCAACCCCTCGACCAATCCACCGCAGGCATCGGCCCCCTCGCCATGATCGAAGACGACATCCTCCACCGCCGCCTTCGCCTCAACACACCCGGCTACCCCGCCCTCCCGCGCGCCGCCCACCTCCAGTCCGGCATGCGCCATAGCTCAGCACCGTCTTCTTCCTTACTATCTCCCGCTGCCGCCCGCCCGGAAACCTCCCCCGCCGAACCAGACCGCCCAATCCATCTCATCCGCCTCCCTTCGCACAACCCACCTGCGTTCGACGCCGACGTGGCGCCGCCGCTGCTTACCCCCGTCATCCCGGGGTCGGCGACATCCCTGCAGACCCCGCCGCCGCATTATGATCTGATCGTAGGCACGCCCAGCGTGGACGGCCTGGCGGATTATTTCGCGCGGTTGGCTGCGTATGACGAAGTGGGCAGACCTGAGGATGAGGCGTCGTCGAGTGACCCGCTCGTGTTGGAGGGTGGACCTGTCGCTGCTGGTGCGGACCCGGCAGTAGCAGGTGATGATGGGAACGTCAGTGATGATGGGAGTGACGCAAACACCATCAGCGCCGCTGACACCCGCTCGGCCACGCCCACGCCCGCTGATCCGTCGAGTACGAGGGGGCTGGTGGCGGAGGGTGTGGATGTTGATCCGTTTGATGCTGTGCGCATGCGGTCTACACCCAACCTCGGGGTGGAAGGGGAAGTGGAGGTTTCTGTTCCCCAAGCGGGTGCGGGAGAGTTCGCGGCCGCTGTGCCGGATGATGATAATGATTCGTCGGCGTCGGATAGCGCGGATGATGAGGAAGCGAGGGCGCATCGCAGGGGCAGGGTGAATGTGGCGAATCCGAGGACGCCTGGCGGCAGGCTGGTGCCAAGTCGGAGTTTGGAGATTGAGAGGCCTGTTTTGAGGCTGGATATGGGGGATGTGGTGAGGCGGAGGGGGGCGGAGTGAAACGTTTCTGCCAAGAGTGAGAGTGGTGGATGAGGGAAGGTAAGGTGTTCTTATTTTGTCTTTTTTCTTATGTTGTATTTGTTGGGTGGCATTAATACCGTGCATGCTTGGTTGGGTTGATGTCTTGGTGAGGTTGAAACAGGCCAGGAGTTGGGGATCATGGGATAGACGGACGGATGGGTCAACGAACGGATCTGGGAATGAGATAAGGCATTGCATGGCGCAAGTTTTGTGTGTAAATTCGGATGTGAGAAAGTAAAATGGGTCAGAATTTGATGTTCGTACGTCATGTTTTCTTATCAGCATTGCGAGGAGGTTTGGTAGCGGAGTGTCGACCATATTGGCAGAAGAATGGGATCAACTACGGAATCCAATACTCTTCTTGGACCTGCCAACCGCGAAGTAGCTATAGAAAACAAGACATGTTTACTCTCCCGAACCATGAGACTTGACTGACTCTGCGCCCGTTCTGCCCCTATGATTCAAGAGACGCCCCGGGCACCTTCAGGCTGTTAAAGAAGAGGAGTTGTGACTTTCTGTTGTTACCTTCTCCTCTCTAGTCCCCACCTCATATCCTTGGTACGCTCACCCCTCGAACGCCGACCCCATGCTTCCGACATTTTTAGCACATGCTTGACGGGAGACAGATGTGAGAGGTAAGCTCGCTGAGTATTCGTTTATTCAACTCCGTGGCTCGGACCGCGCTTGTTGAAGAATCCGCTCTAAGCCCGGGCCGAGGATGCCCTTCCAGCAACCCACTCTTTCATGTCGGACCTTCCGGGTATCAGGTGAGACGACAATCATCCCAAATCCCAGTCTGTCTTCTAGAGAAGAATCTATTCAGGGAACCCACCGCTGTCCTCGCTCGAGGTTAACGCTATCTCCCTCCACTAAAGCCCCAAGGTGCCCCCATACCACTTCCTCCTCGCAGCTAGCGGTCCGTTCCGCAGCACGACAATTTCAATTTGAACCCCATCACCGATCAGCAAACCCAGTCTTAAGACCTCGAAAAAGAGACCCGCGACGCCTTGTATCTCCCATGCCCTGACCCAAAACGCCAAAATACTCGAGACCACATCTGGGTGCCAATATTACAACTAACAATACCCTCACCAAAACACCGAAGAACAAATACGGGTAAAATCCCAACGCCAAGTTATGCAAATGCTTCGCGACGAACGTCATGATGGTAATAGTACAAAACCGGAAACAAGACACCCTTATTGTGGGTTAGAAGTGCTAATACTGTCCCGCATATGCCGAGCCAGGACGCGGCTGCGGGGTTCCCTTAACCAGCTGCGGATTCGGCAGGACCTGCGGGAGAGAGGTATACGGAGCTGGTGTGACCGCGGGGTGCAGCGGAGACGGGCGAGTCGACAGAAACTCCGGAAGAATACCCGTGCGGTACTCGTTGCGCTTGCCCAGCGGCTGATAGTGCATCTGGCTGGGCATGACCGGGCTGGGGAAGTGGTACTGCTGGAGGAAGGCGGACGGCGGCGGGTAGAGCAGGGTGTTGACGTGGCGGACAGGCCTGTAAGGGCTATTGCGCTGTTGGAGATAGATGGAAGGAGAGTGCGAGATCGGGGTGTGCAAACCGCTGGCAGTGCCCGTGCTGCCTATCGGAGTGCTCATGACGAGAGGGGAGGACCCGGGGTAAGCCGTTAGGCCGTGCTGAGGCGATAGCCGCTTGGTCGGGGTGCCGTAGATCGACGGAACGGTCGTTGTCGGGGTCACGGCCCCGCAGGTGGCTGGAACCGGCTGTGGGGGCGCATACGTCGTGGTGGGAAAGACCATGGACATGGCTCGAACACCTGAAGCAAGCGGTGGCAGCGAAGGCCCAGCGGATTGGGCCGGGCCGTAGGCAGAAGGACCATAAGGCTGTGGAGCTGCAAGCTCGGAGGCCTGGGCGGTGTTCAGCGTCAAACTCGGCACCTGAGGGCGGCCATGGTCTGCAGACAATCCGTGGGTCGGTCGTGACTGCAGAGCGGGAATGGCGGTTGGGTTCGGGAGGCTAAGTGGAACTTGGGGGGGTTGGAAAGGAGCCTGTGACGGGATGCGCACGACGCGTTGTGCTTGGGCAGCCGGAATCCTGCTGACGCGCTTAGCGGGGTGGTCGGCCGCGTCGTCATCCGGAAAGCTCCGCTTTCGATAGGTGAGGGGGTCCAGCTTCTGGGCCAGCGGTGATGGCGCATTGACTCCGACATAAGGCGCCGGCCAATCTTGGGTCCCGCCGATCAGGGGAGCCAGGTTGGGCGACTGGAGGGTAAAGGAATGCGTTGCCGAATGCACGCCCGGGGTAAGTGGGATGGTCGGAGAATGCAGCGGGGAGACGTAGGTCCGGTGCGACGGAGACGGGATCAGGAGGGGCGAGGGCGAGGGCGATGCCGTCCGGTGAGCCAGTTCCAGGTAGGACCAGAACTTGGACAGCTTGCCGAGCCACTGGTCCCACTCCTCGGCCGAAACCAGGAGTGCGTACCGCATGTTACTCAGGAACTCGACCTCCATGACGTGGATATCTTTGACCGACAGGCCCGACACGTCGGCCCAGGTCTTGTTCGTGTACGTGTTATCGTCCAGGAACTTGTTTGCAAGCATCAGCGCCACGACTACCAGGCGGTACGCGCTGCCGGGCTGGCCTTTTGCGGTGGGATTCGCCTGCTTGAGCCGATAGATGTAGAAGAGGGCCAGGATCACGACGTTCTGGGTGACCTGTGTCGTTCGCAGCACGTTTGAAACCCGCTTCTTGAGGGTGTCGTCGGCGTGGATTGGGGCCACTGGTGCCAGCGCCTGTGCCTTCTCAATCCTCTCCAGCAGCTTGGCGGCTTCGAACCAGAAGAGGGCCGTGATGTCTGCCGTGAAGTCCACCAAGCTTCCGCCGTTCGTGCTGATGCGCTCTGGGATCCTCATGCTGTGGCGGGTCATCTTGTGCTCCGCGGCGCTCCTGCTGCTGTGTGCCGTGCTGCTCCTCGACGTCGGCGGTGGTCGCTGAGGTTGTCGCGCGCTGTCCTGCCACTCAGGATATTCTGGGGCCGCGGTTGAGCGGGCGACCGCGGGCAACGAACCTTGCGAGGCGCAGGGCCGGGGTGCTGCTGCTGTCTGGGCGTGGGTCTGGCTGGAGAGAGGTGCAGGATATCGCGAAGCGGAAGGGAAGACTTGGTCGTTTGGGGGTGGCCGCTCATTGAAAATTGACCGCCGCCTGCCCGGCTGGGGCATTGTTGCCGCGGGGTAGGCGGAGTGGAAGTGAAGAGGGTATTTTTCGCAGGATGGCAGGCGTGCCACCTCGTATGTTGTCCCCATATTCTCGTCAGTCGGGGGCGTGCAGAGACCCAGCGGCCAAGTCTCGCCGGCGCTCTGCTTGTCGCACCGGAGTGGGAGACCGGGCGGCGAAAGGAGCGGGCGAAAAAGACGCGGGTTGTTGATGGCTGCAATCGAGGACATGGGCGTGAGCGCAAGGTCGAGAGGGGCGAGGGGTTCGAGGAGGTCGAGGGGTTCGAGAAGGTCGAGGGGTTCGAGAAGGTCGAGGTCAAGGTCGAGGTTGAGTTCGAGGTTGAGTTCAAGGGAGGAAACCGAGAATTTGGAATCGCGGGCTGCAGAAGTTTCCGAGCTGGGCGTGTCGGTGAAATCCCGTCGTACCTTCCTGCGTTCAAACTCTTGTCGTCATGAGCTCAGCACCACTTCTCTCGTTCCTTCCAGGTTCTTTCGTTGGCTGTTCGCTTGTCCCCGGGGTCGGCGGGGCTTGTCGTCGTGGAGCGTCGTTCTTCTTTCAACATTCCCAACCGATCATCACGAGTGTCTCAGCATGCCAGAGCTCGACGGCAAGTGGGTAATTAAGCTCGGTGTGTGAGGTCCTTTGTCGAAATTGGCCTGCACCCAGCAGCGAGGTCAGGGTGGAAGAAGCTCTCGCAACCCAGCCTTCCAACGTATAACTTAGACTGCCTTTGTCAAGGTCGAAGCAACAGCTTGAGGCTGTGGACGGATTCGTGTCAGGGCGGTCTCCGCCAGGCCGTCGTCACCACGGCACGCAACGGAAGTGGCCAGGAGGGGCCACGGAGGGTTGGTCCACGGCGAGATCGGATCGTTGGGCCCACGAAGGGAGACGGCGGGGAAGGGGGGGGACGGGTGTCAGGACGAGAACGAAAACGGGCTGGGCGACGATGGCGAGGAACTTCAGGTTGGGGAGAAGGGACACGAAGAGGAGCAAGAGAAAGTTGAACAGGAGGAGCAGCAGCACCGAGCGTGGCAGATCCCCATATCCGTACAGTGAAAACATCCATAGCGACGGCCATCCATGGAGAAGGTGGTTGCGTCGGTGTGTTGCTGCCGTCTTAGTGCTGGTCGCCGCAAATGCTGCTAATTTACTTTGTCCCTGGTCGATGTCGTTGTCTGGGTGTGCGGTGCAAGGGGGCGCCGTGCCGCCGCGCGGTCCACCGACCGTCCTGTGCGGTGTGCCTCCAAACCGCTTGGCTGGCCTGGGCCTCATTGCCCGCCCATTGCCCGCACCTGACTGGCTGGTCCGCCCAGACGCACCAGTCCGCCCCACTGGGGGCCCGTCCAGCCATTGATTTCACGCTGACGCCGGAGCACGGGCTCCCTTGACTTCCAGGTTGCTTGACGGGTGGGTCGTTTGCTCGTCTTCCCGTTTGCGGTTTAGCTCAGGCCTCCTTTTACCTCGTGGCTTGGTGGCTTCTGCGGTCCTCTCGAAGTTTGGGAGGGTTTCTTGCCCGCTTCCTGTCCCGTTATTGGCCCTCTTCGCCACTGCTGACTTCCAGGCTGCAAGGAAGGGCTCAGCCAGGGCGGTCTTCTTGGGAGTTGGAACTCCTCCTCTCCCTCCGACCGCAGCCCCTGCGCTCCATGGCGTCTCGGCGCCCAGTGAGCGTTCCCAGAAACTCATTTCCGCAGCCAGCGGCAGCAGCAGCTTTGTCGTCAGCATGGCACCCTCTTCTGACCCCCCAAACACAAGCCAGCAACAAACAGCTGACGGCAGGGATGCCTCATCACCATCACTCAGCCTTCGCACATGATGTGCCCAAGACAGGCCGCCTTTCCAAGAATGAGCAATCCTAATGCTTCCGGCTGCAATATCTGCTGTGTGTCTCTGCGTTGCCGTCAAGAAAACACAAACGCCCCTGGCCCTTTTCGCTTGGTGTTCCCAACCATCGGTGGGACCTTCATGGGTTGGCCCCTCACTCCCAGCCGTGAGAAGATCGTGACCGACATGGATTCGAGGGCCAAAGTTTGTCTTTCGCGCAAAACGGAGCTTTCAGGGAGCCGAGCTGGTGCCTTCCCTTGATCCCAGGTTAGTTACACAGTGCGCCCACGACGGTGATGGGAGTTGGTGTTGACTGCTCTTGAGATCCCAACTGACTCCGTCTCTTTCACACTCCGAACCCCCCATCACCCTTCTCCCGCCAACACGAGCTCAGACGAGCAATGAAAGGCGTGATAATCAACGCCTCCGTGGAGCCTGGATCCGGCTGCATTGGTCGAACTATCAGCAATCTGCGCCTCGGCTCGCCCCTGGCGGATTAATTGGCAGGCAGTGGCAGGTTGGCGTGGTTGGTCTTCTGAGCACAGGAATGTCTCTGCCGCCGATTCCCTTGTGGGTGGGAAAAGGGGCCAAAGAACCCCACAAGCCCCAAGCGTCTCATTGCAGTCATTCTGACACAGTGCATGGACGATGCTAAGAATTGGTGACGGACCCGCACGAGTCCGTTTCAATAGCCAAAGCACGGCATCCCTGCATGATGGGGCTTGATTCAGGGCAAAAGCGAGCTGAACTCACAACAACCAGTCATCCATCGGAGGTTCAACCGCTTTGGAGGCAGAGCCGGTTTTGCAAAGCTGTTTGTTGTGAAGGCAAAAGTTGAGCAAACTGCTCTCAACCGCTACATACTACCGGGGGTTGTCTGTGCCGGCCGCTTTCGGCATGGAGCTGCTGAGTGCTCTGGTGCCGTCTCATTCTCCGGCCGGTCCCACTATCGATAGTTACGGAGCTCGTATCCTCCGTGGAGCTGTTGCGTTGCGTGGTGGCTGATCTGCCAGACACGACCTCAGCAATCGTGGCTGAAACTAAGTGCTAATGCCGTTAGTTACTCCGTATCTGACTCCGTACTCGTAAAGTCTCCCGTGAAAGACACAACACGGAGTTCTCCGGTGGGGGAGAACTTTCGAAGAGCTCAGAGAGAGCAACTCGATGCTTCGCTGCAAAGCTCGAACAGGTGGGAACATGCCCTCGCGAATGTGACTCGGACCCAGCTCTTGTGGCAAAAGATTTGGTGTGGTGATCCCGCTGAACCCCGCTCCCAGCCCTGGGTCAATGAAGAAGAAACATCATCATCCAAGTCGAAACGGCATGCAGCCAGGCGGATCACACAAGAGCGGACGGAAGACAATTGTTGTGGAGCCCGATGGTTCGTGACGGCGGAAGCACCGGAAGCCTGGAGGCTTTCCATTGCTTGGTGTTGGGTCCGCGTTGTCGCACTGCAAACCCTGCTTTGATGGTCTGGAGGGTGGGTTGTCGAACTCTGATGAAGCAAAGAAAAAATGTGCTTGGCTTGGTGAGCTTGGGTCACGTTGAGCCGAGCATGGCCACCGACCACACCACTTCTTTTTGGTGTATGACCCCCGCCCCCGTTTCCGGCCACTCAGGCCAGATTGAAGACAAACGGGTGCACTGTGCGAATCAGAACCCAGCTCAGGAACGCCAGCAAGCCTGCTGTTGTCACGCAAAGCCACCCGGCTCTGGTTCTCGGCCCGGGGCTGGACGAGAACAAGAGGTAAGATGGTTTCTTTGCGTCGCGGCGAAGTCGAAGACGAAGACCATTCATCCTCCATCGACGAGCAAGGCTGCGGTCATGGGCAGGATCCCCAGCGGTGGTGATCGAACTTGCAGCACCTGCAGAAGCTGGGCGCGGAGCTGCTCGCCGGTGCAACCCCACGCTCCATCTTGATTGGGGTTTGTCCGGCATGTCAGGGGGACCGGGGGAACGCCGAGTCGACAGACGGATTTTCCGAAGCACCGCCTGACTGCAACCTCTTTGACTTCGGAATGGCTCGCGCGCCCGGTTTGAGAGCTGTCGCGGGAACGCACCGAGGGCTTGTCACGTCAGACCGGACGCTATCACGCTTCATCCTCTCGTTGTGTGGGGGTTGCCATGGGGCGATGCGAGGGAAGACGCCGCTGTTGGGAGTGTGGCAACTCCCAGGCCCTCAAACAGGCCGACGGGATGGTGCACAACACGTCTCCGGCTGGCAATGGTACAACGCCCGGTCCGTTGCTGAAAGTCCTTGATGCTCTCGCCTTTGCATGAGCTCCCGCTGTTGCCATATTACCCCTGAACCTTTGACTGGCACAACGAGTTCCTCGTCGTTGACGCCCCACACCACACTTTGTCAGAGAGACCACAACCCGGCGGCACGATGACGGGGAGAGTGGTCTCAGGATGTGCCAACAACCGAAGCAAACGAGGCGGTGGCCAACGGAGCGCAGGAGCGAGTCGGGCGGAAGCGACCCAGACGGGAATGGCGGGAGCACAGCTGCCCTCTTCATCTTTTTTTTTATTGCGCTGCAACCGGTTGCGGCGAGGATCGGGGACTGGCAGCCGACGCCAGGCCTTGGATCCTTTCCTTGAAGGCGCCTTTCTCCGGGACGATTCTGCCGGGACGGAGCCCGCGGTTTGTCGATAGTTATCGGTGGACGCCGCGAGCAGCTTGCATAGCTCCCGGTACCTGGCAACTTCCACCAGAAGCGTGACACCCGTCGCATCGACCCTGGTTTCGGTCAAATTTGGCTGGCGAATGTCTTGAAACCGAGACAGTTGGCCGGGCATGAGGCATGACGCAGTCGAGCTCAGCCTTTGGCGATCAGCAGAAATCAGCGCGGTTCAGGAATCGCCGGGGTTGTGTTAGTTGGCAGTGTGTGCTTAGTTCACAGCGTGAACTTGACCGAGATTTTGAGCTTCATCGTTTCCTGGTGCTGTTGGCTTGCGTCAGAAGCTCCTTCCTCGGACAGTGTGCTGCTCCAAGTTTCTTTCGATGGAATGGGATGGCTGCCTGAGTGCCGCCCAATCATATATCGAGAGTTTCCGCCAGAGTTCCTCTTGACGGGGTGGGTCACAACCACTGACTGGCGGAAACATCCAACCAAGCCACCATCCGATCTTGAACTTCGCTCCAGAGAAATCCCCTGTTCCAGCTGCCAATCTCCACGAAAATCTTCCTCCGTCCGTGATGATCCTGCTCTCCAATGTGGAAACCCCATCGAGACCGAACAACTCTCGCTCTCTCGCTTCCACATGGATGGACGCGGCGTCGTTCTCCAGCGCCCTCGCGTGCGAGAATGAGCACCCACCGCCCACCCCTCCTCCATTTCAGCTGCCCGCTGCACTATTCCTGCATCCCGAGTGATAGCCAGGCTCCCACCTCGTCGTCAAAGGGTGACCCTGTCGCAACCAACACCAGGGCCGGGGAGACACACCACAGCACACGACGCCGTCCAACAATCCCCGGAAACGGAGTGGGGGCCGCTGCCTTCGCACACAGTGTCAGAAACCGCCATCTTTCCCCCCAACCTTCCATGGAACGATGTGAAAGGCGAAGCGCTTGAGCCACTCCTCACCACATGCCCCCATCGGCTTTCCATGGCCCAATCAGACACAAGAAGCAACATGGAGCATGGGAGCATGAGACTCCCTGATCTCACGCAGCATCCCCCGCTCGCAGGCCAACGAAAGGAAACCTCACTGACTGCTCGCAGCACACGAAAGACCGAAATGGCGTGGTGCAGAAGCCAATGAACCCAGACAATGTTTGCCGCCCCCGCGCCTCGAGTCACGAAGTGGAAAGTCGACAACTGGACAGCCCTCGATTCCCGGCTCGGCTTTCTGCCTTGCCTACTTTTTGTCTTCGCAATCCGACACCGCAACCGGCCACGCACACAACTCACGAATCATTCTTCGCACGTCGTCTGATCCGCCAGATGCCTGGCTGCCTGTCTCTCGGTAACCATGACTGCAACCTCTGTTGTTTCTCCGTCGTGATCCGCCACCTCCGCCCTTGCAAGCCCATCGGGTGATCTGAGCAGCAACCCCGAGTCGAAAATGTTCAACCATCATCATCGTGCATCGCCGGGCTGTGGGGCAAAACCCGGATGACCTCCCGATACTGCCAAGGCAGACGGCTAGCCCCTCGCATGCTGAGTGTGATGCTGAGACCTTTCGCTGCTGCCCACTTCCAGGGGAGCTGGGGCTGACATTCAGCACAGCCAGACATTGGATGGCTCACTACGAATGGGCCTGTTGTGTTCTTGGACGAAGTCACCCAAGCCGACCAGTCTTCCCTACCCACTCGGCTCTCTGCGATTACATCCGGCCAAGCCCGGAGGGCAGGATCGGATCCCACGTCGCCCGAGCCGGAGGCCATTCAACCTGTCCGCCGAGTCCAAGACGACAATCCAGGCAGCCTTTCATCTTGGAGGCAACTAGGCTTGAGGCATCACGCATCCCACATATCCTTCTTACTGCCTGCGAAGCAACCCATATCCCCATCCCCAGGACAGCCACTTGTCAGCGCCATGCTGTTCCAGTCAGGCAGCCATTCGGCCTCCGTTTGGCAGGGCCGCCGCCGAGAGACTGATCCCAACAATTGTCACGGCAAGTCGTTGCCCCAGTCCTCTTGCCTTACGCCCTCCCTCACCCTCACCCTCGCCCATATGGCCCCGAGTAACATCGACTCTCGATATGCCGTCCCGTCCGTTTCCCTCGGAAGACAGACCGCTTTAGGCTGATGCATTGTTCCATCCTTTGGCCTCACTCAACCCATGACGGCACATCGTTTCGATCCGCGAGAGGCCCGCAGCCTACTTCCGGGAATTTGATCAGCTTGACCTTGTGCTAACAATTCCTTTCGAAGTCTTGTTTATCAACACCTCGCTCCACGTTTGTAGACGATATTTTTTGCTGCTGCGGCCCTCTTGTTGCTGAATGTAGTTGTCCCAAACCCCAAGAGTACCAGCGGTCGCCCAGAGTTTTTTAACGACGCGATGCACTGAAGAGGAGACTAGGTAGAAATTAGATTTGTCAGTATTACATGTTTCACTACTTCATAGCAAAGAGAAAGGAATAGACTCAGAAGCATAAAAGCTGAGTGGGATATTTATAGGTGTAAGAGTATCCGATGTTTGGGATCAAGAAGTAAAAGATGGAGACCATGAAGGAGTCTATAGCACGGCAAATCTTCTTACCGCAATGGGTTGAGAAAGAGCCAGTGGTCTCTTGTTGGGCATGTGTTGCTAAACCTCAGCCAGCGATAACACACTCACCAAGCGGTGACATCAAGTATGGGCCGGTCTTTGCTGTGCCCACTGAGGCTTGGGGGGGGGGCCTGCTTCGCATCCTCATTGGACATTCAGTCCCGAGATTCTTCGTGCTGCGACGTCTCTGCCACCACGCGCGCCTCCTGCAGCAGCGCTGCACCAGTCAGATCCCGAGAGCATTCTGTTTCAACAGGTTGCAGTCGCGCCTCTTAAGCGCCGGGCTTTGGATTAGCGCATCCTGAAGTTTAGGTAGGAGAACCATGGATTTTGTATTAACTCGCTGTCAATCCTGATTCCTTCACCTCGCCGCCGTTCCCTCCTGTCCGCCATTCACAGCCTCAAGTTTGCTATCTCCGACGCACCATCCCACCACTTCTGGGTTTCCAACGATGGAGGTTGCGTACTATCCAGGTCTCGAAGTCGACCACAACCACGATGTAGGAAAAGAAGCTATCAATAGTGGGCAGCATTTCAAGTCCTACCCTGGAGCTGGGACCGACGTCGACAACACAGTTCACTCCAAGCCGAGGATATGTGGTGTCTCGAGAGGAATCTTCTGGCGACCATTGTAATAGGCTTAGGAATTGGGTTGGCTCTTACGTTGAGCAAGGTACAGAACGGGAATGCGTACACTGGTGGTAAGCAATACTGTCGATAGTTTGGGTTTGGCGGACAGTCATTGAAAGCAATCTAGGCCCCCCGGACTCTTCGGCATTGTCCTCTTCTCTGCAGACAGTGTGGATGCCGACCTTGACCTCCGCAAGCACACCCTCCACAAGCACACCCTCGACAAGCATACCCTCCACGAGGTCGACCAGAACAATCCCGCAGCCGTCAAACATTTGTCCGGGCGCAAACAAGAGCATTATAACGCGGCCACTCGGCAAGGTACGCTATCGCGTTGCGTGCGACTCGGATTTCGGCCCCAATGACAAGGAGACCCTCGCGTCATTCTTTGCAGCGACGTGGAACGACTGCCTCGATTTATGCAACACGATGAACTACTTCCAGAACCGGGGTGACGTTGGCTGTACCTGGAATGTCGCGGGAACCGGCACGCAGACACCTGGAACATGCTGGTGCCTCGGCGGTGCGGACAAGAAGGTGGTTGAAAACTTGCGCAATGTCGTTGCAGTGCCGTACGAAGATTAGTTTTGGAGTGGCCTTCTAGAGCGCGTGACAAAGCGGCAGTGTCAGGATTGTAAGGTATCTAGAGATACTAAATGGCATTAGTAGAGTGATAACGCCTTAGGCTCGTTCTATATTGTGATCTTGGCGGATAGGTTTCTGCTGACACACTTCGCACAGTTGCTATTCTCGCCTCGAGCTGTGGATGCTAAGTGTGTCTTGTAGCATGACTAATACCATGGCTCGTCGACTGTTTTGCTGTCCGTCACTTCCCGGTTTCGCATCTTCTACTAGCGACTTCCGCAGCACAGAGATCACCATCAACGAGAGTGCCCTCTGTCCTCTGGATCAGAGGGACTGTCGTAGTCTGTATTAACATTGGTTTGAGGGTATTAAATATTAGTGTTGCTCTTGCAGGGAGGATAGTCCGCCAGAAAAGGGCTCAAGGTGACTTATAGATGGATGATCAAGCAAAGGAGAGGCTAGATCATGTATCTGGGTGACTGAAAGGAAGAGACAAACAATTGGTGGCTGGACTCGTATGGGAAGCCAAGAATAACCTAGAACATTTTCACCATACTCCGTACCCGCCTGCTCCCTGCTTTCGGGAGGGGAAGCCATCAATATTAGCTATGATTTTATGATACTTGCATCAGGTTACAATTCTCAAGATCGTTTAGACAAATATACAATGGCCGTGCCCGAAAGAAAATAGCCAAGTTCAACATCAAGCGTTAACGTGTTTGATAAGCGAGTGGCGCACTTTCTCACGCGACGCGTCACCTCTCCATTCGACTCTAATTTTCTCCTTAACTCAATATGCCTTCCACTTCAAATGAAACCAGGGTAAACTTGGCCCTTGAAGCTCTTCAAACCAATGAAAAGCTTAGTATTCGAACCGCAGCCAAGATCTACAACGTTCCGGCTATAACTCTCCGCCGTCGTGGGGGCAGGGCTGCAAGATGCGACACCGCCCAATTCGAGGAAGCTCACGGATCTGGAAGAGAAGGCAGTAGTTCAGTATGTGATTGAGCTATCTACGCGAGCTTTTCCACCAAGACTACGTGATGTGGAAGATATGGCCAACCAACTGCGATGCGAACGCGACGCGCCCCCTGTCGGCAAACGCTGGGCTCACAACTTCGTTAAACGCCAGCTAGAGCTTCATACGCGTTATACGCGTAGATACGACTATCAGAGGGCTAAGTACAAAGATCCAAAGGTCATTAGCGCGTGGTTTACGCTTGTACAAAATGTTAAGGCCAAGTATAGTATTGTATATGACGATATCTATAACTTCGACGAGACTAGGTTTATAATAGGCATTCTCTTCGCGGGTATAGTGGTCACAACCTTGGATGGCCGTAGCAAGGCAAAACTGGCCCAGCCGGGCAACCGCGAATAGGCAACGATGATTCAAGGAGTTAATGCCTATAGCTGGGCCATCCCTCCCTTCATTATCTTGGCTGCGCAGTACCACCTCGCCAACTGGTATACCGAGTGCAACCTCCCGGCCGACTGGCGTATCGTAACCACCAAGAACGGCTGGACCACCAATGTAGTAGGCCTAGATTGGATCAAACACTTCGACTTCCATACAGCACCCCGGACAAAGGGCAAATACCGGTTGTTGATCCTCGACGGCCACGAAAGCTACCACTCGACCGAATTCGAGCTATACTGCCAGTAGAACAATATCATCACACTCTATATGCCTCTTCATTCCTCCCACATCCTCCAGCCATTCGATGTTGGCTGCTTTGGGCCGCCAAAGCAGGCGTACGGTCGCCAAATCGAGGACTTGATGCGTATGCATATCAACCACGTCAGCAAGCTCGAGTTCCTCTACGCCTTTCGCGAGGCTTTCTTTGCCTCCATCACCGAGAGGAATATCCAGGGCGGCTTCACAGGGGCTGGCCTTATTTCACACGAGCCGGAGAGGGTACTTTCCAAGCTGGATGTCAAGCTTCGTACACCAACACCCCCGAATTCACGACCCGGTACCCCACACTCTTAGGTCTTCCAGATACCCCACAACCCCCGAGAAGCCAATTCGCAGTCAACGCTCATCAAGACTCGCATTGCCAACCATCAAAATAGCTCCCCAACTTCAATGTTGGCTGCTGTAGACCAGCTTACCAAGGGTACGATGGCTGTAATACACGAGGTATCACTCCTGCGATCAGAGGTCTCTTCGCTCCGCAAGGCCAACAAGGCACTGAGCAAGCGCCGGAGAGCCAAAAGAACACGCGTACAGCTTGGAGGGTCCCTTACTATACAAGATGCACGGGATCAACTGGACCAGACGGGCTTGGGTGGGGAGGGAGGGCAAGAAACGCAGCCGGACAGCGGTGGTGCAAGGGGAGCTCGTACGAAGGTTTGGTGCTGTGGTATATGCGGCAAGCCTGGCCATAATGCATGCACCTGCCAGGGGGTTGCAGAATCATCTGATGTAGCTGTTTCCAGTGCAATCATAGTTAGTTCTTAGTGTTGAGGTGTTGCAATCGAGGGCAGTTTTCGCAAGGTAGGTAGAAGTGCGCCGCTCGCCTATCCGTGCCGCTCGCTTATCAAGTACGTTATGTTTTGTTGAAGTCACTTTCTCTTTGGTGAGAAATAGTGGCCTTTTAGAAGTACATCCTACATCAACAAGCCCACCACTGAAGATAATGATAACCAAGAGCCTTCTCGACTTAGAGTCAACTCTTCCTTGTATGAACGGAAGGTAGAATCATGGATGTGACGCTCGTTGGCGGGCATGGGACTGATGGTCTTGGTTAACTACTTACATTGTGTCTTATGTTCATTGGCCTCTATTCTCCTTCCCCCAGAGTTCAGCCATGTGAATCATGGCAGGTATCTTTGCAAGTTTGAGATATGAGCTTGCTGCTATTTTCAGCCCCTCGCTTGCAAGACTTGGATACCGCAGATTGAATCCTCTGGCGACTGCTAGAACCAAGAATACGTGGATAGTGGCCCACTTGATCTCCATCATGCTCCCAAACATTGGTGGGTTAGGCTAAACAATCTGACTGGTGGCAGACCGTGACGGCTTCACTTCACCTTGCTCACCTTTCTCACGATCAATGGTCTGGTATGATGAAATAGGAATCCGGTACGCAGGCGATGAGCTTCGCTCTGAGAATGCATAGATCTCTACGGAAGATGTCACGAAAAGACCCTTGAAGTGAGGCATTGTCAAAGATCCTACTCCAGCTCCTGACCGCCAGCCTCCAGGGGCACAGCACTGGATTAAAGCGGTTCGCTGCCTCCGGTTAGACCTTGAGAGATGATGTGCTGGCATGCGGAGAGGGTATGAAGGACACAATCTCGCATGACGCACTGTGAGAAATTATGATCGATCTCGAGAAGCACAGTCGTTCACATCTCCTTCCTGCTGACATGGGGTTACCCATCCGAGGCGGAGTGAAGTCACAAAACCCCTCACTTCTGCCTGCCAGTCATCAGACATGATGTGCCTTCAACGTTGACCGGTGTAGTCTGTATTTGAGCCGCAGCAAGGGCTGACGCGACTTTCGCCACACGGAATGGGGGCGTGTTGACTGACGATGGTCCACGTAGTCTTTTGGCCCCATCTGACTGTTCTTGTCTACGCGGCTCTGCGCCGAGCCAAGCCAGCATGAGACGCTTCTTTGCTCGGTCAGCGGATAGATCGACCCTCTTTCTGTCTCATGAAGACAACCGAGCGAACAAGACTCGCAGGCAGACGCGGCGGGGCGCAGGCAGCGGTCACGGTGGGCATCTCCATCCGTCCAAACACGAGAGACTGCAAGCGATGTGTTGAAGAGGGGCAGCAGCCTATTATACGTGGCCTGAGGAGACGGACAGAAGACAATGCTCACCGCCTTGGATGGAGCAGGAGTCTCATGCGAGTTTGTTCCAGTGAGCCGTTCGACAGAGCACTGGCCTATGAGACTCAAGACCGAAGACTCAACAACCCGCTTCTCCAGTTCTGAAGAGAGGCGGTTGCATATCCTAGCGGATACCGACATCTAAACAGAGGCCCGGAACTGCAACCGAGAGCCAACCATATCGTGGTCGTCTCAAACAACGTCTGATCCTTTACCTCCAAGAACAAAATGTAAACATGGGCAAGTGGAGTGACCAGCCAGCTGTCTGCCTGCCGTGGGTGAACAAGCATCGTCAGCCCACCATGCATAGTTGAGGCGAGGGCATTCGAGAGAGTTCTGAACATGCTGCCAAGCCCGGACTGGGCTCGGGGCAGAGGTGTGCCTTGAAGGCCAGCTCCGGACCGTTCGTTCTCGCGAGCTCATGATCCTCGAGGGGCCGCGCAATCTTGGGCAGCAGCTGGAGTCGCACAAAGGCCGGAATCACGGTGTTTTCTCAGCTTCGGAGGCAACGACGGTGCCCGTCCAACCCGCTGGGCAGCCCGCTGTCTCGGCGAGCCATGCCCGGCCAGAGTGTCCTCTGACTTGTCCCTCACCGGCAGCCCACCGTGGGCCGGCAAGACGCCAGCCCTGCCTGATGCTGGCGGCTACCCCAGCATTCATGACGAGACGGATCTGCGAGCGGTGCATTGGCGGCGGGGTATAGGGACAACGGACCTCAGTGTGGTCGCGAACCAAGAGTCTGGGCCTTGTCATTGTCACGGAACGAAGAGTCGGGCATCCAATGGCGGGTAGGGGAAGAAGCGGGCCGTGTCTCGCGTGTCAAAAGCCCTGATTTCCCCAATTGCCCTGCGGCGGCGTGTGGAGGAGAAAGTTCCAGCAAATGGCGGCAGCGCATAGATGCCGCGGGCCGGGGCTGTCGCGAGGCGGGAGGGCGAAGTTGGAAAATCGCGAATTGTGCGGAACCACGTTTGGGAGAAGTGGGTGTTGTGGGTTGTGTGTCGTGGCCCGACTTGATGCCCAACGGCGGGGCATTTCTCTCGGGCGCTGTCCCTCATTGGCCGCTTTGCCCGGTCCTTTCCCACCGCACGGACCACTGACGTTTATTTCGGGTGCAGATGGACGGAAGGAGCCATCCCCAGCCAACGTCCACCAGTGACCAGGCAGGTCTCGGGTTTGCAGAGGGTGTTTCCTGCCTTTCCAGCGCGTTTGGGTGAGAATTCTGATTGCTAGCCCTGATTGTGTCCCCTGTTCCTCCATCACTCAACCACACAATTCTCACAATTTCTGGCGTTTGGGCACACGAATGACGGCTCCGAGACACCGTTCAGCCCAACTCGATTCGCTGTAAATTGCTCGGCTTTGTTCATTGTCAGACGACCCGGGACCCTGCCACTGATGATTTGGCAATGGGTGGCAAGCAAGGGCACGCAGGCGGCAAGCAACGCCCCTGGCTTTGTGAGCAACGGGACATGCTGCAGCGCCGCCTCATGCGAATTGCCCGGCGACGCCCTGATTTGTCGATGCTGTTTTTTCCGTCCTTTTCCAGCGCGTCGTGACCCATCAGGGCCCGTCTTGGGTCCCGCCGGCCCCCCTCCGCCTGCAACACCTGCAGTGCCCGACCCGATTTGACGTCTCACTCTGTCCAACCGTGTCCATGCCCGATGCCAGCCATCCGAATTTTCCTCACTCCCTCCCGTCTGCTTAGAAGCCGGATTAAGCATTTCGAACGGCTCGCTAACCCCTTCAGGGTGAGTCATGTTAGTTACAGCCGGGCAGGGCAGGGCAGGGCAGGTCGTGAGGTTGTACAGAGCTGACAGGTGCCAGTTCTGGGGTGTGTTGCTTGGATTTGCTCTGGGCAAGCTGCTGCTGAGAGCGGGACAGGGCGACAGGCGACCAGGGGGGGAGCCACCAGACCCGACGACTCGTGGCCATCAAAACCACACCCTCCTGCACGTCCTAGCCTGCTTTGTCCTGCCTGCTTCCCCTGAACTGCATCTCTCGCTCTCATCCGTCTGTCTCGTGCGAACCACAAACACAATTCTCGTCCCAAAGATCGAGAATTCCTCCCGCAATGCCCGCCCGTGACAGCACTGCCCCCCGTCCACACCACTACCACAATCCGATAGCGACCTGAGCGTCTACAGCAGCAGAAACTGCAACAAACACAAGCATCAACTAGAATTGCATTCAACTCGACCGCCAACAAGCTCTCACAGCATCCCGTTGATCTCGCCATGGAGAGAGAACGCCAATATCCCCGCCACAGGGTAGGGGGCCCGGCCACGGTGACCCCAGGGAGGGATGGCCGGGCTTCAGGACGCCCCGCCGAATGGCCCGAGTGGGAGCAGGAGAGGCAACAGGAGCACGATGGGCAGGGCGAGCTGGGCAACAAGTCGATCCTGAGGAAGGCAGTCCGCCCTTCAACCCGCCCACGCCGAAACTCGGACACCTCCGTCACCTCGTCCAACATGCCCGCCGTCGGGAGCGACTCAGAGCTGGGATCCCCAACATCACAGCCCTCCGCATCCACAGGAGCGCTGCCAAGGAAGGTCCTCAAAGCCAAGTTTCCCGGAATACCCGCTGAGCGTCTGGGCGTCGTCAATTTGAGGTCTTCACGGTCATCCTCTGCCAGTGGCCCGGCTAGCTACCATGTGCCTCCCGTCCGCACTGTGATTTCCCCTCAGTACTCCCCAGACAACAGGCTTCACGACCAGAACCATCAGCGGGACTCTTACGACCGACATGATCGCCGCTACCCCGACCTGGACCCCGAGACCGAGTCAGTCTCGGAGTCGTCCGACCTGTCCTCCACCACCGAAGCAACTACGGTCATCTCGATGCCATCATCAGACTCGGAAGCCAGCGATGTGACACCCACAGAGTCTACCAAGAAGTCCACTCCCTCGGTCCGCTTCACTCCCAGCGTCATTGGCTCCAGCGCCAGCGTCGTCAGCTCGGTGCCCCCGCTTCGCAAACCCAAGCAGCCTCGCCTGGGCTTTAGGACAGGGAAGTCTTCCGATGCCGACAAGGCTGTCACCAAGAGCGGTTCTCGGACGGTCCAAGTCACGCTTCCCCTTCCGCCGTTGGAGACGCCCGGGTCCAGGTACACCCGGGAGCTCGAGAGGTATCAGCAGGAGATGGAGCGCAACCTGATGTACAAGATTGAACAGCTCGAGGCTGAGAGGGACGCTCTGCGTGAGAGCGAGGCGAAGCTCAAGAGAGAACTCGACGAGAGCTCCTCGCGCCTCGAAGTGATGGAAAAGGAGAGGACAGCCATCGAGAAGGAGAAGACTACCGTGGAGAAGGACCGCGACGCCGAGCGGTGCCACAGGGAGAACATTGCCTTTGAGATGGTCGCACAAAAGGCCATCCACGACGAGTTTCGCAGCAACTTTGATCTCCAGAAAGGCATGCTCGACGAGGTCGAGAAGGAGCGAAATGCCGAGCGCACCACCAAGACCGACCTGCAAGTCAAGCTCGAAGCCACCAGGCAGGTCCTCGATGAGTACCGGTCTGCCATCACCCTGCAGAAGGTCATGACGGAGGAGGCCGAGAAGGAACTCGACGAGGTCAAGACAGCAAGAGACAAGCTGACCGGCCAGTTCGCGGAACTCAACAAGAACTTTAAGAAGCTGCAACAAGACAGCAAAGAGCACGATGAGCTCCTGGCCCACCAGATTGCTGCCCTTGAGACCAGCAGAGACACACTCCAGGACCAGCGCGACAGCAAGGACAAGGAACTTACCGATATGCTCGCCGAACGCGAGCGCCTCCGGGCCGAGATCGCCACCTTCACCTCCCGTGTGGCCACTCTGGAGGGTGATCTGAAGGCTGCCCTGGAAGAACAACACAAGACAAATGACACAGCAGAGAAGGAGCAACGACAGCTCAAGGATTCTGCGGCCGCGGATCTGCAGAAGCTCAAGGATTCCAGCGAGGAGGAGAGACGGAAGATTATCGATGCTGCCGCCGAGGAGCTGCGCAAGGTCAAAGAATCTGCGGCCGAGGAGCTGCAGAAGACCAAGGAGTCCGCTGCCGAGGAGTTGCAAACGGTCAAGGACTCTGCTGCTCATGAGTTGCGAAACGTCAAGGAGACTGCCGAGACAGAGCAACAAGCACTCAAGGATCTCGCTCAGCAGGAACAACAGAAGCTCAAAGAGACGGCTGAGCAGGAGTTGGCGACTCTTCGGAAGGAGCTGGAGGATGAGCATCAGGCGGTCAAGACTCGAGCTGGCGAGCTGGAGCAGCAAAAGGAGGAGCTAGAGAAGGCCAAGGTGGTCGTCGAGCAGGAAAGGGACGAGCTCCAGGCCAAGATTGAGACGGCTGGAGCAGACATCGCCAATCTCAACTCTCAGGTCGCGGACCTGACAGCCTCCCAGTCGGACCTCAACGCCAAGATCGCCACACTGGAGGAGGAGCTGTCGGCGGCCAGAGCCGACGCCACCGGCCTCAGAACCCAAATTGAAGGCCTCGAGTCCGACAAGGCCGGCCTCCAGAAGAACGTCGGAGACCTCAGCGCCGAGAAGACCGAATTGCAGGCACAGCTTCAGACCCTCACCACTGCTCTTGCCGGCGCTAAGGATGCCAACGTGTCGCTTGCGAGCCAGAAGCTTGGCCTCGTCGGTGACATGGCTGATGTTCAAGGCGCTCTCGATGCTGCCAAAGCCGAAATTGATAGGCTCGTGACCGAGAAGGCCGTGGCCCAGGCCGAAGCGGGCAAGGTTGCCGGTTTGGAGGGTGACAAGGGCGAGTTGGCCGCGACCATTGTTGAACTGCGGGCCAAGATCTCGGACCTCGAGGGCAAGATCGGCGAGCTCCAGGGCGAAGCAGACAAGATCCCCAGCCTGTCCGGCGACAAGGCAGCCGCTGAGAGCAAGATATCCGAGCTTGAGGGCAAGGCGGCCGGTCTTGAAGCCAAGCTCGCCGCTGCCCAGGCTGAAGCTGCTCGGCTTCCTTCTCTCGAGGCAGCCAAATCTCAGCTCGAGGGCCAGGTGTCAGGGCTTCAGGGCAGGATCTCGGAGCTCCAACTCGAGCTTGCCAAGGACCCCGACGCAGCCGCAGCCGCCATCCGCGCCGAGCTGGATGCTAAAACCCAAGAGATCACTCGCCGTGTCGACCAGATCAACACCCTCACCGAGGGTAACACGGCCCTGTCCGCCCAACTGGGCGCCACCAAACAACAGCTCGACACCGTCCAACAATCCCTTGACGGCGTCACTCAATCTTACAAGGCCGCCACAGGCCAGGTCGTCGAACTTCAACAGCGCGTTGAGCAGCTCGCAGCCGCTTCTCGACGTGCCAGCCGGTCCCGCAACTCGTCGCCGCAAAAGAAGGACCGCGACAGCAGCAGCAGCGGCAAGAAGGACAAGCAGCTCGTGGTTGTGCGTAACCCAAACGACAAAAGGGCCCTGTCAGTCATGCTCCAGATCGCTGCTGCCATTTAACTCAACACCACACCACTGCCAGTAGCACGTTTTTGTCCGCCCCCGATCCCTGATCCCGACACATAGACCTCAAGCCCCTCTAGTCACTGGCAAACGACACTAACCGGGGCTTGCGAACACTACAGGCACTTCATCAGGCGGTGCGACCTGCGCAAGAAACGGCCTGGCGACGGCAGCACCACGGGCACCCCGAGCGCGAGCGAGACGTCGACGCCCCGCACTTCGATGGACTCGGTCGTGTCGGCGGCTTCGATCCTCTTCTGACGGCCCGGTGTCGGCGCCCGACGAAGATCATGGCAAGGTTTGCCCCTTGCTCACCCAAAAACACACACACACACACACCACAGACCGGATAAAACGGGTGAATTTGTGCCTCGGGTTGGATCAGTGCTGATTTCTCTTTCCTGTTTACAATATTGTTTTGGTTGCTGTTGGGTTCCACCCTTGGTTCTCTCCTCCTGAGGCACGCCCCTTTTACTCTTGACCACTTCATACTACGACCTTGGAACCCGCTCCTTGCTTGTCTCGCTTGGTGGCTCAGTCGATACAAAAGTTCATTTCTCTTTTCTTCTGTGTTCAATCTTTCGGTCTTTGGTTAGCATACAGCGTTGTTTTAGCACATAGCGTTGGCTTGGATTTCGTTGGTTTGTTGGAATACCCTCATGTACACGCAGACAACATGTAACGACTTTTGAATTTTCATTCTTATTTTTATCATTAGATCTTTCTTTTGGGCGCGCAGCCTCATGTCGCGTGATGGGTTGATGATACGACATATTTGATGATTCATGACACGGGTGCAGGGAAAAGCGTTCGAGGGAAACGGGCAATACTTGTACACAGGGGGTGTTTTTGTTGAGGCAGAAGACTAGATGGAGGAAGCAACATGTAATGGGGGTGGTCATTGTACAGAGCAGTAGAGTAGAGTGTTGGGGTAATACGATGGCGTTTGTTGGTGTTTACTTTGAGCCCATCCATCTATGATCTATCAAGCCATGCTGGCCATGAATTTGCTCAGTTTTCCGAGCAGCTGCCCATTGATCTTCGTTCCCTTGGCTGGAGCTCAAGTTTGACAACCGTTTCAACTTCTCTTGCACCTACTCTGGATATGCAAGGAGGCTTGTTATAGATACAACCTCCCTTACCCCCCTTCCCCCCCCAAACCCCTTTGACATCCTGTGTAACGTGAGACAAAGACGGCGTTACGCGTTATGGGCTGAGCAACACGGTTAGATCCTGCCCCTAACTACCTGCCACGGCACGAGGATGGGGACGGGATACTGCGGCAATGAGAACTCAGCAGATGTTATGGTATCAAATAATGTGAAGCCTGAACTCAACTATTGAGGCCATATCAGCAGCCCCTCTCCGTGAAAACTCGGCGAGCTAGTGTTAGAATCTTCAAAGACAGGTACTCAAAATTGTGGTGTGCAAGCACCGGCTGCGGTAGTTCTGAGTGATCACAGTTGCGAGATGTATTATGCCGGTATCTGAGCTACCCAGTACCTGCCCAGAGCGCAACTCGTCTATCCATCTATCGCCATTGCCCCGTGCCAAAGCCATCGCTGAATATCAAAAGCCAATCGCTGAAGGGAACATATGTTGCCACCAGTGACCCAAACGAACCTTCTCACTTGCCCTCCCAGAAAAGATCGACCTTCTCTCCGTCCAGCCACTTCTCCATCTCGCCGTACATGCGATCCCAGAGCGCGCCGCTGGCGGTCGGCAGGTCCAGGTCAATCTTGTAGCCGAGGCGGGCCTGGGCTGCGCCAAGATACTTGTAACCCTTTGGGATCTTCTCGAGCTCCTCGTCGCTAAAGTTGGGCGAGGTAAACCCATCGACGGGGATGACTTTGTCCTTTTCGTAGAACAGCTTGACGTACTTGGCCTTCCACTCGTTGGTGGTCGGGTTCTTCTCGCAGAAGAAGATGAATCGGCAGTCGCAGTCGACGTCGAACTCATACTTCTCCTTCTTGCCACCGAGGGGATCGAACTTGAAGCGGTGGGTGATGGTGGCCTTCATCTTGCCGATGGCGTGGTCCTGCGACTTGCTCAGCTCGACCAAGGTGCCGCACTCGCGGTGCATGATGAAGACGCCCTTCTCTTTGCCGGCCTTGGAGACGGCGATAAACTCGTCGACGGGGAGCGGGCCACTCCAGGCTGTTCAACAAGAGTTAGCGGGCGTCTTTGACGGACGGGAACAGCCTCTGCTTACTGGTCCAGACGGTGGCATAGTCGGCAAACAACGAGCGGTAGTTCTTCCACTCCGAGGCGTCGCGGTAGACGGGCCAGCCCTTGCAGAGCTCGGAAACGGCAAAACGGTTGAGGAGCTCCTCGACGGTGCCGTTGTTGTGCGAGTAGCACTTGGTGTGCGGGTCCTGAGGAGAGGTCATGTTGGGTTTGTTGTCTGGGCGGTGCTAGAGATGCTAGCGATGGTACTGGGTAAGGCTTTTCACAACCTGGAAGTGAACGAAGGAGGGCGGGCACGTCTTTTATGCTGCTTGGGAAGTCGTCGCACCTGCCGGGAGAATATTTCCCGTCCGAGCAGTGTATGACTCCTTGCTGCTTGCCACGGACCACCCAGAAGGTAGCTCCAAGGTAAACACCTTGGATCTTGACGCGGGCAATGACTTGTCCACCTGTTGTTGCTCTTGACAAGAGCCCTGCGTCACCACCAGGGGCTGGCTTGAGACACGACCTCCTGTGCTGTGACCGATGCCGAGCCGGCAGGTCCAAGAGGCCGACGGGGCTGACGGGGAAGAGCATCCGGGCCGGGGCAAACATGTGGCATCTTTTGTTCCACGACATGTTGACTCCCCAACAAGATCTCAGATCCAATCGTTCATCCCATCGCGCCGGGGAGGCACGGAAGCACAGCCATGCATACAGTATGTTTGCCCAGTGTGGTCATTCTTACTCCGTACCTTGCCTTTCCGTCACAAAAAGACATATAGTCGCGATAGCATCAGCAGACTGAGTGACGGGTCACTCTCGGCAATCAGCCGGCCGCAGGGAGCAGAGCCGCCATGCCATTGGGCTGTTGTGCCTTTCGAATCTGCGGGATGGCAAGGCCATGCAGCTATGCCCCTGCCAGAGAGGAACTGCCGGATGAGACGTGGACTGATTGTTACCTGGATGCATCTCGTTGGCGTCGCCATGCAGAAGTCGTCAGCAGCTTGCTCGCTCACCGCTGAACACCACAACGGCCCAGCAGCATCAGGCTTCGGGCCCTGTGGCAGAAATGGAGAAGTGATGAGAGCCACAGAGTATGACCCCTTTGTGAGCGGGCGCTCTTGGTTCAGTCTTGACAGTCAAACCAAGTTCAATCCCATGACTCCGAAGTCCGAATGCAAAGTTCCTTTCCAATGGTGATTTGGTGAGCTTGGGCCTTGGGTTGCTGCAGTACTAGTAGAGTCTGACTGTGGCGAGAACGCCCAACCTGCTTACACAGTACTTTCCATCTGCAGGTCGCTTTGTAATTTGGGGGCGCTTTCCATTTGACTGCCCTGCCGCGCGGTGGGTGGGAGCTGTGGTGATGCTGACAGATGATGCTTCCGTTTCCAGCAGTGTTCTAGAATGTTGGGGAAACCCCTTTGAAATCGTGGGTTAGGGTTTAAAAGTTCACCGACCCCAGGACCTCATGTTTCCAGCCCCACTATCTGCCACGATCGTGTTCCTCTGCGCCGGTTGACATTGACAGCGCAACCTGTCTCATCCCAGAGCAACAACAAGCAACCGTGAGGTGACCACGACGAAAGCCAACAGCAGCCCCAGCCCTGCCGCTGCTGCCCCCCAATTCTTCGACCTGCCGAACGACCAATTTTCCAAGACCCCGCCGACATGGTCGACTCCGTCAAGCACATCTCGTCGCACGGCGAGTTCGACTCGCTCCTCTCGTCGACGCGATACGTTGTCGTCGACTTCTACGCCGACTGGTGCGGCCCGTGCAAGGCCATCGCCCCTCACTTCATCTCCATGGCTTCCAAGTGGTCGATTCCCGGCTTCCTCGCTTTCGCCAAGGTCAACGTCGACAATGTCGGGTCCGTCGCGCAAAAATACCGGGTCGCCGCCATGCCCACCTTTATGTTCTTCAAGGAAGGGAAGCAGGTCGCCGTCAACGGAAACGTGACAATACAAGGAGCCAACCTCCCGAGCTTGAACGCCGCCGCCGAGAAGATGGGAAAGTTGGCCAAGGAGAAGGCTGCCGCTGCTGCCGCCGAGGGCGCATAAGAGGAATAGGACAATGGGGAAATGGGACAATGGGGCGTTGAACAACTGGATACTTTGACGGCGTTGGATGGACAGTCGGTCTTGGTACACAAAACCTGAGATACCCACGGCCTTTGCGGGAGCTAGAGTTCTAAAGCAGTCGCGCACCGGCAGACCGAGAATAGAATTATGGTGTTGACTTCGCAGTCGCACGTCCGCGGTGCTCTGTGCGAACTCTACAAATTTCTCGTGCGGTCTGTCTTTTGTCCGCGGACCAAGGCCCAGCTCAGAACCATTCTCCCCACGTTCAATGTCGAGGGCCCTGTTCTGCGTTAGGATCGACATCTGACCGCGCGGTGATGTCATCCAGAGTACCCTCCCCAGCTTCTTCCGCCACCACCACCCAAGCCTCTGGCATCCGAAGATGTCAGGTTCATCTGACGACACGCATCAACGGCGCCATTTTGTCATCGCAAGCAGATCGCCTCCACATAAACCCAGCCCTTGCGCCCTGGACCCAATAACCGCCTGAGCGCATCCCTCACACACGACCACGTTCAATCAAGAGCCCACCTGCGAACGACTACAGCATACTGAAACGAGAACAACATGGCTGAACGCGACACAAAGCGCCCGGAAATGGAACCCCGGCGAGCGAGTGCTGACGTGGCGACTCAAACCGACGAGGAATCTGCCCCAGAACAGAACAAAAGCCTCTCAAGAACAAGGAGTGCTGGGCACCTTGCGCGGCGGCCCCCAGCCCAAGAACGCCAGGTCTACCAGCAACCGGAGCAGGCTGTGGCACCCACTGAGCATCATGGCCGAGGAGGAGCCCCGGCCGTGCGAGTGGACATGGACCTGGACATCGACATCCAGCTCCAGGCGAAGATCAAGGGAGACATTGAACTGTCTATCCTGTAAGCCTCCGACCGTGTTTTTGATACCCAGGTGTTGAAGCTGACTTACTAGGGATGGCGAGCAAGCCAGGGACCAGCGCGAGACCCCGCGACATTAGCGACCAGGACATTATTCTGGGTCAACCACAATCCTCACTACCGATATATCGAAACCCGAACCAGACTGCACCGTCGACGCTCGTTCTAATTTTTTGGCGAAGAAATACTCAAGAGATGGGCCGTTGGATCATCAGCTCTGCAAGTCTCAGCATGTGTGGCTCAGCGGGAGATGGAGGTGGTGGTGTTTGGGTCACACGGTCACGCGGCGCACCTGACAGCTGCGACAACCACCACACCAAACCCCGCGACCTTTGCGCATGGCAGGAGGAGTCACAATTGCAGGTTACGAGAAATGGGATAAGAGATGCCAAATTATACGGGGCGCGCCGTCGCCCCTGAAGTGCCCTTCGAGCCAACCCCTTCCAAGTCCAAGTTGAAGAATCGTATTGTTTTCGACGCTCAAACATACACACCAGACAACCAGCACACTGAAGATCACACAAGATGCCCTCCTCACGACGCGGCACCCGCTCCCCACCCCCGCGGCTCGCCGACCCTCCCGCGAAACCGCGCGTGCCGCCCGAGATCTTCAACCAACTTGGCCGCGCAGTCCTCTCCTACTCTTTAAAGAAGCTCAGCGAACAGCAAAAACCCCGTTCCCGCTCGCGACCACAAGATGCCAAAAGCTCATCCCGCCCGAGATCGAGCCGCTCCGGCAGCAAACCCCGCGAACCCTCCTGCACCAGCAAGCGTGGCAGCAGTCGCGACATACCCCGCAGCGACAGCGGCGACATGCACTCTCTCATCAGTCAGCTCGCGGTCGGTGCCTTTGCCTTTGGCATCCGCCATATCATCCGGCGCAGGAAGGAGGCCAAGAAGCAAGCTGCTGCCGCTGCCACTGCCCAGCCGAGCGCAATACCAGCAGCAGCGGTACGAGGAGTGGGAAGCATACTGGGACAGGGCTTGCGGCAAGGGGCCATCGACCCCGAGCTGTCCGCGGCTTTGGACAGCGTTACAAGAGAGCTGCAGAGTGCGACCGAGTCGATCAGGAGGTTGGCCTACAGCGCGCCTTCGCCGTCGCATCGAGACTGTGCAATAAGGGACGAGCTAGTCAAGGATGCAGAGCGGTTGACCCGGTTGCTCACAAATATTCAGGCCAGTGTTCATAACATGAAGAACCTACATCCGGAGCTCAATCGACGGATGGAGCAGGCTAAGGTCAACTCGGAGAGGAGGGGTCGGCGGGAGAGAGAAAGGGAGAGGGAACAGGCGGAGGAGCGAAGGGATATGCCAAGACGGAGGGGCCCAGCGGAGGGAGGAGGGAGAAGGAGAGAAAGGGAGGAGATTGTGGGAGAAAGAAAGAGACCACGAGTGAGAGAACGGGCTCAGGAGAGGATGGAAGAGGTTTGGGTGGAAGGACCGGTCATCGAAGAACGCAGGGCGAGAAGAAAGGCTCATCATCCTCCAGAAGAGGTGGTGAGGGTCGAGAGGGAGCGAAATTCCGGCGAGCGAGAGCGTGCCCGGCCTGCCGAAAGGCCTAGGAACCGGGTTGGCCGGTGGGAGGAGGAGTTACGGAGGGGTCGTCGGCCACCTGTGGAGCGGTGACAACTTGAAGCGTGTTGACGCCCCTGACCCAAATTCAGGGGCTGCCGCCTACCGCTCACCACAGCAAAACCCCGTCTTCTGCGCCTGCGGAGCCCGATCTTCCGCCACCGCAACCCTTCGCGGCCCACTCACTCAATTCGCCTCGACACGACGCAGCATCCATGATTCGGGCATGATCCGGGCCAACCTCACCCCACATATAGCGAGACCCGCCCGGGCCCAACCCTAGCTCCACCACAAGCCCACAGCATCCGGCCCTCATCACCACCCCTACCCATGCTGCTCTCCATCAAGTGCGCCCGCATGGCTCAGTGGTAGAGCGTGTCACTAGTAAATCCCTTCCTTCGAGGGACAATCTAGGATCATGACAAGGTCGTCAGTTCGATTCTGGCTGTGGGCACTCACCCGTCGGCGTCCTTCGCCTCTTCTCTCCTCCGCCCGCATGGCTCAGTGGTAGAGCGTGTCACTAGTAATGACAAGGTCGTCAGTTCGATTCTGGCTGTGGGCATAATAAGCGGAAGTAAAGGGTGTTGTTGGGTTTACTTTTTCGGTGGTTTGATCTTGAACTTTGTTTTTGCTTTGGATTTGTGTGGCGTGTCCATGGGACAAGATACCCTTGAACAAACACTTAGATAGTTGTACTCTCCTTTCTACCAATGAATGTATCAAACATGATGTTCCATTTGAGCCCCTGAACCCCTGAGTGCCCGTATGTCAAGGTCAATGTCATAAATACCAGGATGAACAAATGCAGCCGCACATTAGCTTCCCTCGTCTAACCAGCTCCCTGAGTAGCAGCCGCAGTTGCTGCGCTTTCGGCCGAGCTCTGTGAACCCTGCCTCGAACTCCTTGACTCCCTGTAGCTAGTGCTTGTTCCACTCCCGCTCCTGCTCTTTCGATGAACTCGAATCGACCTGTGGTACCGCGAGACAAAGTAGAAAAACCCTGCGAGAAATACAGCGAGGAGTACGCCGACTGTGATGCCAATGGTGACTTTTTGGCTATGCATGGAGGACTCCCGCCTTCTGAGCTCCTTGGGGATGACTCCGGTTGGGAGCTCATGGTGTGATGGTGGGTTGGAGAAGTTATGACTGAATTCGGAATTTGAAGATTGTTCTGATGGACGTTTGGTGACATTCACTCCATCTTGAAGCTGTGTGGTTGCGGGAGCGGTGGTGTTCAGCGAGATAGGGGAGGACTTGGATGTTCGCCAGCCAGCACTTGTCTGTCCTTCCCGCTGCAATATGGGTAAGGGTGGGCGTGGGATGTACATCAGGGATGGTTAGGCCGCTGCGGTGTTCAACAGGGGATTCGCGTGGCTGCTGTCATGGGACAGGTCGGCATTGCCTGGGGGAGGGGCGAGCTTGACTTGGTCATTGAAACTCGAAATGTTTCGAGGAAAAGGACGAGACGCAAACCCCAACGGGAACTCACCGAATGCCATGAGGTGTGGGAGATTCTTAAGCTGTACTATCGGGCAGCCGCATGCATCCTGTCGCATTCTTTCCGCTGCTCAGTGTATTTGCAGGGCGAAAGTTCAATGACATGCGAAAGACCTCTGATTGAGCAATCTGGGGCCTGCCCGCAGGAGCAGGGCTGCATGCAGCCAGAGGTGTTGGACTGGGTTCGAACCGTTCGGCACAGCATAATCACAACCTAGGAATGCCGCAAAGAAGAGCGCCGAAGCAGCTTTAATGGCCTCGGGAGTGGGCACCTGCAGGAGCATCAACCAGGCGCTGTTTCACTGGCTGTTTCGGGTCAATGACGGGAAAAGAGCTGTGAAGAGGACTGGCGAGAGACCAGTCGACGAATGGCCTCCAAATCAGGCGAGGAACAGACGGCACGCCGGCCGCCGTTCGGCTCCTGAGCTGCGGACTGTCACTTGTGTCGTATGTCACCCGATGTTGAGATCCGAAATGACTGCCGATGCCGGATCCTGAGGATGCCGTGTGATGCTGGTGAGGTGTGTCACGGCATGAGGTGAGCTTTGTCAAACCCGACCGAAAATCCGGGATGCTCGAAGCCCAAAGGAGCAGATGCTTGATAATGCCTGACCCGAAGCGCGCCTGGGAACCCGAGAGTTGGGGTCAATGTGACAACGTCTGGTGACTGCGGGGAAGCAAGCCACCCTCAGCGGACAACTCACCTACACCATCCCAAGTTAGCTGTGCTACCCAAAGAATGAGGCTGGAGCCCGCTGTCACCAGGAGAGCCTATCGACCTCGTCAGGGGTGTTTGCAGCCCAACGAAAGACGACAAAATCTGGGGATTCAGGGGTTCAGATGCCAGGACCCAGGGATGTCTGTTGTGATGGAAGAGAGCAAGGTCAAGGATCGAGAACGAAATGAAGGCTGTGAGTGAGGTCAATGTCAAACCGGTTCCTGTCACGCCCAAGGTCATGCTCTTGAGTTTTTTTTAAAAGCAATTCATTGATGCAAGATAGCATACCGGCTCCTGCTTATCTCTCAAGAGGTATTCACACAATCAAACACTTCTCCCGCATGCCCTTGAGCTCCTGTAACCAGTTCCCCTTCCCCTTCTCGCTCGGCTCTCGATCTCTCGCCTCCCACAGCTGCCGCATCGTCTGCATGGCCGTCCGGATGTAACCCCACGGACAGATCCAGGGATTCCGCGTCCACACAGCCTGCATGCGCTCGATGCACCAGGCTCGCTCTACCGGATCGTCCGTCTGGGCGCCGGCGATGAAGGTTGGGAACATGGTCCCCTTGTGAAGTACGTGATCCAGGGGCACCTTCGCCAGGTGACCCAGCACTTCTTGGACTACCATGTCAACGGAGAAAGGGAAGGGCGCTGCCTCTGGAACGGCGAGAAGTATGTACAGACACGCACTTGCGCGGTGGGCCGAGGCGATGCTGAGTCGAATGTTGAGGTCGTCATGCGGCGAAAGGCCCTGGATGCCGTACAACCATTCGATGACGTCGAAGGAGCGAGCTTTCTCGAGCAGAAACAGAGCGGTCTCGACCTTCGTTTGCCCGGAGCTCTCGTCGCTGCATAGCTGACTTGCCGACAGCAGTATCCGCAAGATCTCGGGCGGGCAGCAGTGGTAGCTGTAGGCCTCGGCACGTTTCAGGACTGCGAACAGGTCGGATAGGTCATGCTCCGTCAGGGCAACCCCGCCGATGGCTGAGGCCAGGACTTGGTATGTCAGACAGTCGGCGGCGATGGCGTCGACCAGAGACATGAGGGACTGGTCCAGCCCGTGGGTTTGCTTCAGCTGAGCCAGCATCAAGGTGCAGGCTGCTTCGATGTGGGCTTGCCATTCTCCCTTTCCCGAGTCGATCAGGTCGAGATTGATGAAGAAGACGGTGGCGGCCAGTACCATGGCTTGGTTTGCAGGTGTCATGGTGTCAACAGCTGACCGAAGCAACCGGATAGCCTTGTCTTTGGCTACCAGGGCATCAACCAGTTCTGGCTTGCTGAGCTGACCCTCGGGGCCGTTCAGAGCCGCAAGGTGCATGGCTCCCGTGGCGACGAGGATGGGCTCAAGAAAGTCGAAGTGGCCAACCAGGGGGAGAATGAACCGGAACGGGTTTTGATCATGTTGATCAATGGAGACCAGGTCCTGGCACACTGCCGTGGCAACTGTGACGGTGAGCACGAATGGAGCATCTTCTGCAGTTGTTGGTGATACTTACAATGGTGAACATAGTGCCGTCCCCGTCGGTTGAGGTCTCTCAGCAGAGGATCGAGGAGTGAATGATCGACGACAAGGAACGCTTGGTCGCCGTTGGTCGTTGTTGGCTTGGCCTGTTGGTGGCTAGTCACAGACAGCTGCCCGACAAGCTTACCGCGGACGGCCGGGGCGTTGGCCCACCGCAGGACGGTGCCATAGCCAAGACATTCCTGGCCGGAGGTCCAGCACTTGCGGCACGTTGGGCGGGAGCGGTCGCACCGGAGCCGGCGTCGTCGGCAGTTGTAGCAGGCCCGGGACGGTTGAGAGTTTGCAGCACCTACCGGTACGCCGTTGAGCCCGGGCATAGAGATCTCGGCTGCCGGTGTTCAGTCTTCATTCCAGGCTGGCGGGGCTTGATAGGCGGTGTTTGGCTTGTCGTTCTCGGGCAGGAGTCGTGTCGTCAACAAGTCTGTCGGGTTCCTCCGAGCTGGAGCCAGTCCGAGCGCAGCCGAGATCCTTGGACGGAACAAAGCTAGAGTCTAGAATTTTCTCCGCCACTCGGTAGGCAATGGCAACCGCAAGAGCCCAATCCTTGAATCCACCAAGTTGGAACTGCGCTAGAACGAATCTGGAACCAAAACGACAACTGCTGCTTGGCTTGGGGGCGGAGTGGTGATGGAATTCGCTTTCAAACCCGGCAGAACCACGATGTCGGAACGGCTTGTTGCTTTAGACACTCCGTTCCGTCACGTACTCCCTAACTAGCCGCCGAAAAGAAGCGTTCAGTGATTCAAAAAGGTTCCTCTTTGGTCTCTTTCATCAGCCCGAGATCAGATAACGAGCGGGAGTGGAGTCTTCTGACGACACGCTAACCCTAAGCGGCACCAAATCCTCAACTCTCACGTCTGGGCATCCATGCGTTTTGACAAAAAAAAAACCGTGACTAATCGATCTCATTCGTCGCCTCGATTGCTTCATCCACCGCCAGCATGGCTTCACTTTGTATAAAACAGAAGACAACTTCCGCCGCTTTTATGTTTGCACCACCAACCCAACCGGCCGGATATGGCGACATCGTTCTGGACATTTCATCAAGACCACCATGACCCGCTCAGACGTGGAATCCCCCTCGGGGTCGGACGACAATGGCAGGACAGAGATCCGGGAGGTTGACAAGCTCGACCTGGACCGCCTTGGCCGCCAGAGACCGGATGCGTTTAAAAATACGTTGGTCGAAGTTCTCTTCTGCGCGGCTCTGCTCATCGCATTTTTCATGTCTGTAAGTTGCCATCACCTTCCCTGAGATAAACTCCCAGTTCTGACTCTTCCAGGAATTCTTCATATCCGGCTTCAACATCATTCTTCCGAGTGTCTCCAAGGCACTAGAGATTCCCAAGGGCTCCCAAACATGGCCCGCCAGCGTGTTCTCCCTGGTGACGGGCGCCTTCCTCCTTCCCTTCGGCCGCCTCGCCGACATCTACGGCGCCTACCCCGTCTTCAACGCAGGCCTGGTGTGGTTCGCCATCTGGTCCCTCATCTCGGGCTTTTCCGTCAACTACCGGATGCTCATCGTTGCCCGTGCCCTGGGCGGCTTGGGCCCCGCCGCCTTCCTCCCGACGAGCATCATGCTGATCGGCAAGACGTACCGCCCTGGGCCGAGAAAGAACTTGGTCTTTAGCATGTGGAGTGCTTTTGCCCCGGTTGGCTTCTTCCTGGGTATCATCGTTGGCGGCGCGACGACCGAGTACATGACGTGGAGGTGGTACTTTTGGCTGGGCTCCATCATCACCTTCGTCGTCTGCGTCGTCTCGTTCATCACCATCCCCCGCGACATGAAACAGACGAGGGCTGAAAATGCCCACATCAAGATGGACTACTGGGGCGTGGTGACCATTGTGCCGGCGCTGGTTCTGACGACGTTTGCCATCACCGATGGTGCCCACGCGCCACAAGGGTGGAAGACGCCATACATCATCGTCACCTTCATCCTCGGCGTGCTGCTGCTTGGCGCTGCGGTCTATGTCGAGGGCTGGGTCGCGGAGCAGCCCCTGCTGCCGTTTGACCTGTTTAAGCCAAAGTACATGGGCCGCTTGTCTGTTGCTCTGTTCTTCGCCTACGGCATTTTTGGCGTGTTTTTGTTCTACGCCAGTTTCCAGTGAGTACCCCTTGTTCAGCACGTTCCCGAGCTCTACTGACACACGTTTCAGCATTGGCGACTACATGGGTGAATCGGCCTTGAAGACGGCTGTCTGGTTCGCCCCCATGGCGGCAGGTGGCATCATCTTGGCGACCGTCGGCGGCTTCACGCTGCACCTACTCCCGGGCAGGGTTCTGCTCATCATCTCTGCATGCGGCAGTCTTGCCTGCGTTCTGCTCTTTGCCTTTGCTCCCCAAGATGGGAACTACTGGGCGTACATATTTCCTGCCATGGTGGGCGCCACTGTTGGTGTCGACATCACCTTCATCGTCAGCAACGTCTTCATCACCACCAACGTCGCTCGTCATAGGCAGGGCATTGCTGGTGCGCTTATCAACAGCTTGTTGTTCCTTGGCATTAGTTTCTTCCTTGGTCTCGCAGATCTCGCCGTATCAGAGGATGAGAAGAGGGGTGGTACTGAGGGGCACAAGATTGCGTTTTGGTTTGCCACAGCCTGCGCAGCCGTGGTCTTGGTTATCTTTGCCACTATCAAGCTTGGCAAAGCAGAGAGCGAGTTGACCGTCGAGGAGCGGGAGGCTCTGGAGAGAGAGGCTGCCGGAGGGCCTTTGGAGCCCGCCCCTCGGACTGAGACCAAGTCCACTGTCTGAAATGGTAGTGGCTTTTTGGATTACGGAAAAGACTTGGATAGACAGATGGATAGATAGACGAGAAGCGGGAGTTGACAGCGCTAGCGTGAATGATAATGATAATCACCTCTCAAACAACCAAGCGCTTTGGATAAGCACCTGCAGGCGTTGAACGCGGATGTTTCGCGAAGAATCTAGTGCCCAGATCATGAAACGAAGGAAACCCGGAACTCCGCGTTGGTTCCTCAGCTCGTCCGTCAGGGGCAATGTCTGAAGTTGCGTTCTCAGGACTGGAGGTCACCTTGGAGGGGAGAGTCGGGAAAGGTATAGGATGAGAGGTTCGTGCGGCTTGGGGATCTGTGGGGGTCAGGCGGTTCTTGCAAGGTTCCAGAAACCATCTGCAGCAAGCATCGTACGTTTCTGCAGTTCGGATGCTGAAGCGCACTGCTGGGGCGCGGCACAAATTAAACTTGAATCTTGGGGCACATTCTGTTTGCCGGCAAAACGTCTGAGTCTCGTTGGGAATTTGGGAAGAGTTTCCTGGCTTCCGTGGGATATTGGCACACTCCACCCGGGCAGTCCCTCCAGGGTGCTTGTGAGGGGCAGCCACCTCGGCATGGAGCGGGAGATCCGCGGGCCGTCAGCCAAGTGTGCCGCAGAAGCAAAGTGTTGCCGATGAAGAAGAAGGGGGTCGTCGGAGTTGAACAGGGGAGGACACGGACAAACCGGGGTGCCACGGCCAAGGGGCTCAGGGGAAGAAATCGGGGTCCATAAATACCCGCACTAGTGCAAGAGTCCAACGCCGGGATGAGGACTGTAGCCCCCCGATTCGCTGTTGCCCTTGCCACGAGGGGCTTTACTTCCTCTCAGGGCTTGGACCGCAACGGGGAGGCGACGGCAAAGTTGCTGAGAAGGTGATAGCACACATGCAACACCCGTCCGATCCGAGCCATTTCTGTCCTTGCATTTGCAAATCGCGCGGGCCTGACTCCACGTGCGGTGGGCTGGGCGTTGCGAGGACGGGGGCATTTGGGGGTTTCAAGGGTTGTTGTTAATCCATTGATCCACAGCGGGAAAATCACGGCCAGGACCGTTGCTGACCGGGACATGACCCCGATCCTAGTGGATCTGCTTCTCCGCTTGGGGGAGAAGGAGGAGGGGCGCAGCTGAGAGCAGGAAGAACGAGGGAAAAGGACATCGAAGAACGTGGGGACCGTCCAATGGCATCTCGGGCTCGCCATGTGGTAACACTGCATGCTGTGGTGTGAGACATGCGCTGAGCCGCATCACCACGTTTTTCACCCAGCTTGACATTGATGGCATCGGTTCTGCCCCGCGCTCTTGGGCCAGGTTCCCAACTCGCGTTCGTTCTCGGGCACATCGCCGGGCAGTGCCTCGAATCCGCATCAAAGTGGGCAGATCGCCATGGCCAATGTGGAAGCGGCGGGAAGTCCTCACTTCCTTGCCCCTGACAATATGGACAGGGCAACAATAGGCATGGTTCCTGGAGCGGTTAAGGGGCGTGGAGGCAACGCCAAGATGCAGTTGCACACCCAACATCGTTCTTTAACCCGCTTCACTCCTTCGCAAGCAGCAGATCCTTTTTCCGGGCTTCTTCGGGCCCGGGGCCCTCGAAGGGTTTGGTTTGCTTCAATCTGGAAATTCCTGTCCAGATAATGCAAGGGGATGGGGTTGAAGAGGCAACTGCAGGAACTGAAGGGCTACGATAGGACCACCAGGGGTTGCCGAAGTGAGAACGGGGTCCGATACGACCCTTCGGGATGCTTGACATGACAGGGACCGGCCTCGACGCGGTGGGGCGGCGACCGATATGCAAACACTTGAAAGTCCATCTGAGGCAAATTGCGCGATCCCCGGCCTGGGCAACGGGAACGAGGGAGGAAGGACGTGGGGGATCCTGGCGCCTGGTGGGTATAAAACCTCAATGGTCAGTCCTCGGGGTTTGTGCTGCCTGTTGTGTGTCGTACCATCTACATCTCTTCCAGGCCTCTTTGTCTTCCAGCCCCTAATCCACAATGTCATCAACAGAAAAGCAGCCCCTTGTTGGGCACTCAACCGGAACCCCCGACCCCGAGCAGCAGTCAACACTCCCAACACCACCCAACAAGCCAGTCCTAACAAGCAATCCTTGGTCATGGATTACCGGCGTCCCTTTCCTCATCTGGCAGTTTTCTGAGAACGACTTCCCAACCTTCATCATCCCCAACTCAGCCTTCGGCATCTTCGGCGCACTCGCAGGGTCCAAGCTGTTCGACGGGCCTCCGCCAACGGTCCAGGAGATTCTCTGGCGCATCCCCATTGTCATCGCCTACAACTGGTACATGACGTTTATCTTCGACCTGGCCAACCAGCGAGCACCTGAATCCGTCCAGGAGGATGCCATCAACAAGCCATGGCGCCCCATCCCCAGCGGCTACGCTACCATGGAGCACGCCCGCATTCTGATCCTGACTTTTGTCCCCCTCGCCATGGTTGCCAACTATTTCCTCGGCGTTTTCAATGAGGGTATTTGGATCTTCGTCCTCGTCTGGATGTACAACGACCTCCGCGGCGGCGACCACATCCTCCGTGACCCTCTCATTGCCTTTGGATCCTTCGGTTTCAACGGCGGCTCGCTCAAACTCGCTGGCGGCGTCCACCGGGAATTGAGCCGCGAGGGCCAGATGTGGGTTGCCATGATCGCGCTGGTCATTCTCACCACGGGGTATATTCAAGACCTGAAGGATCAGGTCGGCGATAAGCTCCGCGACCGAAAGAGCGTGCCAATCCTGCTGGGCGATGGGCTCTGCCGGGTCGTTATTGCGGCCTTCATCCTCTTCTGGGCTTTTGCTTGCGCCTCCTTCTTTCAACTCAAGCCATGGGCTTTCTGTCTTCCGGTTCTGCTTGGCGCTGGCATCGGGTTGAATGGGTTGATGAGGCGGACCGTCAAGGCGGATTATGCTACTTGGAGAACATGGTGCTTCTGGCTTATTGTCCTGTTTATGCTGCCCGCCTTGACCAGATTTTGAGAGAGGGTGGGAAGCCGTAGCACTGAGGGGAATGTCTATCTGTGGGATTTCCGGATTGTCATAGCGAGGTTGGCGTTTACACAAGGCTTGAACACTGTGTCACTTGATCTTTGAAACTCCATACTGATAAGGAACAAGGTTGAAGGGGATGCGGATATGTTACGATGATGATATGTTCCTTCTTACATGAGAATGGAGTCGGATTCATTTGAGTCAACCCTGTGAAGTCCAGGATGGTGCCCCGTGTTTGGGAGAAATAGGAATGGTTGCTGCGACCGAGCTTCTACTGTCGAACCGCAGGGTGCATCAAGCCACCGCTGAGTTGGCGCATATCTACCGCTCACTTCCATCTGCGTGGCCCAGCCGAACTGAGGGGAGTTTTCCTCAATCAACGAACAACATCTGAACAACCCTCTGAGTTCCATACTGGTGGTGATACTTGGTGCTGAATCAATTGCTTCATTCCCCGCGCAGTGGTGCGACAATTAAGAGTCTCATTTGCCTCGAAATCGATCGAGTTTGTCAACCATACGGCCCTGCGCACGAAAACCCCGCACCGGCATCTCACCGTTACATCAAGACAACCATGTCTTCCATCAACAACGACATCAAGATCGTCCTGAAGGGCCCGGCCGAATGGCTGGCCTGGAACCAGGAGTTCCGCAGCATCGTGGAAGGCTACGACCTCCTCGACTACCTGGATGGCAAGTAAGACCTCATCAAGAAACCCGTGATGCCTGACCAAGATCCTCTGGCCCACGATAACTACATCAACGAGCAGTACCGCGATCGTCGAACGAGGCTTCGAGAGAACTACGCGAGCATTGAGATCGCCCTCAACCGCAGGCACGATGTTCAATACAAGGAGTGGAGCACCCAGGAGAAGCATCTCAACCAGGCACGCGCTACCCTCAACACCATAGTTGCCCCAGAACTCAGGGCCAACCACCTGAAGTCATCCGATGTTCGCCTGGGTTACAACAATCTCAAGAAGGCGTGCCTGGACAACGGAGCAACCGAACGAGCTCTCGTTACGGCTTTGGCCGACCATCTGGCCGCCTTGAAAAATACTAAATCGATCAACCTGACTCAGTTCCTCCTATGGCTAACGCAGTGGGAGCGATATATTGCTGACGGCACTACCCTAGGCATTGACCAAGCCATCAAACCCAAGACCTGGTTTGAGGACCTGGCGGGAGCGCTGTCCCAGGTGCTACCGGTCTATACAGCCATCCTACAAGAGCGTGGGAGGCGCGACTACGACATCCTCGACCAACGAACGGTGGCCCAGGAGTTGCGGTCTACGGCCGAGTTGTTCTTGGTTAAGGAACAGCCGCGTAGCCGAGTGGCCAAAGGATCCTTTCCCACATTTGGCTCCCAACCTGAGCAAGATCATTACGACCAGCCTACGAAAAGGAGGCGATCGCCCGACAACCATCCAAGAGAACGCAAACGCAGGCGCAGTCAGTCTGACGATGACCGACCCCGCTGCAAGGCGTGCAAGAACCCTCATCCCACATCTACTTGCTATTACCTTTTCCCCGAGAAAGCTTTCAAGGGCTGGATTTCGCGCGATACAATCAAGGCTCGCGTTGAACAGGCACTGAAAGCTAACCCAAACTTGCGTACAGAAGCCCGAAGCCAACCCCGAGGGAACAAGTTGAACAAGAGGAAGTCAAGAGACCGAGAACAAGATACAGATGGCGAGGCTGAAGCAGGCGCAACCAGCTGACTGGCCGATTCAACATCGGAAACCACAGCCAGGTGTGATACCTGGGTCCCGCTGCGGGATTGGGATTTGAAGCCTACCTGCACGCGACCAATGGGTAGAATCTCGGGTCTTGTTGCAGCCAAATTGGCTAGCTTCAGTCTCTACGAGTCCCCAAAGCACTCGGGCCCTGTTGCTTCAAGCTTCAGTGTGCTCTACGAGCCCAAATACCACCTCGTCCATTCTACTATCCTTGATTCCGGCTCGACTATCCATATTGTCAACAACCTGAGGCGGTTCAAGGCGGCACCCCGCCTGGCGGGGCATACAGACAGTGTGTGGGCAGGCGACAGCCAGGTTCCCATCGAGGGATATGGCGATGTCGATGTCCAACTACGTGGGCCAGGAGGCCTGCGTATTTACACACTACGCAACGTTGCGTTCTGCCCAACATTTGCCTGCAATCTAGTGTCCCTACGGCTACTCAACCGCCAGGGCATTTGGTGGGACAATCACCCTGACCGAAACTGGCTCTGTCAGTACAATGGAACGCCTATCGCTTCGCTCACCCACCAATACGACCAATTTGTCCTGGAATACGTTCCACCAGAGACCACCAACGCTGCGCTTACCGCCCGTACCCACAGGATGCGACAGATCACCAAGCGTACGACGAACAGCGCCGACGCGATGACCTGGCACCGACGGCTTGGCCACCCAGGCCCCCGAGTGCTTGAACACATGGTCAACTGTTCCACAGGCACCCGGATCCGTGGGATCCCTACAGTCGAATGCAACGGCTGTGGACTTGGAAAGGCGCACCGGCAACCTAGCAGTACTCCCAGAACTCCACCAAACGCCCCAGCTGACCGAATCGCAGTTGACATCTTCAGCTTCCATCCAGGACGTGGCGGATTCCAATACCTTTTTCTCGTGACCGACAGGTACTCGGGCATGGCCTGGGACTACTACCTTGAAGGTCGTGATGCAGATCGTATTCTTGTTGCGCTCAAACACCTGGTCACTCTCCTAGAACGGCAATACAACCTCCATGTCAAGGTCATCGAATGCGATAACGAGATCACACAGGCCGAAGTCATCAAGGCCTGGGCAGTAGAAAAAGGCATCAAACTCGAGCCCTCTGCACCTGACACTCCAGCCCAGAATGGAGGCGCAGAGCGCTCGGGGGGTGTGATCAACCCGAAAGCGACTGCGATGCGAATCGATGCTGGCCTTCCAGAACAACTATGGCCAGAGATCACCCGTACGGCAACGTACCTTTACAACAGGTCGCCCAAGCAGCTCAGACGCTGGATGTCGCCATTCGAGTGCTTCCACAGCTTCCTAGCTAGCCGCGACGGCCACAACAACAGCCACGACCATAAGCCTTACCTTGGCCACCTTAGGGCCTATGGCTGCAAGGCCTTCGCGATGACAGACGTCGCCAAGCGCGGTTACGAACGCAAGCGCAAGCTGAAGCCCAAGGCCTGGGTTGGCTACCTTGTGGGCTACGAATCCACCAATATCTACCGCATCTGGAACCCCACGACTAATTCCATCGCTCGAACGCGCGACGTTGTTTTCGACGAGAACGGCGCTTTCTCGCCAGACCTCGAACGCCTAGCGCAGGAGATCAAGGAAGTCGACCTTGAACACTTGAAGGCCTGGCTCTCGGCCAACAACGCTACAAGCACTGACGACGAACCTCATCATGAGGAAGAAGAAGACCCTCCTGCCATTGCCGACAACGATGTCCCAACACTAGGCAACAACAGCAGCGACGCCATCGAGGAAACAACTGAAGAAGTCCTTGATACTATCGTCGTCAAGGGAGATGCAACCGGCACGTTTCAAGAATTCCAATATCCCTCGCCACCGCCCACACCGCCAGCGGCGATGATCGCGACCGCGTTTACAGGCACCCATTGCAACAACCAAGACAACAATGCCCGCAGATTCGAACCTTGGAAAGCCGCATTTCATGCCGGCGCGGCAACCAACAGCCCCCCACCATGGAGGCAGGCGAAAAAGACGGCCCAAGCCACAGGCCACATCTCCCGCAAGGAAGTCGAACAGCTACAACGAACAGGCGCTCTCGGATCCATCCATCAGAGCCGTTTGCCGCCAGAACCACGTTGGCATCACGACCTACAAGAACATCCATTTGGCCACCTATTCGAGGAAGCCGAAAGGGAGCACCTCCAGAGTCACGCAAAGATGGCTTCATGGAAGGAAGCCCCCCGCCGGATAACAAATCCCCGCGGCAAGGCAACTCGTAGGCAGGTCTTGGATTCTATGTGGGTGTATGTCTACAAAGTGGGTAAGACTGGGCACTTTGTCAAGTGCAAGGCACGGCTGGTGGTTCGAGGCGACCAACAGTGGAAGAGCCTGACAGAGGAGACCTACGCGGCTACCCTCGCAGGCCGTTCATTCCGCACTCTCCTTGCAACTGCAGCGCGTTTCAACTTGGAACTGAAGCAGTTTGACGCAGTCAATGCATTCGTCAATGCTCCCCTGGATGAGGACGTCTTCATGGAGATGCCCCCGGGCTACAGGAAGCAAGGCACAGTCCTGAAGCTGCAAAAGGCCCTTTACGGCCTAAGGAAGTCCCCGTTGCTCTGGCAAAACGAATTGACAACCACGCTGACCTCCTTGGGTTTCAAAACAGTTCCGCACGAGCCGTGTGTGGTGATCAATAATGGCATCATCATCTTCTTCTATGTGGATGATATCGTTGTTGCGTACCGCCGCAGGGACCGCGACAGAGCCGACCAAGCCATTCAAGGCCTCAAGAACAAATACCAGCTGACAGGCGGTGACGACTTGCAGTGGTTCCTGGGCATGGAAGTCCACCGGGACCGCGCACAGCGGTTGATCTGGTTGAGTCAGTCGGCCTACATCGACAAGATCGCCAGACTGGCGCCCCCGGCCAACAAGGCCGTCAAAACGCCAATGTTACCGCAGGAATTATTGCCATACGACCAAGTGGCCAGTCACGCATCCATCAACTTGTACCAACGGAAGGTGGGCTCCCTGCTATACGCAGCCATCAACACCAGGCCCGACATCGCGTTCGCAACCTCTCGGCTCGCCAGGTTCAACAGCAACCCAGGACCGGCCCACCACGCTGCGGCGGACCGCGTGTTCCATTACCTGTTGGCCACGCGGGACCTCGTTTTACAACTGGGGGGTGGGAATGGCCTCATCGTTGCCAGCGATTCCAGCTTTGCCGACAACTCCTTGGATCGCAAGAGCTCCCAAGGATTCGCAATTACACTATTCGGGGGCCTCATTGCCTGGCGCGCAAACAAGCAGGACACAGTAACCACCTCTACAACAGAGGCAGAACTGTTGGCCCTGGCCCAGGCAACCAAGGAAGGGAAATTCGTCCACCGACTTTTGAAGGAACTGTCGATCCACCTCGACGACCACGTCTTGACAGTGCAATGCGACAACGCCCAGACGATTCGGCTGATCAATGCTACAGTGGCTACCCTGCAGACGAAACTGCGACACGTCGACATTCACAATCACTGGTTAAGGCAAGAGGCGCAAAAGGGTCGCCTGCGGGTAGAATACACCCAGTCAAAGAAGATGATGGCCGACGGTCTGACCAAGGCGTTGACCATCGACCCCCACAAGAAATTTATCACCATGCTTGGCTTGGTGGCCTTCAAAGGCCCCTCCACAGGAGGAAAAGACTGATATGAACGGCTGGATGGAACGGGCACGCAGTCAGGGATGTAGGGAAGAACCCCATGGAGGACCTCTGGGAGAATGACCGGCAGGAAGTTCAAGATGATCAACACCAAGGAAGTCAGGAATCAGGAGCACTGTAGGGTTGGAATAGCCTCACAAAAAGGGCCAGGGCGCGGCGGTGCCCGCCCTGGGGGGGTGTGTCGAACCGCAGGGTGCATCAAGCCACCGCTGAGTTGGCGCATATCTACCCCTCACTTCCATCTGCGTGGCCCAGCCGAACTGAGGGGAGTTTTCCTCAATCAACGAACAACATCTGAACAACCCTCTGAGTTCCATACTGGTGGTGATACTTGGTGCTGAATCAATTGCTTCATTCCCCGCGCAGTGGTGCGACATCTACTCTACGGTAGCGGACAGGGGCTAGAGCCCAACGTTCAGCACCCTCGATGGCTGACAGCGGTTATAGCTCATATTTTATAGACGCGAAGCTTGTTTACATGGTTTTCCCCCCTTCGGGATTCATTCAATTTCCCTCACGACCGAGGTACATACGGTGTTACCCCTCAGCGGTTGGCCGACTTGGGGCAGCAAAAGTTCCTTGGCCGATCATGTGTGTATCCCACTGTAGCACACAGCCTCTCCTCGCAAAACGGACTGTTTCAGGTCAAAGCTTAGGCATGTGCAGACACCAAAAGCACGCTCAGCTCATCTACCACCAATGAGCCAGCTCTTGTTCGGCCGCTGGTCCTGTTCTGTTACCGGATGCGACGGTCTGGCGGGGTTCCCCTGAGCCGGCCTTGTCCTGATCTCCAAATTGGTGGGCACGTGGTGTTCTGGCGAATCAAAAGTGGCAGGTCAATTTCATACCTGCCACTGGTTCCCAGTTTGGTTGCAAGCGCTGGGAGCACACATCAACAGCAGCAGGTGATTGGCCAACATGGTCGACAACAATGCCGTCTGGCCTTGTGTGAGAAACGACTCGCACATCCAGTGCTTGGTGATTGTGTTCTTAAAAGACCGTGACATCCCGGGTCTGCGTCCTGAGGCCTACCACACCTCCAGCCTCCATCCAAGACACCTCGAGCTCAGCGGTCCTTGTCTCGGCCATGCGTCCTCAAGTCCTCCTTGCCCATTGGCTGGCCATCGGTGTCAACAGCATTCGTATCATTCAGTCCAACGATGACGGCTGGGCTGAGTTGTACGCCCGGTCGTTTCACAACGCACTGATGGCCTCTGGTCACGATGCGGTTTTGTCAGCTCCAGCGGAAAACAAGTCGGGAACGAGTATGGTCTCCCATCACCCTACCCCTCTTCTATGCTGACTCACAAGCCAGGCTCTCTCGACATCGAGCCTCCACCGAGACTGAGGGCGTGTCAGTACGATAGCTGCCCAGCTAACAGCGGCCCTATTGGACGCAATGCGACTTCCCCGAGACTCAACTGGGTGAATTCCTTTCCTGTGACGTCTATGCGCTACGGCATCCACACCATCGGCCCCCAGTTTTGGAACGGAGAGGGCCCCGAACTGGCTGTTTCTGGCCCCAACGTCGGCAGCAACCTGTATCTGGCGGTCCACTTCTCTGGTACTGTTGGCACCGTTGTCTACGCCGCGAAGGAGGCAAAGATTCCGGCTATTGCGTTCTCCGGCAAGTCTACCGGCACACTGGCCTGGAACACCTCTCCCGAGCCGCAGCGCAGCAAGGTGTATGCCGAACTCGCGACCACTCTCACCAACGCCATCATCGCCAGCGGCAAGCCGTACCTCCCAGAGGACGTCTTTCTTAACGTCAACTTCCCGGAAGTTAACGACCAGTGCACCAACGCCAGCCAGTTCAAGTGGATTCTTACCCGGGTCAACCTTGGTGTCTTCAGTGATCAGGATGTTGAAGTTTGCGGAAATACAAGGCTCCCCACAGAACAATCCGTCGTCGACACGGATGGCTGCTATATCTCGGTCAGCGTGGGGGATGCCAACGACAAAACTACGGCTGCGGCGGAGAAGCAAGTGGTGGTGTTGAGGAAGCTGCAGAGCATGTTGGCATGCATGCCATAAATCTTGAGGAAAAAGAAGTAGATTAACGAGTGGGATAATGAGAAAAGAACTTCTGGATTTGCGGGGTTGTTTTTCAATTCCGGCATTGTTGCGTCTACCCTTAACACTAAGCCGAGTTATTGGTTGCGTTTCTTCAGGTTCCTTATCTGTTGGATTGTTCAACCGAAGGTAATCGGACCCACCAATCACTTGAAGGGCGCAGAGTCCGGGACTCGGTGTCGGACGCTAGAACATTGCTAGCATCTCCTTTTTCATGACAGCAGAATCGATCCTCGAGAGAGGAATCGCAACAGCAGGTCGCCTCAACTCTCAGTAGCAGAATTTAGTTTGACATGCATTTGGTTCGATGATCTCACACACCACGTCCGTCATGAGCGGCCCCGAAATCGAACTGGACGTCCGGGTCCCCAACGGCTCGGCGCTGGCCAACAACACCGCCACGGCCATCGAAGCGAGCAACGGCAAAGACAGCGATGATATTCACACCCAGATAACACACGAGCCTTCTCTGCCTCCCAAGGACACAGGCAAAGATGCATGGCTCTTTCTGGCTGCATGCTGGGCTGTGGAAGCCTTGGTATGGGGTAGGTGTCCCCTTTCTCTGGGTGACAAAACCTGAGGTCGTCGCTGTGGACTCACAACATGCCGCGCATCAGGATTTGGCTTCTCCTTTGGCGTCTTTCAGGACTATTACTCCTCCCACCTCCCCTTCCAGGGCGCTAGCAACATTTCTGTGGTAGGCACCACCACCCTTGTAAGTTCACCATCCCGCGTCAGCAGCTCAGCACTCTGTCAACACCATCTAACTCAGGCTCTCGATAACAGGGAGTAATGTACATCTTCACCCCATTTGTGATCGCACTCTGCCGACTACGTCCCCGTTGGGCTCGCTGGTTTACCGCCGCCGGGCTCGTGGCCGCATCCCTGGTCATGGCCCTCAGCTCCTTCTGCACCACCGTCGGCCAGCTCATCGCCACGCAGGGCGTGCTCTTCGGTATCGGCGGCTGCTTTGCCTACTGCCCGAGCATCTTGTACATTGACGAATGGTTTGATCGGCGCAAGGGCATGGCCTACGGCATTATGTGGAGCGCCGCCGGCTTTGGCGGCGTCATTCTGCCGCTGCTGCTCGAGTTTCTGCTGACAACCTATGGTTTCCAGACCGCGCTCCGTGTCTGGGCTATTGTGCTTTTCGTTCTCTCTATTCCGCTGTCTGTTTTTGTCAAGCCCAGGCTGCTCCTCTCGCAGACACCAGCAAACAGACCCTTCGCTTCCAACATGCGATACGTTCTGTCGAGGCGGTTTCTGCTGCACCAAGCTGCCAACATCGTCCAAGCAACGGGGTACTTCCTACCCGGCGTCTATCTCCCCTCCTATGCGCGCGCCACCTTTGGCGTGTCGACGATGCTGTCGGCTCTGACTGTGCTGCTCGTCAACATCGCCGCGACTCTGGGCTCGATCATCATGGGGTGCATGACGGACAAGCTGCCGGTTACGACATGTCTTGTGCTATCAGCAATTGGAGCAAGCGTTGCGGCTCTGGTTTTATGGGGACTGACATCGACCTTGGCTGGGGTGTATGCTTTTTGTGTTGTGTACGGGCTCTTTGCCGGATGCTACACGTCCATTTGGCCTGGCATCATGCGCGAGATTGCAAGCCCTAAGGACTCTGACGAGGACCACGGACAGGCCGTCGATTCATCTTTGGTCTTTGGGTGGCTGTGCGCTGGGAGAGGAATTGGGAATGTCGTATCTGGGCCGCTGAGCAATTTGCTCATCCATGGCCGTCCGTGGTTGGGCCAGGCGATGGGCGGGTATGGAAGCGGCTACGGGGGCCTGATTGTGTACACCGGGATTTCGGCAGTCGTGGGCGGGAGTGCTTTCTTTTGGAGACGACTTGGGGCGTTGTAGAGGAGTAACTATCACATGAATGGCCCCGAAGCCTATCACTTGGACGCTGTTCTCAGAATCAAGAATTTCCCTTAGCCGCAGTCATGCTTCAGTAACTTCGCAAGGAACAAGAAGCCTCGTTAATCCCTCCAAATGTTGCAGAGACCAGCTCCGCGCGCCGTAAACGCCAATCGTCTACATCTATTGACCTCTGTGGGAAGAGAGACAGCTGCCCGGTTTCCCTCACAGACGAAGAGTCAAGTAGATGAGTTTCGTGGGAATCTTTGGGCAGCAAAGCCCGTCCTCGTCCTTGTCCTTATCCTTGTGCTCGTCCGCGTCTCTTATCCTTGTCCCCGAGCATGATACCTTTCTTCAACGTCTTTACTTCGATCGCATACATCTTCTTCCCCTCAAACATGACGATGAAATTCTCTAGATTGTCCTTGGAGGACTCGTCGGCCTTCTTCTTTATCTTTCGCATCTCTTCCCAGCTGAGGTCGCAAATCTTACGTCTCCAAGATTCTGCCCCTGCCAGTCGACCCGAATTGTCCTTATAAGGTTTGGAGGTCTCCTCTGTCTCTACCAGTTTCTGGAGCTTGGAGGCCGACGAGATCGGGCCGTCAGGGGTGAGGACGACGGGGAAGCGCGGTGGAGGTGGGTCTTTCCAGGTGCCGTTCCGGATGTCGTTGGCTGCTTTCTGCCATGCCCCGAGTGGTCAGGGGAAACTTTGGGATCTTTCCTTTTCTAGCTTGGCATCGAAGACTTTCCGATGGAGATCCGACATGGCGAGGGACCAGTGTGAACTGTGAAGATGAATGTGAAGAGCGTGGCTTGCAATCGACGGCAATGCAGCGACGAGGTGGTGCGGGGTAATGAGCTCGAGCACTTGAGAAGAGGACGGTGTTGGTAGGCTTGATGGGAGCACAGAAAAAGGTGGCGTTTGTTGCTTATAATTGCTGGTGGAAGAGAACCGGTAAATGAAATATGGGACAGGAGTGTTACCGATTATTAGTTCCAAATCACTCCCTCTAAACAGAGACCGAAAGAGCCCAGAATCTCAGAGCCGGCAACGATTCACCATCATTGCAATGCAGATGACTGCAACGGTGATACTGTAATAGTCCCAAAAATAATATATGTCTCGTAGAGACGTTTCTGTACTTCCGTCAGGGGAAGAGTGAGGATGAATTCCTTCTTTGTGGGAAGCTCAATGGAACTGGGAATACTGAACCGGGTAAGAATTTGGACGTGTGAAGTGACTTCATAAAACAATATGTCAATCTTCAAGAACAACTGCTCAAAAGGCACACGGAACCTCTCTAATTTCGTCATGTTTTCAACCAATGTTGTATTCTACCCGCAGCATACAGTGGCCTCCGTTGTAGCGCTCGTTTGTTGGCCCCTATTTCTATGTCAGCGCTGCCGTCACCATGTTGTGAGATTGAAATACTCACCCCCCAAGCGGCTCCCAGTGGAAGATGAAGCTGCCGAGATAGGCGCCGATGAAGATGCAGATGATGATATAGCCGTTGTAATACATTGCGAGGCTGCCAGTGGTCAGACTTTGGTTTGATCCCAACATCACAGAGGGAACGTACAGCATGACAAAGTAGGCGACCGCGAATTGGAGCATGTGCAACAGCGCCCGGATGGCCTGTTCCAAAAGCGTAGGCCGATAACCCTGGGCGGCGGTAACGGCTGGGCATGATGCGGCTGTGGGCTTGCCGTCATCGGACATGCCGCTCACAGGGGAGCCTGCCGCGGCCCGGGACTTGAGGTGCTTGTTGATGAGAAAGCGGTCGTATTCCTTGACGCCGCGCCGGAGCATTTCTAGCGACATGACCAGCAGGACGACTCCGATGCAGGAACCGGCAAAAACGCCATTTGAGGTGATCTTCCATGACTTTGCGAGGAAGCAGGAGTCGATGGTGTTCCAGTTCCAGAGCATCTGAGCGGGATCAACATTCTGCCGTCCGGCGACGAGCAGCCGGGGGACTCACGGATATCTTGCAACCACTGCCGCCGCCCATGCCACCCATTCCACCGCCGCTCGATCCTGTGGCAGCAGCTTGTGCGGCAGCGGTTGTTGTGGTTGCCATGGTCATTCCGCCGTGATCGTGGTCCATGTTGATGGTTGCGTAGGTGGTGAGATGCCTCAGCCAAGGGTCTGTTGGTGGTGGTTGACAGGAGGAAGCACTGGAACAAGAGGTGTTGGACCTGAGCGTTGGGACAAGCAAGAGAGCTTGGAAATATGGCCTTGTTGCAGCGGCGCAGGCAACGCTTAAGAGCTGCTGTGTACTGCCAGGTAGCGCCGGAGAAGCGCAGCCGCGCAGAGGAACTAAGTCCAACCCCCGAGTCCGTCCCGACAGCCAACAGCTGAGCTGATGCCTTCCACCCGCCGATGCTGCACCTGCCGTGTCCAGACAAATGCGGCGCGGGATCCCTTGGCGGATCGGCTCACCGTGGATCTCGTGTCGGCTCTCCGGCCACACAGGAAGGAGCCCGCTGAGCCAATTGCGTGAGTTTGAGCAAATTGTGGAATTTGTGGCGAGGCACAGGAGGCTCGACCAGTCTGCGGCCGTCTGTGCTGCTCTCTGCAGCAGGTTGTGTTGTTCGTTCCAGCCCCTGTCTTTTTTGGGATGCCGTTGGCACAGTTTGTTTCACGGCACTGAAACAGTGAGCCGTTGGTGGCATGTGCTGGGCCGGAGATGCTGAAAAAGACGGGAAATGTGAGGGGCTTGGCGACTTTTGTCATGCTCAAGCAACTCAACCCCGGCCCTGCAAAGAAATGCGTGCCGAATGCGGCGAAGACATGACCTCCAGCAGATTCTATTTGTAAAGTTGAAAATGAAAAGGAGTTATGTACACGTTCTAATTATTTAAAACACCCCAGACCACAGCAATGACAGCAACCACCGCACACGCCCCAGCCAAGTGTCATGTCCTGCACACGAGGATGGCTCGAGGATGAATAGGCTCCCCGTGTTCCGGCGAACCACGGCAGTAACGACGGCATCCGCCTTCTCCGAAAAGGTCGCCCGTTTCCGGAGCGTCGGCATGCCTCTCTCCTCCACCGTGACCGTGACCGTGACGGCGGCCGTGTCTCCGTTGGCATCCACCGCACCCTTTGCATCCTTAGGAGCGGCAGGGATTGGCGGCGTGCTGGGTCTTGTTGCCAGAGAGAAGTACGCCGTCTGCTGCTCCGTTTCCACCAAGCCCCCAGTCATACTTCCCGCTGCAAGAGCCGAGCGCGCGAGCTTGGCTTTGGTAACAAGGATGATGTTGCTGCCGGCGATCTCGACAACAGAGTTGTGCCAGGGGGTGGGGATATGCAGCAGGTCAAGCGAGGTCATCAGTTGGCCGTCGGGCGAAAGCCCTTCCACCGCGCGGACCTGCGAAGCGTCAAAGAGCTGGATGCCAAACTTGGGTCCGGCGTTGTTGTGTCTGCGCGATGAGCAAATTAGCGGGGTCGTAGAGGGGAAATGCGCTGGATGGGGTGGGGAAACCCACGCATGGATGGACAGCCGAACGTGGTTCGGAAAGAGCATTTCGACAAGGTTCGAATAAGCTTGGTTACGCTGTTGGTTCCGTCAGTGACCGCTCAGCACCAGGGGAAGTTCCAGCTGCAGCTTACCAGGATCATCTCAAAGGCTACCTTGGCCGAGAGCTTCTTCTGCTGTGACCTGCTCAAACCCTGGGTGTGCGGGTGGTGCTCCAAGTCCTCGAACATAAAGCGGGAGAAACCACGGTAGAGCGCCGTGATGGCCGGGTCTTTGGAGTCAATCTTGGCGCGGACGGCCGACTTTTGCGGGCCGCAGCCTGCCATCAAGATGCGCCGGCACAGCTCGGCCTCCTCTGTGACCTCGGTCTTGACATGGTGATCGATATTGGGGATGTCGAGGAAGTTGTTGAGGCCGGCGAGGTTGCCTTGCGGCCCGACATTTGCAAGCTGAAACAAATCCACCAAAGACTTGAAGCCCACACGGGTCGTGCTGCCTCGGCGGAGCCCAATGGCTTCATTCATTTTCTTGAGCTTTTCCCCGTACCCATCCACATCGACATCGTCAACCCCGATGCAATCGCTGAAGACATGGCCGTCGCTAATAATCCATAGCTTTGCGCCAGGGGGGTAGATATGCTCGACGGCGTCAACGAATCCATGCAGATGCTCGAGAGCAAGTTCTTCTCCCCTGTCAGGGTCTGGCCCTGTCACCTTGTCCCGGTTCGACGACTTGCAGGGGAAAGCGGGCAAACAGAATTCGATGGTCGCATTCTGAGCAGTGAAGTGTCTCACGCGCTGGGCGAAATACGACCGCCCACAGTCAGCCCACTTGTCATCTTTTCCCTGGTACCTCAGGTAGCTGTCGAACAGGTCCACGAGGTGCTCGGTTGTTGAGTCAATCTGTGCAGAGCTTGTGAAAGTGGAATGCACACAGAGATCCGCCTGGCCCAGTATCAACTGAACAAAGAAGGCGTCGAATGCTGTTGGTTCGGGTTCTTGTGTGTCATTGCTGTTTTTGCCGCCAGTACGGGCCCGGTTGCTGTCGAGGACATTCCGATTTTGGCGATACGTCTTCAAGTTGGTGTCGTGCAATGTCTGAAACTGGCGCGGACCAGTGGAGGATAGGAGCTGCCCGCTGCCCTGGTGGAGGTAAGGCTGGAAGCGGTGGTAGAAAGACTGGCCCTCGTTGGAGAACTCCATGGCGAACGTGGTTTGAAGGAAGGAGAAAAGGTAATCTGAGATATAAAGATTTAGAAGTGTTAACTGTAGGGAAGCCGTGACGCATTACAGAGGTGGTACAAGAAAGGATGATGCTCTTGGGGTCGAGCTGAGTGTCCGGCAGGTGGGATGCGGCATTTATGTGATCTTCTCTATCCAAACAACGGATTGGGAGGAGCAATCCGAAGACTTCCTGTCGTCTCTTTGCCAGTGACAGGCCCTGGTGCTTGGCGTGTCGGGTATGGTCCATCTGGACAGGTAACAGATGACAGGCGCCTTGAAGGGGCAGCTCCTGCCACGATGGATGAGCCATGTTGGATGAAGAGGCGCCCAGTGGCTGTGACGGCCGTGTTCCGACAATAACTAAATTGGGGGAAAGGAGTGCCCGGTCCTCGTTTCTGGGCCGGCATGCCCAAACGACCGAAGCCTTCACATCGTGTCTAGGCGCTGGCGACTTCAGCGGTCAGCCATGGCTTGGGGCCAATTTTGGGTGCACAATTTCGATGTCCAGGGCATCAGATGTGGCTCGTGGCCGAGGCCGCTGGAATGGTCGAGGCTTTGCTACCGGGAATGGAACAAAGGCGGCAGAGAAAAGGGCTGTGGTCGTGTTCCAGCTGTCCTGCGCCAAACGCGCGCGAAAGTCATTGGTTGGTTGGTATTGTCTGACAGACCAAATAAAGTTTTTTTTGCTGACACCCCGCATTGGTGCTATTCTTGGCTGCCAAGGACCCAACTGCCGCGGCTCCACTGCCCGCCTTGGCGCCCTTGGCGTAACCGTCTCCCTGGAACTTGAAAGCGGATTTGGAAGGAAGTGGCTATGGGTCGGCGCCTGACGGGGAATGGCAATGTGTACGAGCAAATGAGCGAACAGCATGCGCCAAAGTGAAGGATTACCGTCAATGGGAGTACAAGGCTGTGTACGTCCACTGCCAGTGCGATGACAGCACGCCGCACCATCGGCGCGTTGCGAACATTCAACCCTTACCCTTGCCCGGGGACTGGCACTGTGAGACACGTGTTTTACAGTTTTATCTCCAGGTCAGCTCATCCGTACATTCAGCTGTCAGGTCGCAAGAGCCGTAGCACTGCTGACCATAGAGGCAGAGTGCTGGCTCACCATTTGAGGGTCAGAACACCGAGTCAAGACTCAAGCATGGCAACATGGTTCAGATCAGCGGCGCCTTTGCGAATTACGCACATGGTTTCTAAGAATGGCTTAGAAGCGAAAGGAACACACGAACAGCTCCCGTCTGCTACGAGAGGAAGAGCAACGAAAAGTCTGGGGATCGTTCCCACCGTGACATGTGGCCCAGCCAACGAAGCAGGAGATACGCATAACACTTTTCAAATCGTGCAGTTTGGTGCCTCAGTCCCTGGCCTCCTGTCATGGGTTGCTGTGGCAAGGTTCTTAGTGTGCGGTGTCACTCCGGATCCTCAACCGGAACAACGATCCCATCTTTTGGTGGTGTTACGTAGTGGTCATCTCACGCCGTACTGTGACACCTCCCTGCTTTCTAACGGAAATGTGACGGTTCGAATAGCTAAGTTACAGTATTAATTCAAGTTCTATCTCAAAATACACAATCAGCCCCTAAAAAACGACAATCATCCAACCACCGAATCCCGATTCCGACTTGTAAATACCAATTTAAGAGCCCGGGGGTATAACGGGCCAGCCTGTGTCAGTTAGCAAAAAGAACATAAATCCATGTAGAGCTCACATACCGGCGTCTTTTTGTCTACCCAAGTTGGATCCAGTCCCCAAGTAAACTCGTTAGCCAACGCAACTAGAGTAATCCTCATCTGAAGGACGGCGAACTTCTCCCCCAGGCAGGCCCGGCGACCTCCATGAAAGCTGACAAACTCGGCCCTGGCTCTTCTGAAACGGTATTGTCTCTGTACGGCCACTGGAGTATCCCCCCAGCGGCCCGGATTAAAGACGTCTGCCCCGGGACCCCAGACTTCCGAATCGCGATTGGTCGAATAGCAGTTGTAGCCCAGATATGTCCCTCTGGGTATCACGACATCCCCTCCCAGAAGTGCGTCGTTACTGGCCTTTCGGTTGACCAGCTGTCCGATGGGCGGGAACAGCCGCAGGGACTCGTAGATAACCGAGGTTAAGAACGCCATGTTCTGCAAGATCTCCGCGTCGGGGTTTGCCGGGTCAAGCCCCGCGCTTTGGATTTCGGCCAAGAGCTGGGCTTGTGCGTCCTGTACTACCTGTCAGTTATTGTTTTATTCGGAATGTTTGACCACCTTACTGGGTGTTTTGCTAGCAGGTACAGTGTTGAGATCATGCAGAGCTGAGGATTCTCCTGTCCCGCCACAAAGGCGACGGTAAGGTTGTCTAAGAGCTGCTTGTCGTTCCACAAACCAAACTTTTTGGCGTCCAGCATCCTTTGTCCCAGTCCATCTGAAGATTTAGAGTGCAAGGCGGCATCCTCGTGGCTCTCCACCACGGCACGCCTTAGCTCGTTCTTGAATCTATCAACGATCTCCCGAGCTTTCGTACGACTGGGGAACGGAAGCCTGTCCAAAAACGGGAAGTTCATAAAAATAGGCTTGAAGATCTCCCGCTTAACGGCGCTCTGCAACACATTGATGGGTGCGTTGGCTGAGCTTAGTGCCTGTAGATGTCAGCTAGATTCAACTAGTTTTTCCCGAGGAGGAGAAGAAACTCACATTGAAGTTGGTCTGCAGGACGACTTCGGAGCAGTTTGCCACCGAATATCTCTGCAAGAGTTCCTGCACAGGAAAGCCCCCTTTTCCAGCTTGGATTTGCGCGTCTCTCAAAAGCTCGCAAAGCCGAGATGCGTTCTGCGCGATCTTGGTTGCCTCAAAGTTGCGCTGCAACCCTGGCTTGACAACGGCCTGATAGTTCCGCCAGACATCCCCGTGGCTGGAAATAATGTTGTCGCCCAGGAAGTCGGCCAGCACGCTGTGTGGGATCTTCTTCTGGTTGCCACTCTTCTGATAAAGGTCCTCGTTCTTGAAAATCTCGGCCAGATACGACGGTTTGTGGACCAGGACGTTCCACTGCGCCCCAAAAAAGAACTTGACTGCACCGTGTGTTCGTAGCGGCCGCTCGATGTACTCGCGGAAAATGTCTGACTGGTCGACGTCTCGGAAAAACGGGATGAGCGCGACCCAGAAAGGGATTGTGGGGATGTTGGTCGGGTATTTCGGTGGCAGGAGAAAACTGTAGTAAAGAAGAATGACGAGCAGAGCTCCCAGGAGCAGCAACTCAACCATGAGCACCAGCATTGCGGGCAATTCTATGCAAGTTGTTTGTATCGTTGTGTTGTGCCTCAGCCAAAGCTGTCCCGCAGGCGGGTAAAAGACCTCAAATGGCAGAAGCACCAAGTTGCGTTGTAATACCACGATACACAGTGCAAACCCGGCGTCCTGACTGATGGGGCGTACGTTACGGATTCCTGTATGGACGAAGTATCAGCCACATGTCAAGCCATGGTGAAATGCAAGGAATGCGCAGGCCGAAAATAACCTTTGCCACTTTGCTGAATGGCTGCCGTTGATCATGCTTGCCGCGAAGCGCCAGCGGCAGGCCAAGCCACACACATGGCTTATTTAGTGGCCGAGTCATGGGCGCGGCCAAGAAGGAGCGACGGATGCGGCCAGAACATGGCTGTGCCTCGCACAACGGCCACAGCCAACTATTGCGTTCCTCCCAGCGCGGTTAACTTTAGATTCAGGCTCAACCGCCGGCACTGCCTTGCGCAGCGGTCGTGCGCCGAGATGGAAGTTGGTTCGAGATTATGATCCTTAGTTAGAGCGCAGATCCGCCTGTTGACTCGTTGAGTTCTCACTCGATTCTCAGTCCCCGATTTTGAGCAAGTTAGGCATCGCGCAAGTATGAGCGTGTTTTCTCATCACCATAGAAGAAGCCTTGATTCCTAACAGGCCGTATTCGGTTCCTGAACATCGAGCATCTTCACGCTCCAGTCACAGCCCTGTCACACTTACACGACCGCAACAAGCCCCGGGGCACTGCTGACTGTATTTACCACTCTTGGGTTTTGCAACAGGACACCGGCCCGGTGGGATTGAGAGGCAGGACTTATACCACATTTCACCATGGCAGACTCGGATCGAACTTCCCTAGTCGCCAATGCCCAACCATTAGGGCAAACACTTGAAACCCCCGGGCAATTATCGGCCGTTCGACATTTTTACGCGAACGAAAGGAAAACAAGCGACGAAGTCAGCCAACCAATGCTTCCTAACTCGGCACCTCAGGCGCAAAGGGACCCCGAGAAAGGCCCAAACGCCTCGCCACCACCATACACGGCATTCTCGCCATGGAGGCGACGCTTTATTCTTGCCGTTATTACAGTCGCCGGTTTCTTCGGACCTCTCGCAGGCGGAATTTACCTTCCAGCGCTGCCAGTACTGGAAAAGGAGTTCCATGCGAGCGCAACCGCAATCAACGTGACTGTCTCGGTCTTCATGTTGACTTTTGCTTTTGGTGTGAGTAGCAGTAGTGTCTCTTTAGGAGTCTTTAAGTTGACCTAGTTCCTATAGCCTTTGTTTTGGTCCAGCTTCGCGGATTGGAAGGGCCGCCGGCCACTCTATCTTTACTCTATCGCCATCTACATTACTTCCAACATTCTCTTGGCTACTGTTCCAGCCAACTACAGCGCACTGGTGGTGCTGCGGATTATCCAGGCATTCGGGTCTTCAGCTGTGGTCTCCATGGGCGCGGGCTCAGTTGCAGATGTTTGTACCCCTTTTATCCCTTTTCTGGCCTCATGAAGGATTGTTTGCCCTGACACACATGCTTTTAGACTACTGAGCCAAAACGGCGAGCATTTGCCATGTCCATCTTCCTCACTGGACCGCAATGCGGCCCTATCCTTGGTCCTGTTTTGGGCGGAGCGCTGGCGGAGGCCAACTGGAGATGGATTTTCGGGTTCCTTGGTAACTACTATCATGATATTACTCCCCCTTTCCCTTCTGTAACTCTAACGCCTGAACTACAGCAATTTCGGGGTTTGTGCTTTGGCTCCTCATTCTTTTTGCTCTCCCTGAAACCCTCCGCGCTCGCGTAGGCAGCGGCAAGATTTACCAATACCGCAGCCCCATCATCTGGCCCCTCAAGCTGTCTTCACCGTTGGCCCCGTCCTGGGAACGCGGCCCACCTCCGCCTGTCCCTACTCTAAAAGGGTACTGGCGCCTTTTTTGTTACCCGCCCATTGGAATCGTCACTTTCAACACGGCTATGCTGTACTCGACTTACTTTGCCATTGCTGTCCATCTGCCGATCGAGTTGTCCGCGCGCTATCACTGGTCATCTGCTGCGGTGGGCGCTGGCTTCCTTGCAGTCGGTATTGCCATGATTATTGGCTCCCTGTGCGGAGGCCGAATCTCTGACTGGCGGAGGGCAAGGACGGCAAAGAACGCCCCCGACGGTAAGGTCGACCCCGAATTTCGGCTTGTCGACCAGATTTGGGGTGTGCTGGTCTGCGTGGCTGGATGTGTCATGTATGGCTGGTTGGTCCAAGTCTCGGCCCATCCAGCAGTGGTCCTCGTTGCCACATTTTTCAGTAAGTGATTCAACTTTCCCAAGATATCAAACAAGCCCGCCTGAAGAGTACTTGCTAACCCCCTATAGCCGGCTTCGGGATGAATTGGGTGTTTGTCACCACGACGGCGTTTCTCACAGAATGTGTAGCGCAACAGGCTGCTGGAGCATTTGCGCTTGGGAACATGCTCCGCAATCCCGGCGCTGCTGTGGCTGCTGTCATCATTCCGTCGCTCGTGGCCAAGATAGGAAGCGGATGGTGCTTCACGGGGCTGGGGTTGCTGGATTTCGTCTTCGTCGGATCCGCTGTTATCGGTGAGCATGGCATCCAAACACTAAACTCCAGTGTCCTCTGACTAACAATGGTATCTGCAGTGCTGCGGATAAAGGGTCCAAGTTGGAGAGCCGCCCGGGCGTCCAAGATGAAGACGGGTAACAAGCCAGGTTGAGAAAGCCTGCCATGTTGTAATTACGAGTGCTTTGAAGAAAAAGAACCATCTGGACTATTACTTCAAGTTCCTTAACCCCCCGCAGCCAACTGGCCCCAATGCCCCGTGGCCGACCTACCGATATCTCCCGGGCCGGGAGGGACCCGTCCCAAGCCCGAATTAACCTAGCCCCGGCATCGTCAGCCTTCTCCTTTACAGGACTACCCTCGTTTTCACCACAGCTATCCCAGAACACCCCAGCTACTCAGCAGTCCCAACCCGACGGAGCTACCCTACACCCGGTCCCCTCCCCCGAACCCCCCCAGTCGGCCCAAGGAGAGCCTGAACTAGTGGATTCCCAGATGGAAGACCCTGATGAAAATTAAGGTCCTTCTATGGAATACACAGGTGGCCAAACAGGCGCTGGAGGTACTGCTAGAGGAAGCCGAATTCGACTTTCTAGCTATCCAAGAGCCCTGGATCAACAAACAGACGAAGTCAACATACTGCCCCCGGTCATCGAAATACCACCTAGTATACGCTCTAGGTGGCCGGGCAGCTATATTTGTCACACGGAGATTCGAAACCAGCCTCTGGGAGTACGAAGCTACAAGGGAATGGTGCAGAGTGTGGTTCCCAAGCCTGGGAGACAGGGGATTCGAGCTATGGTCGATCTACAACCCCCCAGACAATAAGATAGTGCCAGCCAGTCTCCTCGACAGGCCACGCCCCCTATATCCTACAGTGGTTGCAGGGGACTTCAACCTTCACCACCCTCTGTGGGATAGATTCAACAGGCATGAGAGGAGAGCGGAAGACTTGACGGTACTAGCAGACCTCTGGGATTTAGGTCTTTGCACCCCAAAGGGTGCTGTCACGCGGGCACCACAGGGTACCCAGAGGGGACGGCCGTCAACTATAGACCTGCTCTGGGCTACAGTAGGACTTAATACGACTTATAGAGGGATAGAGAGCAGGGGACAGTCGGATCACTACCCACAGGCCCTGGAAGTTCAGCTTGGTGGATTGCCACCGCAGAGGGTGCAGCCAGAGGGATGGAAGTGGAAGAAGATGGAAAGGGGACGGGTGGCAGCTATGGCAGTGCTAATCCTAGTGGAGATGGGTCTTGATGACCTGGGGCCACAAGGGTTGCAGGCTGGGATTCAGGATATAGAAGGTCTTTCCCGGGCTTTCGAACACCTATCCCAGCTCCTCTACAATATTGCAGAGGCTACTACCCCAAGGAAGAAAGGAAATAGGGGGACGACAGCCCCGTGGTGGGTACAGAGGGTTCAGGAGGCTCATAAGAAGGCGAGGAGTGCCGAGAGGGAGTACCGGAGGGCACCAAACGGGTTCACTGAGAAAGCACTACGGCAAGCCCACCAGGCTAAGACGGCAGCTATTACAGGAGAGAAAGCCCGGGCATGGAGAACAACGCTACAGAAGGCTGCTTACGAGCCAGAACTGCTCTGGAAGATGGAACGCTGGGCCCGAATCCGCAGCCACCAACCTACGGACCCTCCAAAACTCCCTACACTACAGGGAGGCCGTTCCAGCCACGAGGATAAAGCTAAGGCTCTTGCCGAGAGGTTTTCCCCAAACCCCCTAGCTGACCTTAGTGATATCCAAGACCCGGGGTTTCTAAGGGAGTGGGAGCCGAAGTTCAGTATACGGAAGGCCGTTACACAGGGGGACATCAAACAGGTTCTCTCTAAAGCCAGCTCGTGGAAAGCCCCAGGGGAAGACTTGCTCCCTATAGGGTTTTTGAAGGCCTGTGGGAAACCGATGCGGAAGGTCTTAGCAGTGCTTACCAACTGGTGTTTACAGCTAGGATGGTTCCCAGCCCAGTTCAAGAGAGCGAAGACGGTAGTCCTTCAGAAGCCGGGAAAACCACCAGATGTCACGGCGGTCCACGCCGTGCCTGTCAGAACCCACAAGTGGAGCGTGCTGCACGGACCACTGTGGGTTGAAGATCTTGCACCTCGCCGTCGTCAGACCTGTATGTAGCTCTTCGAGCTACGTCTTGACTATCAAGCCTGCCCGTACCGACGGAATAGAGCCCGAGACTGTAGCTTAGCCTGAATACACTGTCATTGAACTACCTGCCTGTCCCGCCCGTGACATTACGTAGCTCCTACCCCATTAGCCGACCGTCTCCAACACGATGGCTACCCGCCCTGAACCTCCTGCGAACCCCGATACCGCGGCAGACTTGACCGCGCACGTCAACGAACATCCAGAACGTTGGATGTTCTACCTAAGGAATATGGATGGGCATGCTACCTCTCTGGAGGAAGAGATCGCTACCCTCCACGCTACTGCCCGTACCCACGACTCCGCCATCCTGTCCCTCCAGACCGAAATCTCGAATCGCGATGCCATTATCCGATACCAGAAGGAACAACTGAACGAACGGAACTTCGAACTCTACCGGAAGATCGTTCAGCTTGAGGTTGAGAAGGCCCAACTCCTCGCCGCTGCTACACCCGCCGTACATACCCCGCCGACCGACCTCCCTGTTGCGAACCCCCCGGCCGAGCCTCTTGTAGATGCTGCTCCGAGAACGCCTACGCCTGCTCCTACCTCACGTACCGGATCGACTACCCTCAGTGAAAAACTCCCAGACCCAGAGAAGTTTGACGGATCTCGCGCGGACCTTCGACGCTTCACACAGCAAGTCTACGGCAAGATGATCGCCAATGCCGACCGATTCCCGACCCCCCAGGGCCGTCTGACATACGTTGCCGGCCGGCTGACTGGGAAGGCATACCAGCTGATGTTGCCAAAGATCGCCTATGGACTCCCCCAGTTTCCCGACTACCCGGACATGCTCGCCTACCTGGAAGCCGCCTTTGGCGACCCCGACCGTGTACAGAACGCCCAGAACAAGCTGTACCAACTCAAGCAGAAGAACGATGACTTCAGTACCTACTTCTCTGAGTTCCAACGCCTGGCCCTGGAGGGAGAGATGCCTGAGGAAGGCCTGACGCCCCTACTCTTCCAAGGTATCTCACGGGAACTCCAGGATATGCTCCTGCACAACCCATCCCCGTCCCGTCAGTTCCAAGCCTACGCCCAGCATCTCCAAAGCCTCGACAACCGGTACCGCCAGCATCAGAAACAAGTCAACCGGACTAGGCCGAACTATACGCCCCGGGCCACTACCCCAGCCAGCCTTGCCGAGACCGCCCCCAGAACAACCACCGAACCACCAAGACGGAGCGGATCCCCGTACCCCACTAGAAACCAGAACCAAGGAGAACCGATGGACTTGAGTGCCCAGCGGACGCCCCGACCGAATGGACGAAGGGAACGAGGAGAGTGTTACCGGTGTGGATCGAAGGACCACCGGGTTGCCCTCTGCCCACACCCAGATACACGCCCGCACATGCAAGCCCGCACCGCCAGAACCGAACGTCCCTCCAGCCCTGACACCGACCGATCCCTAAGCCCGCCTCCAAGCCCCTACGCATCGGTAAACGGTGCGAGTCTGAGCTAAGTCGCTCTCAGACTCTCGCCACCCGCGCAGACAACTACCCTAACGCTTCGCCCACTGTACCAACTACGACTACCCAGACAACCAAGACTGCCCGGATACTGCGAATTTCTGCTGCATCTGTACAAGGCCTCTCCGTCCGCGAGGAGGAGGACTTGCGATCGAACCTAATGATCCTGCCTGTTACCCTGGAGAGTGGGAAGCAACGGCTTCCTACCTACGCCCTGACCGACTCTGGAGCCCAAGGGAAGGGTTTCATTGACCAGAGCTGGGCCGAGACCCACGAACTGCCCCTGAAGAAACTACGGAGACCATTCACGCTTGAAGTCTTCGATGGCCGTTCGGCCGAGAGTGGGAAGGTGACCCACTATGCAACGGCCGGTATGAGAGTTGCAGACCACTACGAGAAGGAGATCAAGCTCTACGTTACGCAACTGGCCTACTACCCTGTCGTCTTGGGTATGCCATGGCTGAAGGAGCACGACCCGAGAGTTGGCTTCGCGAGCCATACGTTTACCTTCGAGAGCGACTACTGCCGAGAGAACTGCAACACCCCGAGTCGACCAACTAGGATCAAAGCCCTACACGACGTGCCGAAGAGGGCACGCCCAGAATATCTGCCCGCACGCCCTGCTGGTTTGGAGAATGTCGATATCGCTGCTGTATCCCTCCGAGCCTGCTCCGCATATATCCGTAAGGGATACAAGGCATTCTCCGTTACTATCGAGGATATCGACCGTCATCTGTCCCTGCCCGAACAGCCAGACCTGACGAACCTGCTCCCGCCCGAACTCCGAGACTTCGAGGACGTCTTCTCCCCAAAGGAAGCCGACAAACTGCCCCCGCACCGACCGTACGACCACGATATTAAGCTGATCGAGGGCAAGACACCCCCATTCGGGCCATTATACGCCATGTCCCGCACCGAACTACAAGCTCTGAAGGCCTGGTTGGAAGAGAATCTGAAGAAGGGATTTATCCGCCCGAGCTCCTCCGCCGCTGCGTCACCTGTCCTGTTCGTCAAAAAGTCAGACGGAAGCCTCCGTTTCTGTGTCGACTACCGGGCCCTTAACAACATCTCTGTCAAAGACCGCTACCCGCTACCCCTGACGAAAGAGTCCCTGAACAACCTGAAGGGGATGAAGTACTTTACTAAGATCGATATCATCTCTGCGTTCAACAATATTCGGATCAAGGAGGGCCAAGAGTACCTTACCGCATTCCGAACGAGGTTTGGCCTCTACGAGTCGTTGGTCATGCCATTCGGGATGACTGGAGCCCCCGCAACGTTCCAACGGTTCATCAACGACACTCTGCGAGAACACCTGGATGTTTTCTGTACCGCATATCTGGACGACATTCTAATCTACAGCCGTACTAGAGAAGAACACCTAAACCACGTCCGCAAAGTCCTGACAGCTCTGAGAAGAGCTGGCCTATTCGCAAAGATCCAGAAGTGCGAATTCTTCAAGGAGGAAACAACGTTCCTTGGGGTCATCGTTGGCCGTTACGGCATCCGGATGGACCCTAAGAAAGTACAGACAATCAGAGACTGGGAAACCCCGACCTGCCTGACTGACGTCCAAGCATTCATCGGCTTTGGAAACTTCTACCGGCGTTTCGTACGCGGCTTTTCCAAGATCATCGCGCCGATGGTCAACCTGACCCGGAAGGACGTGAAGTTCCATTGGGACTCACGCTGCGAAGAGTCCTTCAACCGCCTGAAGGAGGCCTTTACCTCTGCGCCCGTCCTGGCCCCATTCGACTGGGAAAAAGAGATCATCCTAGAGACGGATGCCTCCGACTATGTCTCCGCTGGCGTTCTGTCGCAGTACGGAGACGATGGGATCCTGAGACCTGTTGCGTTCTTCTCTAAGAAGCACTCTACAACAGAGTGTAACTACGAGATTTACGATAAAGAACTGCTAGCAATCATCCGCTGCTTCGAGGAGTGGAGGCCCGAACTTGAGGGCACTAGCTCCCCGATCAAAGTCATCACTGACCACCGCAACCTGGAGTACTTCACTACAACTAAGCTCCTGAACCGCCGACAAGCCCGATGGTCTGAGTTCCTATCCCGGTTCAACTTTACGATCACCTACCGACCTGGAAAGCAAGGCGCCAAGCCGGATGCCCTGACCAGGAGGTCAGAGGACCTGCCTAAAGAGGGGGATGAACGCCTGTTGCACCAAAGCCAGACAGTCCTGAAGCGCTCGAATCTGGATCCCCGGATTACAATACTACCCCTGTTGCCGACTCCTGACCCGTTGCCGACTCCTGACCCGTTGCCGACTCCTGACCCGTTGCCGACTCCTGACCCGTTGCCGACTCCTGACCCGTTGCCGACTCCTGACCCGTTGCCGACTCCTGACCCGTTGCCGACTCCTGACCCGTTGCCGACTCCCGACCTGTTGCCGACCCCCGACCTGCCGCCTCAACCAGCCCGAAAGGAACGAGTGCGGTTCACGGAGCCTCTCCAGCTCAACGTCCTTACCCGCTCCCAGACCAGACTAGAGATACCAGCCCCGACAGAACCCCCTCGCCCCGCTCTGCCACCTGAGAGAACTACGCCGCTACTGCCACCAGACATCAAGGACCTGTTTGCCAAGGGCTACGAGGTAGACGAAAAGCCGAAGTCTGTCCTGGAAGCGCTGAGAAAGTCACGGAGCCGCCACCCGGGTATCACACTCGCAGAGTGCGAGGACCGGGGAGGATACCTGTACTATCGAGACCGCCTGTATGTCCCGAACTACCCCGAGTTGCATGCCGAACTGGTCCGTTCCTACCACGAGAGCGCTATCGCTGGACACATGAAGCGAGCACGCACGTACGAGGCCCTGTCCCGCGACTACTACTGGCCTGGGATGCTTACCTACGTCGAACGCTGGGTATCCAACTGCCATACCTGCACCCGGATTACAGCTTCCCGCGAAGCCCGCCAAGGAGTCTTGAGACCGCTGCCGATCCCTGAGAGAGCCTGGAAGGACATATCGATGGACTTCATCACACACTTGCCGGAGAGTGAAGGCTACAACGCGATACTGGTTATCGTCTGCCGCCTGACCAAGATGAAACACTTCATTGCCTGCAACGATACCTGCGATGCTGAGGAGGTATCCCGCCTGTACCTGAAGCACGTCTGGAAGCTGCATGGGCTTCCAACGACGGTTGTATCCGACAGAGGACCGCAGTTCGTTTCCGACTTCTGGACACACCTGACCCGCCGGCTAGCCTCGAAAGCGCTGCTGTCGACCGCGTTCCACCCTGAGACTGACGGCCAGACCGAAAGAGCCAACGCCTTCCTAGAACAGTACCTGAGGGGACACGTCTCTTACTTGCAAGACGACTGGGCCCAATGGTTACCGCTTGCCGAATTCGCCCTGAACAACGCCCTGAACGAGAGCATCAAGATGACACCATTCTTCGCCAACTATGGATTCCATCCTCGTATGGGGTTCGAACCTGTGGCGCCCGACAATACCCCTGGAGCCAAGGATGCCGAACAATTCGCATCTAGGATGAAGGAAATCCACGAATTCCTGAGGGCCGAGATCTGCGTAGCCCAAGCCCGCCAGGAAGAGTACGCAAACCGAAAACGCCAGCCTGCCCGCAAGTATTACGTCGGCCAGGAAGTCTGGCTCGACGCCCGGAATATCAAGACGCTCCGCCCGCAGAAGAAACTCGACTGGAAGAACCTTGGACCGTTCAAGATCACCAAGGTTGTCAGCCCGTATGCCTACCGCCTGGAACTCCCGGCCTCGATGAAGAACCACCCGGTGTTCCACGTCAGCCTGCTCCGCCCCGCAGCCAACAACCCCTTGCCTGGCCAACGACAAGATCCCCCACCGCCAGTGGAGGTCGACGGTGTTGAGGAGTTTGAGGTCGAAGAAGTCCTGGATTCCCGACTGGACCGCCGCGGCCGAGGTGGCCGTCCCCGTCTGAAGTATACGGTCAAGTGGGCTGGGTACGACCAACCCGGCGAGGTGCCCGCTGACCATATGGAACATGCGAAGGAGCTTGTCCGCAACTTCCACCGTCGTTACCCCGACAAGCCCGGCCCCTGACCTAGGAGTGTGCGTCGACGGAGCTTCGCACCTAGAGGGGGGATACTGTCACGGCGGTCCACGCCGTGCCTGTCAGAACCCACAAGTGGAGCGTGCTGCACGGACCACTGTGGGTTGAAGATCTTGCACCTCGCCGTCGTCAGACCTGTATGTAGCTCTTCGAGCTACGTCTTGACTATCAAGCCTGCCCGTACCGACGGAATAGAGCCCGAGACTGTAGCTTAGCCTGAATACACTGTCATTGAACTACCTGCCTGTCCCGCCCGTGACACCAGAGACCTACAAAACCCCTGGTGGCTACAGGCCTATCGCCCTCCTCCCTACCATTGGGAAGGTGATAGAGGCTATAGTTGCGCGGCGAGTTACTGCCGCAGCGGAAACCTACGGCCTACTGCCAGCCGAACAGATGGGCAATAGGGAACATAGGTCTACTGAATTGGCCGTACGGCTAGTGACTGCCCAGGTGCAGGAGGCTTGGAGACAGCAAGCTACAGCCTCCCTCCTACAGCTAGATATCTCGGGGGCGTTCGACACTGTCAACCATACCCGGCTGCTAGCTACTCTGCGGGACCTTGGGTTTCCTAGATGGCTAGTAATTTGGGTGCAGGCCTGGCTCGGGTGTAGGGTAGCTACCCTACACTTCGATGGGAAAACAACAGGGGATATTCCAGTGCTAGCAGGAGTCCCCCAGGGGTCACCACTATCACCAGTACTGTTTATCCTCTATATTGCATCCCTATACCAGGCTCTGAAAGAGGCACACCCCCTGATAAGTATAGTAGGCTTCGCTGACGACACCAACCTTCTGGCCTTTGGGAGATCCTCGGGGGACAACAAAACCCAGCTGCAGAAGGCGTGGGAGACTTGTCTTCGGTGGGCCAAGACCCGGGGGATGGCATTTGCGGCCCAGAAGTGCGAACTCATCCACTTCAATAGAGGAAAGAAACAGTGGAAGACTGCTATAGACTTAGCTATCCCGGAGGGGGGCTTTAGTTCTATTAGCCCGGTTGAGTCGGCTAGATTTCTAGGAGTCTGGCTGGACTGGAAACTCAACTGGCGAGCTCACTGCAGCGCAGTGACTGGGAAGCTTCGTACCCAAGACTTCGCCCTGTCGAGGATTGCAGCCAAGACTTGGGGCCCGAGCCTAGCTAAGGCCCGGGAAGTCTATACCAAGTGCATTCGGAGTGCAGTGGCCTATGGAGCTTCCAGCTTCCATACTCCTACAACACCCGGGGGGAGGCCGAGAGGCCCTGCAAAGACCCTATCGAAGGCCCAGAACAGGAGCCTTCGTATAGTGGCCGGGGCTTATAAAGCTACCCCTATTCGGTGTTTGGAGACAGAGACTTGGGTGCCACCACTAGATCTCTACCTCAACAAACGGCTTGCAGACTTCGAATATAGGCTCCAACAGCCTGTTCTCCAGGCTGGCGCTGGACCCGACTCCCCAAAACTCACCGCCAACCACCTGATTCAGAAGGCCTGCAACAAGATTCACAGAAGGTTTCGGGCACTACGGAAGGAAGGACGACTTCAGCCTACAACTATAGAGATTTCCTCTAAGGTTATTAGGCTCTGGGAAGCCCAAGTCCAGTCAACTAAGGCCCAGACAGCGAGCTCGGATGCCGTAGTACAGCACGCGTGGCGAAAGCGTTGGGAGGAAGGCTGGGAAACTGGGAAGCCAAAGGAGAGGGTGGCCGACCTGGAACCCCCAGACTTCCTTTTTACGGACAAGGTCCTACGGAGACATGAAGGCCTGACGAAGGCCCGGAGCTCACTGTTGGTGCAGGCCCGCACTGGGGCTATTGGCCTCCGGGACTTCCTCTTCAGGATGCAGGTCGAAGGGGTTAATACGCCCTACTGCGGGTGCGAGGAGGGAAGGAGAGGCAGGGAAACGGTAGAACACTTGGTGGTTTGGTGCCCCGAACCACCGCTGGAACGTACCTGGGAGGCTTCTGAGATCCGGTCACAGCGGGACCTATACTCAGTATTACGGGGAGTAGGGGCTCGAAACGCTCGCTTAGCAAAGGAGGTTTTAAGCTGGCTAATGGACTCTGGCCGGCTCTTGGAGTATAGTCTAGCCCGAAGGCTAGAACTAGAAACAGAAGAGGCTGAGAGCCCAGAGGCTAGCCTGTAACCTCTTTTTTTTCTTTTGTAGTATGGGGGATCTGACAGTGGCCTTAAGCCGTGGCGGGGGTTTTCATCCGGCCTTTAAAAGGTACGGTTTCCTCTGTAACTAGCAGTAGAAGGACCGGCATGCCCTAGGGCAAAGCGGTGTAGGAACAATAATGATATTACTTCAAGTTCTCTTTCCTTCCTAATCTCTTTCTTCCTTCCTTTTTCCCTTTTCCCCCTTCTCTTGACCCCCTTTCATACTTTCTTTTCTTTAATTCTGTATTTCTGGAATTTCCTACTGGGGCGAGGGTGCAAAGGGCTTACGGCAATAGCGCAAAAAGGCAGGCTCACTGAGAAACAGCTCGAAGATGTCAACTACCCCCTCGGGCGTTATTCTACATCAAGCGACAAAGGTTGAACTGACAGGGGAACCCTTACCGCCCTTGGGTACTGGATTTGTTGTGATAGGTAGGTAGTTAGTAATTGCATGATTCACGTCTGGAGACCGTGCACTTACTTGATGCCAGGTTTTTGCCGTCATGTCTAATTGCAGATTGCTAGAAAACAGAAGGGTTGCTATTCCCTCTTCTCGTGGGAACGGGACGGCGTGGCTGTCCACGCCCTTCCTACGGTGTCCCAGACTTGGTTGAGGTCGTACCTCCTGATACAGGCGGCAGTTGTCAGGCCACGATGATCGACTTACTACAACCCAACTTTCTCCTGCCACTAAAGAGTCGCGGGATTTTGCCTCACTCCTACCCTCCACCTGCCCTAGCCGTCCAGCAGGGCAGTATTTCCAACAGCCATGTCGACACCGCCAAATTCCACCGAGTCCGAGCCCTACCCGGGGTGGGCACAAGAGAACAAAGGCCCCCTGATCTTGGGTATCACTGGCACCATGACCGGGATTGCCTTCCTGTTTGTCACGGCAAGAATATATTGCCGCATGATCTCAATCGGGAAGTTGGGCATTGGGGACTACACCGTCGTTGTCTGTATTGTGGGTCTCTAGACACATCGCGATAATACCTTCAAGCGAAGCTCACTAGGTCGTTTAGCTTTTTGGTCTATCGTATTTAGCCCTGGCCGCTGTCACTGTTCATTATGGCGGCGGCCGACACCTGGCGACACTCCTTAAGGAGGATGTTCAACAGGCGATATACTACGCTGTAGTCTCATGGGTCCCTGGTGTCCTGTCGTTCGCCATTCCAAATCGCTCATCGGCGCCTACATCCCAACACTCTTCCAGCTCGTCAAGAAGCTCTTCGGCGCCTCAGCACTTGGCGGCAGTTCACCCAGGGACAACGGCCAGAAACAAAATGGCCTAAACAATACGGTCATCACTATCGGATCTTACCCAAAAAAACATAAGCCTAGGAAAGAGCCCTCGGGACTCTCAGAACTCGATACATGCACTGGCGAGGACAAGGGTGTGACTTTGGAGGAGCGTTCGCTGGCAATGGAGATGGGGATGGAGGAGGCGGAGCGGCGGTCTTTTCAACATCAAGAGCACCAAGAGCCGCAACCTGAAGGGTCACAATCATCATAATGAGCAAAAGGAGGCCAAGAGGGTTGGGGATTATGCAGGGGCCTTTTTGCCATTCGGCTGGCTGCAGACGAAGAGCTCACAGGTTGGACAAGGGCTTGCTCCTGGCAAGTGCCATGGTCCCCGGGCCGAAACCATCCTGATTGATGCCGAAGGCAAGCAGCTAGGTCGTCAGCTTGTCCGAGTCTGGCCAGGGAGACGGGAAGCAGAACGACTGATAAGAGCCGAGTCATTTAGCCCCTGAATTGCGGATTATCTTGGGAATCTAATTACCGGCGTCGTCTGGAGGTGGGGACGAAGCGCGATTCCGATTGTTCAAGCGGTTTCTCTCCAAATGCAGCCTGGCATGTGGTGATCGGAACCTTGATCCCAGAAAGGAAGGTGGGACAGTTTGAGACGGGGAGATCTCTTTCAGTATCTGAGCAACGCGATAGGGACCCTGCACCTGCCGTTTAAGGAGTTGAAATGAAAGACGAACAGTGGAGGCGTCGAGGACTCAGGAGCTAACCATGACGGCTTTAGTCTTGATAGGTTAGAAGACTCCGTCTTATATCATCCTCGCCAGGAACAGGCATCGCCGCTCCAGATTTCTTTCATCGTCAAATTTGTTTCTCCGAAACCACCACAATACTATGGCCCTCACAATGCAGAAACTCCTTTTTGGAGCGGCCTGCATGGTTTCAACAGCCATCGCCGCAGCCGAAGACCACCTCGTAAGCCGGAAGCTCTCCAAGCGTTTCATCGACGACGCCGGAAACTACAACATCTCGTTCTACCATCTTAACGACGTCCACGCGCATCTCGATCAGTTCTCCTCATCCGGGACCGACTGCACGCGGCCAGAACGCGGCTGTTATGGTGGCTACGCTCGCGTCAAGTCTGTGCTGAAAGAGACCCGACCATCCCACCCGGACTCCCTTCTGCTCAACGTTGGCGATGAATTTCAGGGAACCATGTTTTTCTCCTTCTACGGGGGGGAAAAGATTGCCGAGACGCTCAACCAGATTGGCTTTGATGCCATGACGCTGGGAAACCATGAGTTTGACCGCGGCGACGACCACCTCGGCCAGTTTCTGGAGAACCTGACCTTCCCAATCGTCAGCGCCAACATCGTCTCGGACCACGCGGTGCTGAACCGCACCATCAAGCCTTTCCACATCTTTCCGCAGTACGAGCTGGCCGTGATTGGCGTCACAACTTCCACGACCCCTTCAATCTCTTCGCCCGGCAAGGGCACCAAGTTCACCGACGCCATCGAGGCTGTCCAGAACACGGTCAACCTGATCCGATCAACAACCAACATCACCCGCATTGCCGCCATCACCCACATCGGGTACGAAGAGGACCAGCGTTTGGCGCGCGAGACCACCGGACTACACCTAATTTTAGGCGGCCATAGCCATACGCCCCTTGGTGGCTTCCCCGGTGCCGTGGGCCCCTATCCCACCATCGTCGAGAACAAGGCTGGCGACGAGGTGTTCATCGTGACGGCCTACCGCTGGGGCGAGTACCTGGGGTACATTGACGTGACCTACGACGCGCAGGGGAAGGTGCTGGCGTACCATGGCGGACCGATCCATCTCACCAACACCACCAAGCAGGACGAAGAGCTTCAGGGGCAGATTGATGCGTGGCGTGGGCCATTTGACGAGTTTGCGAAGCAGGAAGTTGGGTCGAGTAACTCCGTGTTGGATCAGTCAACATGCCAAGAGAAAGAGTGCTTGTTAGGTGACTTTGTCACAGAGTGAGTTCTCTCGAATCGATTCATAAGATGGGGCGGAATGTCGGCACTAACACGAACAGCGCCATGTTCACGTACTGCCTCAACGCCAGCACTCCCGAGACCGCCCCCGACTTCGCCCTCATCAATGCTGGAGGCATCCGCGCGGCCATCGATCAAGGCCCCATCACCCGTGGCGAAGTCCTCACTGCTTTCCCATTTGGTAACGCCATCGTCCAGGTGACCGTGTCGGGCGAGCGGCTTTGGAATGCCCTTGAAGGCATCATTGCCCGCGTGAACACGGCCAACGGACAGCCCGTCACGTCGTTTCTGCAAGTTAGTCGCAGCATCCGCATCGAGTATGGGTCTGCCAGTGGTCTCGTTTCGGTAACGGTTGGAGGAAAGCCGTTGGACAAGGCCGCCGAGTATAAGATGGTCACTCTAGACTTTATTGCTGGGGGAGGCGACAACTTCTTCAGCCCCGCATTCGAGAACCTCGTCTTGCTGGACACGTTGGACGAGATCGTTGTTCGGTATATTGAAGCAGAGTCGCCCGTGGATATTGCGCTGGATGGCCGGCTAAAAGTCGCCAGCCGTTGCAAGGCGGGCAAGGCAGCAGCGCGCAGGGCCAAGATGCGGAGGTCGGCGGGTCACTGAGAGGGCCGGGTAACCATTCTGCGAGAGACCAAATCGAGGTCGTTTCCCCGTCGTGTTCCTTTCTGTGGATATCATCGCCGAGCAAAACAGGGGTGTCGGAGGCATGGGCGGGGCTCTTTGTCGTTGCCGTTGATGAGGAAAGTTGGGAAACAACGACGATGAACGAGGAGCAAAGTGTAAAGAAGTTTTGGGAAGCATAGAGCGGTGGCGGTCTTGGAAGCGACTACACGGGACATGTAAAGATATATTTTAGAAACACGGCTGACGCCGGGAGGCGTGACACCTCTCTTCTGCTCATCACCTGTCCCGCCTTCGCCAACTCCCATGTTGATCCCTTCCCGGACTAGTTAGGTTGCACTAGGACAGGGTTATCGGAGTGTCGTGGCAGCTGTGGTCGATGTCATCCACTCTTCCCCGAAGCAAGTCAGAGAGCGGGAGCTCCCGAATGCTCAAGAACACCAACCTCAGAAACCACACGTTGTCTGCAATCAATTCAGCCATTCCGTCATTCCACGTCTGAGCTCATCCAATACACCTTGTCGACTGGACGCCACTCAAGCCCAAACCGAGCCTTTGAAGCTGACCATCATGGGTTCCAACCTCCAGTGTCACCCGGACGGTTGGGTTGGGAAAACACGGTGGTGGAAGGACGCTGTCTTCTACCAGGTGTACCCCGCCAGCTTCCAGGACTCGGACGGCGATGGCTGGGGTGATATTCCTGGGCTCATCTCGAAGATCGACCACATCCGACATCTCGGTGTCGACGTCGTCTGGCTTTCCCCCATGTTCGAAAGCCCACAAAAGGACATGGGGTACGACATCTCGGATTACCAGGCTGTCTTTGCGCGCTACGGCACCCTGGCCGATGTTGACCGCCTCATCGAGGCCTGCCACAGCCGTGGCATGAAGCTCATCCTCGACCTGGTGGTGAACCACACCTCAGACGAACATGCGTGGTTCAAAGAATCCCGCTCATCCCGGACGAACCCCAAGCGCGACTGGTACATTTGGAGGCCACCGCGATACGACAGCGACGGGAGCCGCATTCCGCCCACAAACTGGCGGGGCTATTTTGCCGGCTCGACGTGGACCTGGGACGAACTGACGCAGGAATACTACCTGAACCTCTACGGGCCTTTCCAGCCGGATTTGAACTGGGAAAATCCGAAATGCCGGGAGGCCATCTACGACGTTGCCATGCGCTTCTGGCTCGACCGCGGGATCGATGGCTTCCGCATTGACACCGTCAACAAGTACTCAAAGCGTGTTGACTTCCCTGACGCCCCGATCACCTGTCCAGGGGTTCCTCACCAGCCAGCACCCGAGATGTGGTGCAACGGCCCGCGAATCCATGAGTTCATCCATGAGATGCAGACCCAGGTTCTGGCGCCCTACAACGCCGTCTCGATCGGTGAACTCTCCAACACGCCGCTTCCCAGCCAAGTACTCCCGTACGTCTCTGCCGCGGCGCGGCAGCTTGACATGGTGTTCGAGTTCAGCATGATCCGCCTTGGGACCGGCGATCTCTTCCACGGCAAGTATCTGTACCAGCCTTTCTCGCTGTCGGTGCTGAAGCAGCACGTGGCGACCTGGCAGACCTTTATCGAGGGAACTGACGGGTGGCACACCGTCTTTTGCGAGAACCATGACAACGGGCGAGCTGTGTCGCGGTTTGGAGACGACAGCACCCCAGAGCTGTGGGAGGCCAGCGCCAAGACGATCGCGCTCTGGCAGGCGACGTTGACGGGGACGCTGTTCCTGTACCAGGGACAGGAGATCGGAATGACCAACATGCCGGCCAGCTGGGGGATCGAGGAGTACAAGGACGTGGAGAGTCTCGAGTTCTACCGCGAGGCCGTCGAGTTGGGCGACGAGAAACGGATTCAGGAGGTACTGCGGGGACTGCAGATACTGGCGAGGGATCACTCGAGGCTGCCTTTCCAGTGGGACGGCTCTCCCAATGCCGGCTTCACGGACGGAGCTGCGAAACCCTGGATGAGGGCGCACAATGGGTACCGGGAGCTGAACGTGGCCAAACAGCTGGGGGATCCAGAATCCGTGCTGGGCTTCTACCGCAAGGTCTTGGATCTCCGAAAGGAGTACCGCGACATATTTATCCATGGCGCGTTTACACTCCTCGTTCCCGAGGACGAGGCCGTGTTTGCATATCTCAAAGAAAGCGAGGAGCGGGTCGGCCAGGGGCAGGGGGCGACGAAGAGAAGGGCGTTGGTGGTGATGAATTTTTCTAGCCGTGCCCAGAAATGCCTCGACATCAGCGGCGCACTCCGGTGTCAAAAGGACGAGGAGAGACTGCTCGTCAGCACCCTTCGGGCGGGGATAGGTTTACCAAAAAGGGGCGAGTTGCAGGCTTGGGAAGGGAGAGTGTATCTGAACTTTGAGCCTTCGGTGGACTCGCTCTGTGCCGGTAGCCAGACCGATTAGTCGAGGCGAAATGAGGAGTCTCCTTTTCTGGATCCGTGTCAAGGCGTCTGACCACCCCCTTTTCCTCTTTTGTCCAGACTCGGCCCTGGTGCTTGGCGACTGTTTGGTGGGGCTTCCCCAGGTTCATGTGCCCCGGAAATCCTTCTCCCCGCATTCTGTTCGGTGCCTCCCGGCAATCCACATCATCAGCAGCCAGCCAGGATGGTGTCCTCACCAGACGACATGAACGACGTGGAGGCCAACGCGGCGCCAAAATCGAAACGGGCCCAAGTGTCCAAGGCGTGCCAGAGATGCAAGAGACTGCAAAAGGGCTGCAGCGAGTCCCGGCCCTGCCAGCGATGCATCAAGGTCGGGTTGGAAGAACAGTGTCTCCGAAACGACGGACAGGGACGACAACCAACTGACAGGAACTGGTCCTACCCGCAGCGCCCAGCAAGCCGCTCGCCGGAAACCCTCCACATGGTACCGCTGGCGGCGATCGTGCAGCAAGCCGGCCTACCCCCCGCCCCCGTCATCGGGTACTGCTGCCGGCGCTTTTTTGCGCAGCTGTATCCCACCATCCCGATATTGAGCCCCGAATACGTCGACGCCCTCGTCGCGGCAGCCAACTCGCCCAATGGTGGGGAGGCCCAGTGTCTCGTGACCGCGGTTTGTGCCCTCGTCCTCATGCAGGTCGAGAAGCCAGACGAGCTCGCATTCCAGGACGACGGCATCCACCACCCCAACCGCGAACTAGGCAGGATTTTGTTCGAACAGGCCATGGCGGATCACCATAACCTGTCGTCGCGATTTAGCCCTTCTCTTGAGCGGGTCCTGGCAACCTTCTTCCTCTATGCGGGCCACGCGCTGCTCTTCCACCACAGCCAGGCATTCTTCTTCCTCCGCGAGGTCAGCACCATGTGGCTCGTGCTGCGGATCGACGAGGCGGACGTGCTGCGGCGGATGTTGGCCGACAGGCTCTTCTGGGTCATCTTGGTGTCGGAGCGCTCGCACGGGATCCGGTACCGCCGACCTGTCACGCTGCAGGTCACCCTGGGCAGGCCCAATCTCGATGCCGATGCCGAACAGGACACGGCCGTGGCCGGGCTGCGAAGCCTGGTCGCCCTGTTTCGCCCTCTCGACACGACTTTCTTTGCGCTGCTCAACGAGGAGAACCTGACTTTCGCGCCGAGGTTCGTGCCGATGCTGGATGCTATGCAGGCTGCAATCCGACAGGCCCTCGAGCCACAGCAAACCGGGCTGCTCTGTGAAACCCAGCTGACCAACCTGAAGGTGACGGAGCTCTGGCTGCTCATCATCCTCTGGCAGCTCCGCCTGCGTCTAGGGCTGTTGGTCGAGGAGGCCGGGATGGCGTGCCAGCTCACGTTCCACTACCCCGTCGAGGTCGGCCACGAGCTGGTGCACGCCGTTCGCACCATGTCTGTGGAGAGCATCAGGATCCACGGGGTCGGCATCACCGAGAAGATCTTCGACGTTGCGTGCGCCATGGCCGACGTGCTCTCGCGGGTGCCGCTGACCCACAACCGAGAGGGCTGCCTCGACAGCATCCGATATCTTCGTGGCCTTATCCTGAAGCTTCCCGGCGGCGCATCGACCTATGTTTCGCTTCTCGACAAGCACATCAGCAACACGCTGCCAAACGTGCTCTGCGCACCAGGACCGGATTCCTAAGCGCACTCATGACCAGGAACAGAATTCCCAGACGGCCCGGCAAGGACTAGACCGAGTGTCCAGGACTGAGACGGTGGGCGGTGCCGATGCATGTGCCGATTCGACAATCGAGGTGGACGGGCAAGCGGCCACTCAAGAGTGGCGCCGTCGGTTCAGGGGTGTCGATAGAGCGGGCTTAAGAACCGAGTCAGAGAATGGTTGCTTGGTTTTGACGTGGTGGCTCCGAGGAGCATGGGTCGGCGTTCGTGGTTTGGTTGGTCGTGGGAGGATCGAACATTGTCTTCGCGTCTCGAACATTCGTTTGCCTGATACAGCCCAAATACCATGGGTAAAGTATTCCCGAGGTCAGGAAGATCGCTGAGTAGCGTTGTATGGTCGAGAACGAGACCAGAGAAAGCCCGTGGAGGACACGATGCGGGAGGACGGGAGGATTGGGATAGGACTCGGAGCTGTGGTGTTTGCCAGCAAACCTCCACTGGGTCACAGAGGGGCAGTGGAGCATTGTGGCGGGGCACTCTGTGCAGGGACAGGGATCACAGACTGAGCAGCAGCTTCCAGTGTGTGAAGCCCATGATGGATTCAGAACATGACCATAATGCCAGCTACTTAATTAATTCGTCTCTACAACAATTCGTGTCTTCCCATCTGGACCTTGGTGGCAGACTGGACCGGAGCTGGGGCGACGACAAGCAGACAAACACAAAGAGAGAGTCACGCATCTGACCGACTGTCAAAAGTTCGATTCCATTGCTACCTCCCTCCGACCAACCCCCAAATCCAACGCCACGCCACGACCCTAGAGCTTCGCGCCACGCGAGCTGGCCTGCGCGAGGTCGAACCGATCGAGGTTCATGACCTTGTCCCACGCCACCACAAAGTCCTTGACAACCTTCTCCTCGCCGCCCGCGCTGGCATACACCTCGGCAATGGCGCGCAGCTCGGCGTGCGAGCCAAACACGAGGTCCGCCCGTGTGCCCGTCCACTTCTTCTCGCCCGTCTTGCGGTCGCTGCCCTCGAACACCTCGCCGTCAACCGACTTCCACGCCGTGCCCATATCCAGCAGGTTCACGAAGAAATCGTTGGTCAGCTTGCCCGGACGAGAGGTGAAGACACCGTGGGATGAGCCGTCATAGTTGCCGCCCAGTACCCGCAACCCTCCAACCAGGACCGCCAGCTGGGGCGGTGTCAGGGTGAGGAGATGGGCGCGGTCCACAAGGAACTGCTCGGTCGAGACGCGGGACGTGCCGCGCCCGTAGTTCCGGAAGCCATCAGCGTACGGCTCGAGATGCTGGAACGACTCCACCTCGGTCTGCTCCTGCGAGGCGTCGGTGCGGCCGGGTGTGAAGGGAACAGACACCCCGGCGGCCTCCTCGAGCGCCGCAACACCGCCCAGGACAATCAGGTCTGCCAGCGAGACCGACTTACCACCCTGGGCAGCATCGTTGAACTTGGACTGCACGCCCTCGAGCGCCTCCAGCACCTTGGCCAGCTGGGGCGGGTTGTTGACTTTCCAGTCTTTCTGAGGCGCGAGCCGGATCCGAGCACCATTGGCGCCACCGCGCTTGTCTCCGGAACGGAACGTCGAGGCAGACGCCCAGGCAGTAGAGATGAGCGCCGACGGCGAGACGCCGGTGGCCAAGATCTCCTTCTTGAGGGCAGCGATGTCATTCTCATCGACAAGCTGGCGGTCGGCTGCAGGGACTGGGTCCTCCCAGATGAGCACCTCGCTGGGGATCTCAGGGCCCAGCCAGCGCGAACGCGGGCCCATGTCGCGGTGCAGCAACTTGAACCAGGCGCGCGCGAATACGTCGGCAAACTGGTCTGGGTGCTCGAGGAAGCGGCGCGAGATCTTCTCATACTCTGGGTCGAAACGCAGCGAGAGATCGGTCGTGAGCATGCGCGGAGGGTGCTTCTTGTTGGCGTCAAAGGCATCGGGAATGAAGGGCTCGGTATCCTTGGCCACCCACTGGTTGGCGCCCGCCGGGCTCTTGGTGAGCTCCCACTCGAACTTGAACAGGTACTCAAAGAAGTTGTGGGTCCACTTTGTCGGCTCCTTGGTCCAGATGACCTCAAGGCCGCTGGTGATGGTGTCGGGGCCCTTGCCGGAACCGTGCTTGTTGTTCCAGCCGAGACCTTGCTGCTCGATCGCAGCCGCCTCGGGTTCCTTGCCGACGTTGTCCGACTTGGCAGCGCCGTGCGTCTTGCCGAACGTGTGGCCGCCGGCAATGAGAGCAACCGTTTCCTCGTCGTTCATGGCCATGCGCCCGAAGGTAGTGCGGATGTCCTTGGCAGCGGCGACAGGATCCGGTACACCGTCCGGGCCTTCCGGGTTGACGTAGATCAGACCCATGTGCGCGGCGGCAAGGGGAGACTCTAGATCGCGAGTGTGAATATCCTTGTGTCCCTTCTTGGACTCATCGCCGTCGAGGGTGCCCTCGCCGGCAATACCCTCGCGGCCCTGCGAGTAGCGCACGTCGTTGCCGAGCCATGTTTGCTCGCCGCCCCAGTATGCCGCCTCGTCGGCCTCCCAGGTGTCGGGACGGCCGCCGGCAAACCCGAACGTCTTGAAGCCCATGGATTCGAGAGCGACGTTGCCCGTGAGGAGGAGCAGGTCAGCCCACGAGATCTTGTCGCCATACTTCTGCTTGATGGGCCACAGAAGGCGCCGGGCCTTGTCCAGGCTCACGTTGTCGGGCCAGCTGTTGAGCGGGGCAAACCGCTGCTGCCCGGCCCCGCCGCCACCTCTTCCGTCAAAGACACGATATGTGCCGGCGCTGTGCCACGCCATCCGGACAAAGAGACCGCCGTAGTGGCCAAAGTCGGCCGGCCACCAGTCCTGGGAGTCGGTCATGAGGGCGCGGAGGTCCTGCTTCAGACCCTCGTAGTCGAGCGTCTTGAAGGCGGCCGCGTAGTCGAACTCCGTGTTGTACGGGCTCGAGGCCGGCTGGTGCTGCCGCAGGATGTTGACCCGCAGCTGGTTGGGCCACCAGTCGGCGTTCTTGGTGCCGCCGCCGGCGACGTTGGCATGGCGAACCGGACACTCACCCATCGTGATAGGTGTGTAGGTAGGGAGTAATGATGCGTGTAGTTCAGTATGAATAAGGCCCGGGGAACGGACTGACAGGTTGAGGGGGAAGAGGAGAAAACACAGGGGAATGGGGGAGGACAGGGCAAGGGATAAATGGACTCTTCACAGAAGTCTGACTCGGATGGGACTCCCGAATTGACCCCGAGCATGCAATAACTACCCCGCTCAAGGCCCAGAGTGTTGCACCGGCGGCACCGCTGTCATGTACCCCGCAATCGCATCCATGAGGAACATGATCGCGACATTTGTCTTCGTTTCCGCCGCTTCTTGGTGGTTTAATCCGACCCTCCGCCTGCCTAGTCCACGCCTGACTGGGTTCTGCCTCGGTTGACCGTGAACTTAAAAGACCAGAGGCCTCTGCCTTTATTTTATCATCTCGACATCAAACTTGTGACGGTCTGGCAGCAGGCGCCTGCCGATCCTTCGGATTCCTTCCCCTCGTGAGGGGCTGCTGGAGACGGTTACAGTCGGCGGGACAGTGTGTAAGTTCCACGGTTGGACGCTGCATGAACCCGTAATATGTTGGGTCTGATTGGCCACTCCTGCGGCGCTGGAGCTTCGGACATTCGACCATGTTCCGAGTTGAAATCCGAGGCCCTCTGCGTGCTTGTTGGGCCATCTCACCATCCCTCCCTCTTCAGCGAGCGGGGATGTTCGGTGTCGTGTGTGCGTGTCCCTTCCTTCGCGTGCTTCGTTGAAAAGGGGTGGATCGGGGATGTTGGATTCTGTGGGGACGGCAGTTATCTGTGGCCCGGGGACCTTGATGGCACATGGAAGTGGAGAGGCGTCGTCTTAACCCGGAAAGGCCCAAAGCCATGGGAGGCAAGTGTCTCCACTTTCGACCGCACAGCAATCCATGCTCTCGAGGAGAGACGGTCTCAGACGGTCCAGACGGATTCGCTAGCTGCCTCGCTGCTAATCTCGGTGACTCAACTCAAGGCAAGTGTCGATCCAATTTGCCTTGGCGGGCAGTGAGGGGTCGGGGCCAAGTTCCCCTGGAATCCTAGGGGCCCAAGCTGGTCTCGCTGTTCATGACCAGGCACACCAGACCAAGTCAGTGGTTACAAAAAAGTCAGACCAGCAAATAAACCAACGCCGATGTGTAGGGTGGCAAAAAAATCAACCACTTTCAACGGTCTAATGACGAGGCCGAGATATTTTTTTCCAGCCGGAGTGCATTGGATTAACCCCCAAGATTACTAGCTAATTACCTGCCAGGAAATCTCCATCTTCTAAGTTCAACTTGAGGCCGCAGTTGGATGTCAAACGACGCTGAAATTAATCCCACGGCGGAGCTCCACGACGGACGGTACGCCGCCAGATGCCAGTTCTACCATCCTCGATGTCTATCTATTATACATGTCTCTAGTTTCCTCCCTCTGTCCGGCGCCCAGTGCTCCTCTTGACTCAATCCAGATTCTGCGCCTCACACATTTTGCGGTACATGCCTCCAAGAGAAACCAACTCCTCGTGCGTTCCCTTCTCGACAATCTTCCCACAATGGAATACACAGATGAGATCAGCGTCCTTGATGGTGGACAGGCGGTGAGCAACAGCGAGCGTTATTCTGTCGCCGGCCTTGGCTGCCTCGGCCAGCGCCCCCTGCACGATCTTCTCGCTTTCCGTGTCGAGTGCGCTGGTAGCCTCGTCAAGCAGCAGGATTTTGGGGTCGCGGAGCAATGAGCGGGCAATCGCGATCCGTTGTCGCTGGCCGCCTGAGAGCTGCGTGCCGTTGGAACCAGCCGCAGTCGAGAGGCCTTCAGGAAGCGACGAGACAAAGTCCCAGGCATTGGCGGCGCGGAGGGCTGCCTCAATCTGGGAGTCGGAAACTGCGGGTGCGGGGGTGGTCGTCGAGGTTGCGGCCGTATCAACAGGAGCGGTTGGGTCGTCGATGCCCAGTGCAATATTTTCTCGGATGGACCCCTGAAACAGTGTCGGCTCTTGCTGAACCAGGGCAACGATACTCCGGTAAAGCCGCGGATTTAACTCGGTGAGGACGTCGTTGTCGATGCGGATGTTGCCAGTGGAGGGATCATAGAACCGCTCAAGGATTGCGATCATGGTCGATTTGCCACAGCCCGATGCGCCAACAACAGCCACGAACTGCCCTTTTTTGATCTGGGACGGTCAGCCGAGAACATTCCGAGACGGACGAAATCCATACCTCCAAATCCACTCCACGCAAGACCACAGCGTCAGGTCGCATGGGATACGAAAATCGCACGTTTTCCAACCCAATGGGGCCGCCAGACTTCGGACCATTGTTGGCGTTCTCCTCCGTCTGGCGCACCGTCGGCTGCAGCTCTGAGAGCCAGAAAATGTAGTTGGCAGCGTTCTTGCCCTTGGTGATGCCTGGACAAAGTTAGTGTTTGGAGTCTGGCATGGGCCAAGAATGACTGACTGGTTGAAAATCCGAACATCTGCGCCGTCGCCTGACCTGAGAAAAAGACACCCATGAAGGCTACGAAGAAGTTGTACATCGTGGTCTCATTGAAGGCAACTAATCGGCAGCCGTACCTATCTCGACGCGTCAGTCTCAACCATCCGAGCCAGCTGGTTGCGGGCAACTTACCAGAACCCAAGAGCCATGAACCAGTACTCGATGGCCTGAGTGAAGGCAAAGCAGACCATGACACCGGAAAGTGGCTTGACCGTTCCAGCCACGGCATGATCTAACTCATCAATATATTGTTTAAGCACGCGATCCTCGATTGCCAGGGAAGAAACGGTGCGGATCGCGGCGATAGACTCGGACGCGATCGACGCGGCTGTCGAGCTCCGCTTGGAGACATCATGATCTAGCCGCATGTCCAGCCGAATCTTGAGCCAGCCAGCACCAAGGAGCGGTGGGAGACCACCAAAGACAACGACCAGTCCTAACTTCCAGCTGTACGCAATGGCCAGAATACTGCACGCCGCAACATTGAGCACAGAAATGATAATGAGGCCGATGTTGAAACCCATCAGTTCAAAGACTGACTGCGGGTTGGAATCGACGCGACCAGCCAGGGCGCCAGTGCTATTCTCTGGTCTGTCAAAAAATTGTAGATCTTGACGAAGCATGTCGTGTAGTGTCTGCCTGCGGAGTTTGTGGGAAAGGGTCTGGGTGGTCAGCACCGCATTTCAAAATGAAGAGTAAAATACATACCTGAGCCACCACATTGACCGCCCAGCCCAGTCCGAAGTAAAAGACGAGACAGCCCGCAGCCATGACGATGAACATGGAGGCAAAAAAGTCACCTCGGTCAGTCATGGCATCGCCGGTTAGCGTGAAAACGTCCATCATCTGGGAAAGCAGGATTGCCTGGCCCGGGAACACGGCGGCTGGCGAGAAGTTAGAGAGGCGTAACACATCCAGAGAGGTGGCCGCTTACCGCCTCCAATGCAAGCGATCAGGACCACCAGATACCACTTTCGAAGCTCCGGAGAATACTGAACCAGCCGGAGGACAACCTTCACCAACCCCAGCTGTTTGTGCTTGTCAAAGCTGTCTCGCTCCCTTTGGGCATCCAGGCGAGCCTGGTCGGCCGTGGGGTACCGGGTCATGGTCTTGGTCAACTCTACTGGGTGCCTTTCCTCATCGCCTGCTGCAGCCTCCTGCTCGCCTTCCGACTCCGAACTGCCGGCTGAGACGGCCAGATCCTGGATCCGAACCAGCCTGGCGTATGTGCCATCTTGAGCAAGAAGGCCTTCGTGCGTGCCCTGTTCGACAATACAGCCCTTGGACATCACAACAATGTTGTCCGCCTTGCGAATCGTTGCTAGCTTGTGAGCAATCACAATGGTTGTGCGCCCCTCGGACGCTCGGTCCAGCGCCCGCTGGACAATCTCTTCGGATTGGGGATCCAGGGCGCTCGTCGCTTCGTCCAGAAGAAGGACCTTTGGGTGCGACACGATACTGCGGGCGATGGCAATCCGCTGTTTTTGCCCGCCAGACAAGAGACTGCCGCGTTGGCCGATGTCGGTATCGTATCCCCGGGGCAGGTCGGAAACGAAGTCGTGAGCGAAGGCTACTTTGGCTGCTTCTTGGACCTGCGCCATCTGCTCATCCCTGGGTGAATGTTCCCAGGGAGTGCCGACGAGACCATGGGCAATGTTGTCGAAAACTGTTCCCTGAAAGAGCACCGGTTCCTGAGATGGTGTCAGAATGCAGCTGGCCACGGCGAAAGAGGAATACGTACCTGCTGAACGAGGCGAACGTTCTTCCGAAGCCAGTTGAGGTTGAGTGTATCGATCGGCCGTCCATCGAGCTTGATGGCCCCTGAGGAGGGGCCGTACCATCTCTCAATCAGGCCCACTATGGTGCTCTTGCCAGAGCCGCTTTGCCCCTGAGTGTCCGGTTAGCTTGAGAGGTCGTACAGGGAGCACAGAGACATACCACCAGAGCGGTGACCTTGCCAGCAGGCACTCGGAGTGAGAAGTTGTCAAGAACTGTGATACCCGGACGGGTAGGGTAGGCAAATGTGATGTCTTCGAGCTCCACTTGCCCGATAGTCTCGGCGGGCTGTTCACCGGCATGGTCGAACGGATCGATTTCCGACTTCCGATCGATAAGTTTAAACAACTGGACCGCAGCCGTCGCAGCCCGCGTGAACTCGACGGAGTAAGGGGCCAGCATGGTGAGGTTGATGGCGGCCATGACCACGGAGAGAAGTACGCTGAGCCAGAGTCAGCATGGGACGCGACACAGTCCGAGACAAACTCACGTAAAGATCTGACCGGGCGTTTCAATGTCTCCTCGCGCCAGCATGTGGACGCCCTGCCAAAAGGCAAGACCAAAACCTAGGTAAATAATGGTGTACTCGGCAGAGAACAAAAGGCCGAAAAGCAAAGATATTTTCGATCCAATTCGATGGGCCTCGGTGAGGAAGCTATCAAACTTGGCAACTAGGCGTGCTCGCATCTCAAATGCATGGACTGTGCGGGCGCTGGCAAGAACACCTTCGGCAAAAGAGTTGGCTTGAGCAAGGACCTCGAGGATCTTGGTTTCGTAACCGGCTTCGATAGTGGCAATGACGCCCATGACGATAATAGTAGCAGGCCCAATGCAGAGGACGATGAGTGTAAGCTTCCAGTGGGTAACGAAGGCAATGATAAAGGCCGTAAAAAACACAGAGATACCCTGACAGGTTAGACCTAGCTTTTCAGAGATGCCGCCCTGGATCAGGCGGCCGTTGGACGTCGCCTGTGTAGCAATGGAACCTCCGGTGCCGAAGTCGTAGTATGCAACTTCTTGGCCAAGAGCAGATCTGAGGTAGGCGTGACGGATGTTGCGCACAATCCGATACCCGGCGTAAGTGAGGAGAGCGTTGTAAATGTACGAGAGGAAGAACCTGCCGAGGCCTAGATAGACGAAGTAAAGCCTGAAAACATTAGCCCTTGTCCAGCAGATGTCGGTGGTAAATAGGGACATACGCGAGTTCCGCTACATCGTCGAGAAAGACGTCCGACGAGGACACTTGCGAGACATAGTTGGTGATAACGGTGACGAATTCGCCAAAGATCAAGTTCTGCAGGGCGATACCGGCCCCAGAAGCTACAGCGGCAACCACAGCGATGCCCTGAAGAGTGCGATCTAACGTACTAGCATAGCGAAAGACGCGCTACGAGTATGAAAATAGCACGTCAGCCAGGATCATCGGGGTTCGGCGAAGGATTGGTAGGTGGCGTACCCAGTATGCACCCCAGGCATCGTCCTCCTCCTTCTTCTCCTCCTGGGGGTCTGGTGCTGGCGTGGTTGTGGACTCTTTCTCCAAACCGTCTGCGGCAACTTCCATGCCCTTAGGCTTGCCGACACTAGCTGCCATCGTCCCTGGGCTTTGTCCACGCGGTGGTGGTTGTGAAGTGAGGAGGGCGGCGAGGGACCGAAATCATGCAACCGAAGGCATGGATTTAGATATCCACTCACATAAAGAAGTGGTGCAATGCTTGGTGTGGTGGAGGGCACCTTTCCTTAAGAAAGATTTGATAACTCCTTGGCGCCAAGTGCGCCATCATGTTTGCTACGCCAGAAGTCGCTTCTGGATGCCGCGGACACGTCCTTGTGAATGTCGGACGGACATCAAGATGACCCGGACGCGAGGCCAAACCCTCAGCAGAGCGCCGAGGCGACAATTTCTGTCCGAAGCACCTAGCTGGCTCGCAGATTGCAAACGCCCGCGTTTCCCCAAGTGGTGCACCAATGCCTGGGAGTGGGCTGTCTGCTAGCTGGGAAATGGGGTCGAATTGCGTATGTGCCAAGAATTTGTGGCTGGCCCATGCTCTTGAATTTTGTCACTCGCGTCCCGCGTGTTCCGCGCGTTCCGTCCTATCCCCGAGACCCTCTCTCCTTTGTCTGGCCTGGTTGTCTGACGTGGGCCACCGCGTGACATTGACACAACAACTTCCATCCGCGATTTGAGTTGGACACTCGGTTTCAAGACACAGTACAGGCATGGACGACCCGAATGCGATGGACGAGAGCGACTCCCCACCACCCGCCTCCTCCAAAACCCCTGTCCCAAAGGCTGCAAGTCTCCCCTGTCTTGATTCAGACATTTCCTAGATCTTGCATTTCTTGACTCTTACTTTCCTTGACGATCTCGAAATTTTTCGAGGTTGGAGCTCTCCCATGTGTCAAAGGCATTAAGACTAACAAAGTTTTGACGCCGTACTGAGATAGTGCGATGCCTGTCGTGCACGCAAGGTTGGTTTTCCTTCATTTTTGCTGGTCTCCTCGCCAGCTAACTGCGACGTGATCATAGATCCGCTGCAATCGGGAGATCCCGTGTGCCCACTGTCTGCATGCCAAGATTGGGTGTACTCAATCTGGGGGCAAGCCGCGAGAGAAGCGGACTCGGATCCTCTTGAGCCACCAGTAGTGAGTCTCCCATACGTGTCTCAACCTCCCGTCTCCCTGTCTCATTCTCTCTCTTCAGTGAAAAGAAGATTGATCTTATTGATCGCCGGCTGGATGGTGTTCTTCGGTTACTCGAAGAGCTCAAAACGCAGCTCCCGTCTTCACCTTGCCGTGCAAATGCCTCGGCCAGAGTCAGCTCTTCCAGCCCAGCCACCAGTAGCCACAACAGCCATGGCAACAGCACGGAGCCAGTGGGAACGGTTGTTGAAGGAGAGTCTTCTCTGACAGCACATTCAGTTTTTGCCAACAATCTCTTGCAAAAGGTCGTGAACAGGGACTCAAGGCCCGAGATGCGAGACAGGGTAGACGCACTTCGCCATGTGGTTGAGGCCATGAAGAAGCAGCCAGTCGCGCACGAGATGACATATCCGCACGCCAAATCAACCCCATTTGCGGTTCCGGAGACCTGTGAATTACCTCCCATTGGGAAGACTTTGGAGGTTCTTAAGCTTGCAAAATGTTAGCCCCGAGAAGTCCTTGGGTCTTCACCCATTCCATATACCCCACAAAACTCAGCTGACTTGAACAGCCCAAGAACAACCATGTTTTGCCTGGGTCTATGATCTCTTTGGCATGACGGCGAGCTTCCCCGAAACGTGCCTCTCCGTTTACATGGCCGACGAACATCAACCCGCCCGCTTCATCACCGTCAACGTCATCCTTCATTACCTCTTTTTGTCGTATGGCACTCTGGTCCAGGGCAAATGTGAAGAGTATCTTGAGTATTCCCGGTCATGTGGAACAAACGTCGAGACTGCTCTCGCCAACTTGCCCTTACACCTGCCAGCAAACGAGGAAATGATTGCCGCCCTCTCGCTAGGGGTATTGCAAGCCGTCGGTTCTAGAATCCGAGTCTCTGGCTAACTGTACAACAGTCTTTCTACGCAATCGAATTAGCAAAACCCTCTCTGTCATGGGTCCTGTCTTCGAAAGCTTCTGAATTGTGTCAGGCTCTCGGTTATCACAGAATCGGGACATCTGTGACCGAGACGCCGGACGAGGCTGAACGCAAGCAGTTTCTATTCTGGACAGTGTACATTTTTGATAAGAGCCTGTCGCTTCGGCTCGGCCGCTCGCCCACCATTCAGGAGTACGACATCACGATACCAGACCCGGCCAGGATCGGCCCCAGTCTGACCCCCGTCCGCTCCTTTTTCGCCCTGTGGGTTATGGCCTCCCGGCTGCAGGGCCAGATCTACGAGCAGCTTTATAGTCCTCAAGCCGTCGCACAGCCCGATTCTGTACGGAAACTTCGGGTGCAGTTTCTGATGGATCGTTTTGCAGAGTACGACCAGCTCACGCACGAGACTACGGTGAGGGCTGGTGCCAACACCTCAGCAAATTGGGATGGTCTGACGTTGAGATTTAGGCCATTTGGGAGAAAGTCACGCGGGAAACGACTGGCGACGACATGACAGACTATTTTCTGTTGTCTGACGCCGTGCTCCGCCTATCGACCCGGACACTTATCCTCCGGGCTGTTCCCAATCCTGTTGGCTCGCCGACAACCTTTACAGAGGGGTGCATTCAGGCAGCCAGGGAAACCCTGGCACTACATCAGAAATGCATGGCCATTGTTGAAAGGAGCAAGGCCAGTCTATTGATGTTCTCAACATATATGAACTGGTATGTCCCCACACCCAATTCGGGGGTAATATTGACGAGCGACCAGGACGATTCTTTTCGCCCCCTTTGTCCCCTTCATTGCCTTGTTTTGCCAAGTCATCGAGACCAGGGACCGAGCGGATCTTGATCGGCTAGAAGCGTTTGTTGTGTCTCTTCAGCCGCACAGCACAATCACCGAGGCCATTGACAAGCTATCCCGCCTCTTCCAGGCACTCCTCAACGTTGCTTCGCAATATGTCGAGTCTCACGCGAGCGCAACCAAGGACGATCAACAGCCGAGCACCGAGGTTGACACGTGGCTCGCGGCCATGGGTTTCCCGTCGCAGCTCGGGCAAGAGCAGCCAGGGTCGGCGGCGTACGTGGCGGACGATGCTCCCCAGGGCTTCCAGAGGGGAGTTAACCCGATGATCTGGATGGGTAACGGGGCGCAGCTCGAGGACTGGCTCTACAACAACGAGCAAATGGTGGCATTTCTAGAGGAGGGCTTTCCTGAGAGCATGGCCTTCCCTACTGAACGATAACAGCTGGTTAATACTAGCTGCGAAGAAATTGCGAGTGGTGGTCCCTGTTCAGGTTGCTCGTTTTTCGTCTTTGCTGACTTGGAGTGCCCGCGCCAAATGTTAAGCTGATTCAAGCCACGACATGACGGCCCGAGTCATCGGCCCTTTGGGGTATCCTACGACCGAGTCCAACGCGACCTGTACATGCGCTTCGTCTTCGCACTCAACCAGCACAAAATTCTTGCTTTCGAGCGTCCCACAGTCCGTGTCCCACGTAATCACTGCTGTCTCGGCCTGCAGGTACTCTTGGGCGAATAGGCGGCAGCAATCCAAGAAGACCTCAGCCGTTCCAACAGTTACCATTGCCTTCTCAACCAACCCCTGCGCAACCACCTTGCTCCATACATCGCGTGACCCCTCAGGGCCGCATAGGTTTGCCCAGATCTCATCGCCTTTGCCTTTCCAGGCCGCATTGAACTTGTCCACCTGCGGGCGGTTCAGGTAATCCTTGTGGCCGTTGCTTTCGTAGCTCCCCACAGCCGCATCCGCCGGCAGTCTGACATAGGGACTCACAAATAGCGCGGCCCTGAACCGGCCGTTCACCGCCAGCGGCGGCACATACGGTGCCGGCTTGACGATATGCGCAAGCACCGCCCCAACAAGCTGCCCTCCCGCGCTGTCTCCTGCGAGAATGATGTCTTCGGGACGGAGTCCCATTTCGTCCACAAGGTAACGCACTGTTGAGACAGCTTGGACAAATTGAGCTGGGTAGGGGTGCTCTGGTGCGAGTGTATAGTCGAGGATCACTGCCTGCTTCGCGCCGCAAGCTGTCACGCACCGCATGATGAACGGCATATGGGCCGAGCCCCGGAGGGGGTTGACGAAGCCGCCGCCATGGAAGTACAGCAGCGTCGATGCCTTTTCGTTCGTCGGCGACGCGGCTGCGGCGGGAGGTGTGACGAAATGGAGCGTTGGCGGGGGAAGGTCGAGCCCGACGACGCTATGACCAACACTCGCGGTATCAAGCTTGACGACTGTCCGGCGAAGGCCCTGTCTGTCGCAGTACTGTTGAATTGCCCTGGACGTCGGGACGCGGCGAGCCAGCCACCGCAGATGGCGGATCGGGAAAGACGCCCTCTGGGCCTGGAGGTACGTGAGAGCGAGCCGTTGGCGCCAGTGGAGCGATGTCTTGTCGTGAATGACAAAGCCGAAAAGCAAACGCGCGGCTGGGTTGAACGTCAGGGTGGGGATCTCCACGATGGCCGGGGCCTCACTCACCAAAGACCGGGAATATTCCTACCAACATGAGCCGATCCCGCAGGGAGAGATCCCCCGACGCAGTTGATGCGTCCTCTGCATCCATCTTGGTCGGAACCTGTTGCAGAGCCGGTGAGCTGATCGTGGTGTCACCACGTCACCGTCCTGGGGGTCTGGGATGTGGTGTCTCTCTATCTCTGGAGCTCTTGTTTGTTGGCAGCAACAACGAGCTGTTGGAAATGATGAGTAAGCCGGATACCTCAGGCCGCCTGCGTCAGGTTCAAGCTACCCTGCGCACCTAAATTAGGTGCGGAGAAGAGCGCCCTGAAGATACACGCAGACCTTCAATCAAGAAAGTCCACAAGCAACGAGGACAGAGAATATCACCAATTTGAGCCCAATCAATTTTCCGTGCCCTGCGTGAGCCAGTATGCATTAAAGCCACATTACATCCAACAGTTACGACCCCGGTTAGCATTCCAGAGCTTCCACGAGCTTACGCAGGCACGAAGACGGGATTCCAAGCCCCGTATCAACCATCAACGCGCCGTCGAAGCCATACCGACGCGCCTAGCCGACGACGGACATCAACGTCCTCCATACCCGACCATCCGAACGAAGCCGACGATCCACGATGTACTCCTCGACCAGCAAGAACGTCAGGCTCGAGGAAGCAAAGGACTGGAGCGCCTGGGATAGAGAGTTCCAGAGCAAAACCATCGCTGCCCACATCTGGGAAAAGATCGACCCAGAAGCCCAGCAGTGCCCATCCTTCTTGACCGAACCAACAGAGCCTGATCCACACAACTACGAGAAGAGGCTCGTACAGGCTCAACAACCCCCAGCCAACAGCACGAGGCACGCAAGCCTACAGATGCCAGACGACCAGCCAGACCCGAACGGCCGCCCAGCCAACGCCAACGAGATGACGTTGAGGGGCAAGGACGACTACAAGCTGGACCTGAGTGTCTACAACAACGCAATGCGGCGCTTCGAGAAGGAGGACAAGTCCATCAAGGAAATCAGAGACTGGGTTGGGGAGACTGTCAAGCCACACCTCCTCAGGACTGCCTGCCAGCCAAAGGAAAACCTCAAGACCTGGTACACCAAGCTTCGGGACCAGGTAGGCGCGACCCCAGACCAGATCTACGACCTTGCGAAGTCGAAATACCAGTCGGCTATCAAGCCACTCGCCCGTCAACCACGCGATATAACAACCTGGCTGGCAGAGTGGGAGGAAGCTATCAACCAAGCTATGGCTGCGGGCATTCCGAACACCCAACACTCGCGAGACTGGTGGACAGACTTCGAACAAGCGATTAACAAAGTAGGCTTCGAAGCCTGGTGCCGAGTATACCGAGTAAACAACAAGGACGACATCAGGAACAACAAGCTCACCTTCCGTACCGTAAGCAACGACTTCACGACGGAGATCCAAGCTACCCAGCCTCCTGGAACGACCAAGCGAACCATCCAGAAGGGAGCCCACGCAGTGTCATTCAAGGGCGCCCAAGCCGACAAGACGACCGAACTGACAACATCGTCACCGCCATCGTCAGCGCCATCGTCAGGACCGTCGCCCAAGCCCATCAAGCCGCAGCGCCGGAAACGGAAGAATACCGATGGAGCAACGTCAGGCTGCAGGGCCTGCGGCATCCCTGGCCATACCCTCGACAAATGCTACTACGCATTCCCCAGCAAGGCATTCGACAAGTGGAAGCCTCGGCCAGCCATCGCACAGAAGGTCGAAGATAACCTCAAGAACAATGACGACCTACGCAAGGAAGTCCAGAGGCTGAAGAAAAAGGCGAAGAAGGTCCAGTTTGCCGATTCGTCAAGCCAAGACGGCCAAACAACCGACACAGAGGATCACCATTGACAACCGAGGAAGGTTGCCGAGGTCAACGCCTGTTTTGCATGCCCAACCGGCACATTTTCGACCGACAGCTACCCTCTCTACAACTCGGCTATCCTCGACTCAGGTTCAACCATCCACATCTTCAACAACCTCAGCCGCTTCCTCAATCTCAGAAAGGCCCGAGATGGAGACTCAGTGTGGGCCGGCGACAAGCGCCTCCCAATTGTGGGCTACGGCGATGTGGACATCCAGGTCAGGACGACAGACGGCCAGAAGCGCGCCCTACGCCTGTCCAATGCGGCCTGCTGCGAGAGACTGGTTTGCAACCTAGTCTCGCTACGCCAACTACGCAAGAAAGGCGTCTACTGGGATACCAAGCCAGCCACAACAACCCTGAGGCGGCCGGATGGGACAGAGCTGTGCGCAGTACCGGAAAAGGAGGGACAATTCGTACTTGAGTACATCCCTATCGATCTGGACAACGCTACGTTCCTCACCCGCCACAACCGGTTCAATTCGTGGACCAAGCGGCGCCCCAGGCTTGTCAATGCAAGGACCTGGCATCTCAGACTTGGCCACCCAGGCCCAGAGGCGCTCAACCATCTGGTCAACGCAACAGAGGGTGTTCGGATATCTGGGATCCCGCAGACGAAGCGCAACAACAAGCCCAAGCCAGCGGCCCAGCCAGCGCCTCAACCAGCTCCTCAGCCAGCGGCACAACCATCGTCGCATCAAGAACAACAAGACCCTGTCGACGAACCTCCAGAAGATCCACCAGAAGAAGGCTGCCAGGCAGGCGACACATGCCCAGCGAATACCCAGCCTATGGTTGATCAAAACAACCCACCCACGACAGTGCAGTGCGATCCATGCGCGCTAGCAAAGATCAAAAGACAACAGCGCCGCGCGCCAAGGGACATCAGAGAATACAGCCCGGGCGAGCGCCTGGCCCTGGACTTCCACGACTTTGAGATGGACTTCCTTGGATATACAACAATCCTATTGATCTCTGACAGAGTCTCTGGGTATATGTGGAGCTACTTCCTCCAGCCAAAGCGCGATACACAGGACATCCTCACGGCGCTCAAGGACTTCATTCCAATGCTGGAACGGCAATACGGCATCAAGGTCAAGGTCATCGAGTGCGACAACGAGATCACGAAGAGGTTCCCAGGCGTCAAGCAATGGCTACAGGGCCAACACATCGGGACGGAGCCCTCGCCAGCGAATACCCAGGGCCTCAATGGAGCTGCCGAGCGCTCGGGGGGTATGCTCAAGAATACGATGCGGGCAATGGCCATTGGCGCCAACTTCTCAGACACGATGTGGAGGGAGATCTGCAAGACAGCGGTTTACCTGCTCAACCGCACCCCACGCAAGAGACTACAGTGGAAAACACCGTATGAAGGGTTCCATTCTCAGCCAGGAGGACCACGCAAAAAGCCTGACGTCTCACACCTACGGGTGTTCGGGTGCAAGGCATACGTCATGACTCCTACGGCACAGAAGAAAGAGAAGCGCCTTAAGCGATTGGAACCAAGAGCCTGGATAGGTTACCTCCTAGGCTACGATTCAACCAACGTGTACCGAATCTGGGTACCCACGAAGGAAAGAGACCCCATCGTCCGCATCCGCGATGTCATGTTTGACGAAGACACAACGTTCAGTGGCAAGTTGGAAGAACTGACGGAGGGTATCAAGGAGATGACCCCCAGCGAGCTGGCAGAGGCACTCCAAAACTCCATGCTCCCAGAGCCAGAGGGGGACCAACAGGTCCAACCAGCCGAAGATGAACCATGGGAGGTTCAATACCAAGAACTGGGCCCTGACGAGCAACCAGTCCATCAAGAAGGAAGCAACGTACCCGATGGTCCGGTAAATGGCGCTCCCAGCAATACGGTAGCAGTGCCTCCCGGTACCGATGGTCCGGTCAATGGCGCTCCCAGCAATGCGGTAGCAGCGCCTCCCGGAACCGACAGTCTGGTCAATGGTACTCCCGACAATTCGGTAGCAGTACCTCCCAGCGGTACGGGCGGAGCGGCTCCTACAGAACCTCAAGATCCAGCCGGCAGCAAGCTAGGCGATGGATTAAAGCAATACCCAACGCCCCCACAGACGCCCCCAGCGGCAATGCTCGCGGCGGCAATGATCAGTGGGAGAGGCGAATTGGAAGCCAATTGCCCCAGCGATGCAGGCGACAGCAAGAGCCGGTTCTGCTTCACAGAGACCTGGCACGCGGCCTTCCACGCAGGAACAAGAGGAGGCTCAGCCGCCCTCCCCAACGGAAAGACGCTCCCAAAAACCGTTATCGAGCGGAGGATGAGGCTCAGAAAGCCCATCTATCGCAAGGAGCTTCCAGAACCCCCAAAACGTCATGAAGACCTGGCTAATCACCCAATGGGCAGTGCGTTCGAACAAGCCGAGCGCGACCACCTCCAGAGCCATGCAGAGATGCGATCGTGGACCGAAGTCAATGCGCGAGACAGACGTATCGCCGGCCATAAGATCCTCGATTGCCGCTGGGTATACGTATACAAGTTTGACAAGAGAGGGAGGTTCAACAAGGCGAAGGCAAGGCTGGTCGTAAGAGGCGATCAACAACCGAAGAACATCACGGAGAGCAACTACGCAGCCACCCTCGCAGGAAGATCGTTCCGTACGCTGATGGCCATTGCGGCCCGATTCGACTTGGAACTGATCCAGTACGACGCCGTCAACGCCTTCGTCAATGCCAAACTCGACGAAGATATCTTCATGCGAATGCCACCAGGCTACCGCAAAGCCGGCACCCTCCTGAAGCTCGAAAAAGCTCTCTACGGATTGCGAAAATCACCATTGCTCTGGCAGCGCGAGCTGACCAAGACCCTCAACGCCCTTGGCTTTCAACCAGTGCCTCACGAGCCATGCTGCTTTACAAAGGACGGGATGATCCTCTTCTTCTACGTGGACGACATCGTCATCGCGTTCCACGGATCCGTCAAACAGGAGGCGCAAAAGGCCATAGATCAGTTGAAGGCTCGGTACAAGCTCACAGGCGGCAACGAACTACACTGGTTCCTAGGCATCGAGGTCATTCGAGACCGCAAGAGACAGTTGATCTGGCTGGCGCAGTCGTCGTACATTGATAAGATCGCTCAGCTGGCTGAATCCGAGCGGAACTACACCACGCCAATGGGCAAGGAAGAACTGATGCCATTCGAAGGCACGGCAACGAGGCTGGAGATAACGCTGTACCAGAGGAAGATTGGATCCATCCTGTACACTGCAGTGATGACTAGGCCCGACGTTGCCTTCGCTGTATCACGGCTGGCACGCTTCCTGACGAATCCTGGACCCAAGCACCACACCGCGGCCGACCGGGTCATCCTCTATTTGAAGGGGACAAGCCACCTGGGCCTGCAATTTGGTGGGGAGGACGACTTCCGGCCTTCCAGCGATGCCTCGTTTGCAGACAACACCCTCGACCGAAGGAGCTCCCAAGCGTACGCGATGAAGCTATTCGGAGGGATGATCGGGTGGAGAGCCAACAAGCAGCCCACCGTTACGACATCAACCACCGAAGCCGAATTACTGGCACTGAGCCAGACCGCCAGAGAGTCGATGTACGTCAGCCGTTTGATCAAGGAGCTGGGCGTGACTCTGGACAACAAGAAGATCACCATCGAATGCGATAACATCCAGACCATCAGACTGGTGACAACCGAGATCGCCATCCTCAAAACGAACCTGCGCCACGTGGACATCAACAACTGCTGGTTGCGACAAGAGGTTCAACGAGGGACCATCGCCGTCAGTTACACCAAGAGCGGAGACATGCTCGCTGACGGCCTAACCAAGGCGCTTCTGAACGACGCATTCGACCGATTTGTCCGGCAAATGGGACTGGTAGATATCTCTGAACAACTAGATGAGAGAAGGCAAATGGAACGCGATGTAGAGGACCAGGCGGACCCAGAGGCAGATGGATACGTGGATCTGGATGATCAGATGGAAATTGACGATGTAGGAGCCCACTGATGGAAAAGCCGGGCGGCCTACGTCGGTGGAATAGGACAAACACCAAGGAAAACATCACCAGATCAGCCCTGGGAGGCAGATCTGGGGGGGTATGTTGGAAATGATGAGTAAGCCGGATACCTCAGGCCGCCTGCGTCAGGTTCAAGCTACCCTGCGCACCTAAATTAGGTGCGGAGAAGAGCGCCCTGAAGATACACGCAGACCTTCAATCAAGAAAGTCCACAAGCAACGAGGACAGAGAATATCACCAATTTGAGCCCAATCAATTTTCCGTGCCCTGCGTGAGCCAGTATGCATTAAAGCCACATTACATCCAACACGAGCCGAGGTGATTGCTCTACTGAGAACCCACCGCACGTGGCAAAAGCGGGGAAGTCGCCCCAAAATCCTTGGCAAGCATCTTGGCCAGGTTCCCAAAACTCCTGGTAACTAGTTATTGTCGCACCACTGCGCGGTGAAGGGACAACTAAGTCAGCATCAAATATCACCACCAGGATGGAACTCAGAAGGTTGTTCAGATGTTGCTGATGTTGTTAATTGATTCAGGAAAACTCCCCTCGGCTGGGCTGGGCCACGCAGATGGAGGTGAAGGGTAGATATGCGCCAACTCAGCGGTGGCTTGATGCACCCTGCGGTTCGACAGTTATGTCATGATGGATTTGTCAGAGCTGAAGGATTGATCAAGTCGAGTGTTACCTAGATTTCTGCAAAACAATTCTTCTGATGATTAGGAGGGCGAGGTCGGATTTTCTCACACCCTCTAATCTTATACATCTCGAATAACAGTGCCCTGCAGTCTTTGCTCGTTGGCAACACCTTTTCGGCTGGAGGTATTGTTGATCATTGTCAATACTGCGGGGCAACAACGCCTTCAATTAGTCACAGAGCAGAAGTGATACCCCCGATCAGTTATCGGACATTCTCAGTCTTTGAATCATCCTTCATTTTTACTTTTATCTTTGTTTTTTATTTTTGTTACCTGCATAGAGAATGGCATGATTAGGGCGAGCATGTAGTTGAGAAATAAAACGGATAGTTAGTCGAAATGGTGGACAGGTTGCTCGTGGGTTTCGGACACTGGACAAGGATGATACTTGCCAAATCAAAGTTTCCAAGTCAACGGAAAAGGGGATTTCGTCATTCTGGGTTGAGATGGGTCTAAAAACAAAAGGAAAAGAAAATAATATTGTCTCAATTCTTCTCATGGCCCTGATCAGACGAGCATCGCCAGCCGTTCATTGATCATCAAGTGTTTGAATCCCTGCTGTGTGTGCTGTGCTGAGCCTCAAGGCCGGCCAACCTAAAAAAAAAAAAATGGAGACGGGAACGGCCCACTGGCGTCATCGATCGATTCCGCTTTGCCGGATCGGAATTATCGGATCGCTGGACAAGGAAAGAGACGCAGGATCTTCGGCTGTTATTTTTGGGCCCTCAGACCAGCTCTGCAGCGCAGTGTCACCGGACTCCACGGTCCAGGTCCTCCGCCCTCATGTTATGCCGATCAACGTCGCACTGCTGGTCAATACGAGCTCCAGGTGCATACTGAGGAGCGTCAGCTGAGTCGTTGCACAACGATACGAAGGAGCATGGGATTTGCATCATGATCTGAGCGGCAAGCTGAAGCCGGAGAATGGACTTCCAGAGAATCGGCGATGCTCCGCCCGAACAAGAAAGCCAGGTTACAACTGGCAGGTTTGCGAGGCGGATGAAGTCAATCCTGGGGAAAGCGGTTATAAGTACAAGACGACAGACTCCGTTTCCAACCTCAAATTATTCACAGATCACGCTGTTCGACATTCCTCGTTTTGTAATCTTTGGGACTCATCCAACATCTCCATTCAACTTCGCATCATCTCAGACATCTCATCAAGATGCATTTCAACACCGTTGTTCTCGGCCTTGTTGCTGCTGCAACCGGCGCCCTGGCCGCTCCGGCGCTCGACACTCGGGCCGACGCAGTCTCTGCTATGGCGGAGGTGCCGCAGTGGAAGATCAAGTCTTTCAAGCGCACCTGCAACGCTGGGGACACTTCCTGCGACGTCTCATTCAGCATCGACACCCAAGCCGCGCCCGCTACCAGCTGCTCATACACCGTCACCGGCACTCCGGCGAGCCGAGCATCAACCAACGGCATTACCTGCGGCCCATACACCGTCACTTCCGGCTGGAGCGGCCAATTCGGCCCTGAAAACGGTTTCACGACGTGGTCTGTCGTTGACTGGGGCAAGCGGCTGATTGTTTGGCCTGCTTATTCTGACCGAGAGCTTGTCAATGGCGTGGCAGTCACCCCCGACAAGAGCTATGCCCCCCAGACACTGGCTTAGGATTTCGAGGGGCCGAAGGAGGGGAATGGATAATGGAAGCGAGGAGAGAAGATAGATATGGAATTCAAAGATACGGTTCTAATTACAACCTAAATTGGTCTGACATGTCACAACGTTATAAAAACCGATTAACGTGGTTCACCATCGAGTGGGCCACTTTTCGAAACCTCACTACTATATACCGCCAAAAGCCAACCCAAAACCAACCAAATCAATTGTAACTACTCGGATTCGCTTGAAGTATCTCTTTTTTCGGTGTCCGGGCATGTCCTTGCATTGTGGCCAGCGTTACGGCAGATGCTACAGAGCCGCGAACCCGTGCGACGCCTGTTTGATGACCCTTCATTTTCCCCCTCGACACGCGCTTCCTCTTCAACCATACCCTCCCCTCCCATTATTTTCCTGGCCTGGCTTCCATTCATAACCCCTCCGTCTTGTGAACGCGTCCGTTTGGCTCTCCGGCGCTTAGAAAGTGCTTCATTGGCCTCTTGCAATGTCACGGGCGGGACAGGCAGATAGTTCAATGACAGTGTATTCAGGCTAAGCTACAGTCTCGGGCTCTATTCCGTCGGTACGGGCAGGCTTGATAGTCAAGACGTAGCTCGAAGAGCTACATACAGGATGGATGGATGGATTTTATTTCGCCCGGAGGCACTAAGCCTAAAGGGCCTTGACACGTTAAGTACATCCGATTCCTCCGCTTTGCTTTGACCTCGTCCAAGCCCTTACAGTTATTTGCCTTGTACGAAATACAACACCACCTTATGCCTCTTTTCTCAGTTGCGAGCAGATCGACTTGGAGGCTGCGTTCTCCAACTGTTCAGCGTCCTATCTTCAGCAGCTAAAGCGGGACCTGCTAGATGAGGCTTTGTAGTGTGGTGTGTGTTGTGGTGTGGTGTGATGTGGTGTTAGTTGAGTTCCAGTCTGTTCCATCAGCCTCGACTAGAGTTACTGCGGCTGGCCCGGTCCTTGATCGTCGTCCGGTTCTAGTCTTCCCGTTGCCAACGCGTATTTGATCGCCGCGCGGACTGCTCTCATGTCTGGTGACCAGTGCTTTGAATCTGATGGTGCTTTCCCTCCCAAGTAGAACGAGAGGCTCCCTCGTCTTGTCGTTGTGCATTGTAGCATGTCTTCCCTCAGCGCTGTCCACTTCACGCATCGTAGGAGAAAGTGCTCTACTGTTTTCCTCGCATGCCCACAGGCACATTGGTCGGATTCAGCAGCCCCTATCCTGCTCAGGAAGCCGCTTAGCCTCGTCATTCCCGTTCGGAGTTGTGCTAACACACTAGCCTCTCTTCGCTTCAACTTGTCATAGAGCTCGCGGGTGTGTTTGCCAGGGAGCGCTATGTCCATAGCTTTAGAGAATTTGCCCACGTCCTCGGGGAGCCTTCTCCCTTGTTGTTGTTTAGCTATCGCTAGCCTGATCGTTGTCAATTTTGCCTGGTCTGGTGGGAAGTCTGGTGGTTGCCTCCGCTTTGCTGCGCTCTGTGCTGCCGTTTTTGCCTCAGATCCTAACGAAAAGTCGATTTCCGCTGGGATCCATATGAAGTCAATAGAGTTTCCCCTTTGCTTCAACAGCTCTACTGACTCGTAGATTTGTCGTATGATGCTTTGGCCAGACTGTTGCTGCGGTTGTCGGATGGCTGCGAGTGCTGACATGCTCCTAGTCATCATGATGGTGATATGCCTCTGGAGGGTGCCGAATGGCACGTTCTTTAGCGCCATTGCTATAGCTGCCAGAACTGGGGTCCAACTGTGGCCCCAGTCCTCAGGGTCACGTGACTCAGGGGAACCAAACTACCTGTTGCGGCTGCGGGGCTGACCGCCCACGCAGCCATCTGCCGACCAGACCGCCCCACGTTGCCCACACCTTTTGGCTCTGCAAGCGGCTTAATTCCTCGCTCGCAAGCATCCAACAAAACAACAAGATCACCAGTTTTCTCTCTGTTCTCCTGCCTCTTCCTTGCGCGCGCAACACTACCGAACGTTGGGCAGAACGCAACGTTGCGTAGTGTGTAAATACGCAGGCCTCCTGGCCCACGTAGTTGGACATCGACATCGCCATATCCCTCGATAGGACCCTGGCTGTCGCCTGCCCACACACTGTCTGTATGCCCCGCCAGGCGGGGTGCCGCCTTGAACCGCCTCAGGTTGTTGACAATATGGATAACGTGATCCACCCCCAAGCGGCGCACACCCCCAAGCGGCGCACTTTTCTACAACCACATGACAAGAAACATAGATTACACCACCACAACAACTGCAATACACTGAAGCTGTTTGGAATTATATACATCAGACATTCCTACATCTTCCTGACACGTGCGCGCATTGTGCCCAGGCTTTCCACACTTGCCACACCGCCGTGGAGCCGTCTCTGTTCTGATCCGCCGACCACCATTTTCACGCGTTTCACGCTCTAGCTGTTCCTGCACCTCCTTCTGGGCCGGTAGATCCTGTGCATCTTCTACAGTAAGTGGTCCTCCAAGACGCATACGTGTTTTTATCGCCCTCCGGCGCTTGCTAAGTGCCTTATTTGCCTTCTGTAAGGTACGTATCTCAGCCGTCATGAGGGTAACCGAGTGCGCCAATGCCTGCGTCCCTTTCGCAAGCTGGTCGACAGCAGTGAGAATTGGTATTGGCGAGCTTCCTTAGTGACGGGCAATCCGGTTTTTGATATACTCGGATTGCGAGATAGCCTCTGTTGGGTTCTGTGGCGTCTGGGAGAACCAAGGATCAGTAGCGGCGGAAGGGGGACTAGTTGGTGTTGGCGTCCGTAATTTGACATCCAGCTTGGATATTACTACCTTGGGGTCGAAAGGTACTAGACCTGTACCTCTGAAACCCCCTTTGTTGTTACTCCCGGTTATAGCGGCAAAGTAGGCGGCTTTGAAGGCAAGGAAGAACTCTATCTTGGTGATATAGTTGATGTACGCTCTGATGAAGTGCTCGATTTCCCGACCGTACGCCTTCTTCAAGGTACTGAAATACCTAACATCGAGTGGCTAGGTTATATGAGATGAGTGAGCAGGCAGGCTGATAGTGATAATATTATTCTCCTTATAAAAGGCTTCGAATTCGGCCGACTAGTAACTCTTATGCCTATCGAGTACAATCATCCGATATACGCCCTTTGTACGAGACTTTGTGTGCTTATCGAAGTGTTTGATCTATTCTAGGCTAGTCTCGTTGTCTGTCTACCTATTGGAAGTTGGTTTGATAGCCTAGTCGAGTAGGAGGCCGCTCTCTATATACTAGTTGGCGAGGTGGTACGCGCCTTGAACAATGAGAAACGGCGGGAGGCACCACCCTTCACCATTGATACACTCAATCGCCGTCGCCCATTCCCGATTGCTAGGCTGAACTGCCTTGCCTCTTCCACGTCGATCGGCGCGTGTCACGACTATAGATACGCAGATAACGCCCATCATAAAGCCGGTCTCGTCGAAGTTGTAGAAGTCGCAGTCGTGGGTGCCGTACTTCGCCCTCATATTGTGCACAAGCTGAAACTACGCGCCGATAAGCTCTGGATCTTTGCAGAGGGCTCTCTGAAAGTCGTATGCGCAATTGAAACGTGTCTTGAGTTCTGGTTGTCGCTTGACGAACTTCTCGGCCCAGTGCTTGCCGACGCGTCCGCCGTCGCGTCGCGCGAGAAGCAAATTGGCTATATCTTCAACGCTAGCGTGTCGGGGCGCGAATCCTCGCGTATCTAGGTCCAATATATACTGGACAACTGCCTCCTCTTCGGTAATCGTCAGTCGATGGGCTGCAGGACGCGACTCTAGCTTTGATGCTCGTCCGTTCATTCTGTAGCGGAGAGTAGCTTCAGGCACGTTGTAGATTGCCGCGGCTTTCCGGCGGCTAAGTTTTTTACTTGCCGAATGGCTTCAATTGCCAGGATTATCTGGCTCTCTTTACAGAGGGTTGCCATTTTTGGTTGTGGAAAACGGTTGTGTAGAAGATGAGAAGGTGTGTCGCGTGGAAAAGTGCACCGCTTGGGGGTGTGCGCCGCTTGGGGGTGGATCACGTTAGTCGAGCCAGAATCAAGGATAGTAGAATGGACGAGGTGGTATTTGGGCTCGTAGAGTACACTGAAGCTTGAAGCAACAGGGCCCGAGTGCTTTGGGGACTCGTATAGACTGAAGCTAGCCAATTTGGCTGCAACAAGACCCGAGATTCTACCCGTTAGTAGCATGCAGGTAAGCTTCAAATCCCAATCCCGCAGCGGGGCCCAGGTATCACACCTGGCTGTGGTTTCCGATGTTGAATCGGCCAGTCAGCTGGTTGCGCCTGCTTTAGCCTCGCCATCTGTATCTTGTTCTCGGTCTCTTGACTTCCTCTTGTTCAACTTGTTCCCTCGGGATTGGCTTCGGGCTTCTGTACGCAAGTTTGGGTTAGCCTTCAGTGCCTGTTCAACGCGAGCCTTGATTGTATCGCGCGAAATCCAGCCCTTGAACGCTTTCTCGGGGAAAAGGTAATAGCAAGTAGATGTGGGATGAGGGTTCTTGCAAGCCTTGCAGCGGGGTCGGTCATCGTCAGACTGATTGCGCCTGCGTTTGCGTTCTCTTGGATGGTTGTCGGACGATCGCCTCCTTTTCGTAGGCTGGTCGTAATGATCTTGCTCAGGTTGGGAGCCAAATGTAGGAAAGGATCCTTTGGCCACTCGGCTACACGGCTGTTCCTTAACCAAGAACAACTCGGCCGTAGACCGCAACTCCTGGGCCACCGTTCGTTGGTCGAGGATGTCGTAGTCGCGCCTCCCACGCTCTTGTAGGATGGCTGTATAGACCAGTAGCACCTGGGACAGCGCTCCCGCCAGGTCCTCAAACCAGGTCTTGGGTTTGATAGCTTGGTTAATGCCTATGGTAGTGCCGTCAGAAATATATCGCTCCCACTGAGTTAGCCATAGGAGGAACTGGGTCAGGTTGATCGATTTAGTATTTTTCAAGGCGGCCAGATAATCGGCCGAAGCCGTAACGAGGGCTCGTTCGGTTGCTCCGTTGTCCAGGCACGCCTTGTTGAGATTGTTGTAACCCAGGCGAATATCGGATGACTTCAGGTGGTTGGCCCTAAGTTCTGGGGCAACCGTAGTGTTGAGGGTGGCGCGTGCCTGGTTGAGATGCTTCTCCTGGGTGCTCCACTCCTTGTATTGAACATCGTGCCTGCGGTTGAGAGCGATCTCAATGCTCGCGTAGTTCTCTCGAAGCCTCGTTCGACGATCGCGGTACACCTTCTTGTCGGCCTCGCTCAGGCGTTTGAAACCGGGAATCTCGTCGTCTGGGTTCTGGGGGACCGTGGCTTGTGTGTCTGCAGCTTCGGAGCCACTCGGTGTGGAAGCGTTGGAAATCGGATTGTCGGGCAGCTTGCTGAGCAGGGCGTCAAGCAAAGCCTTCAACTGTTCATTGATGTAGTTATCGTGGGCCAGAGGATCTTGGTCAGGCATCACGGGTTTCTTGATGAGGTCTTGCTTGCCATCCAGGTAGTTGAGGAGGTCGTAGCCTTCCACGATGCTGCGGAATTCCTGGTTCCAGGCCAGCCATTTGGCTGGGCCCTTCAGGACGATCTTGACGTCGTTGTTGATGGAAGACATGGTTGTCTTGATGTAACGGTGAGATTCCGGTGCGGGGTTTTCGTGCGCAGGGCCGTATGGTTGGCCAAATCGATCGATTTCGAGGCAAATGAGACTCTTAATTATCGCACCACTGCGCGGGGAATGAAGCAATTGATTCAGCACCAAGTATCACCACCAGTATGGAACTCAGAGGGTTGTTCAGATGTTGTTCGTTGATTCAGGAAAACTCCCCTCAGCTGGGCTGGGCCACGCAGATGGAAGTGAGGGGTAGATATGCGCCAACTCAGCGGTGGCTTGATGCACCCTGCGGTTCGACATAATTAAGCTCAACAAAACGTACCTTGAGAAAGAACACGTCCAAGGTAGTCGTGGATGCAAGCCAGTTGCTTGTTGACCCAAGGGGCAAAGTAATTTAGGAGAAAATGCATGCAAGCTCCCATCTCAACTCTCTTCCACCTTGTGTAGCGGTAATTGAAAAGGTTACAGTAGAGCTGAAACCGGTACAAAGCTCGATAGATACGGCAGGTCTCGTTCTGGGAGATTGCGCCAGTCATATTCTCGCGCCGAAGCCCCAACTCATATTTGACAAGAGGTAGTGTTTCCTGAATGAAGCCCTGAGTAAAATGCTCGATGATGAGATGTGTCTTGCGCTGTAGCAATATGAGCTTCTGCTTCTGCCACGCTTGTTACTACCGTGAGGGAAGTTCCTACGATTGCTTGTGCTGCCATCTTCTAGACCCTGTTGATGGGTCCGATAAGTTTGTCCTTATATGCATGCATCTATACATTCGAGGCGTAGTCCACTACTAGGACGACCGTTGATGTAAATAGCTGTCGTGCCGTTGATGTTGACAGACCTCGGAGATGTCGGAGTTGCATTGCTGCTTTCAAACCCATAGATGCCGCTCTCCAAATATGTTCTTTATACTTGAGTTTCGTATCCATTACTACGCTAAGGGTCTTGATATAATTCTGGGGTTGAACACTCTGTCCTTTGATGATGAATGGTTATGAGTCGGTCTTGTAGGGTCTGCGACTGAAGTGTATAATTGCCGTTTTCTATATATTGAATGTCGCTCTGCTCCTTGTCTCCCAATTGAGGGCGTCCTTGATGATAGCTTCGATACATTCCCGGTTGCTCTATACTGTATGCCCCGTGACCTATGCTGTGAAGTCGTCGATAAAGGCCATTACGCCGCTATAGCTATCGATTCGTCGTTATACTAGGTCTGCGTTGAAGAAGAGAAATAAGATCGGGGATAGAGGCGATCCTTGAGGTAGACCCGCCTGTGGTAGGCTTTGAAGCTCGGAAGAATGTCCGTTGACTTGGATAATAGCTGTACGTTCCGAACAGAAGGCGTTGATCCACCGAAGCAGCTGCTCAGGGATGCCTCTTGCTTTCATCCGCTGAAGAAGCCTTTCCTTGCAGACACCATTATATGCTCCTTTCATATCGAAGCTGATCAGGCTTACTATTTTCCGACCTCGCCAGGCGGTGTAGATATGTTCCTGGAGGAGAAGGAGCGTTTGTTTAGCCGACCGTTGTTTGCGGGCTCCGAAGTGGTTGGTCGGGAGGAGTCTATACGTCTCGACCGTATGTGAGATTCTCTCCGCTATAACCGACTCTAGCAGTTTTCCAAGTGTTGCGAGCTGTAAAATCGGTCTCCAGGCCTTTGCAACGGTATAGTCGTCCTTGCTAGGCTTCTTGAGTGGTATGATTTTAGTATGCCGCCATTGAGTAGGTAGTATGCCGTTCTCTAGAGATGCTTGGAACAGGGCGAGAACGTCGTGCTTGACTGCCGGCCAAGTCTCTTTCCAGACAATCGCAGATAAGCCGTCTTCTCCTGGTGCTTTCCACGATTTGCTTGCGAATAACTGTCGTTCAACTTCTTCTATTGTGATCGGTAGTATCCGTAGAGGAGCTCGTTGCGGCCTGGGTCCTTCATCTCCAATCCTCTATAGAAGGGGAGGAAAGAAGGTAGCTAGTAGTTCTTGTTCCTGCTCTCTGTGATTGCCTACGACTGTTTTATCTGCTCTAACAAGCTATAGCACCCTGCTAAAGGCTGTGTCGTCGTTAGACTTTAAGTACGTAGCAGCCTTCTAGAGATTGCTATTGTCTGCTAGGAACTCGTCCTAATGCTTCTTCTTCTGTTGTCGGATAGTGTCGTAGTATTACTTTATAGCCCGTTTCGCTGTTTCTTCTAGGTCTACCAGAGCTCTCCCCGCTCGTCGTTCAACCCTGGCGCGGTTCCTCCAGTATATATAAATACAACGCAATTGTGTGAGGTCGGTCGTCCACCACCGCTTCGTATATGGCGATGGTCTTGCTTTCGGTGTCAGTGCTTGGACTGCCTCCTGGGCTGCCGAGATCAGACGGTCCGTCTGCTGTTGTATAGTCCCTCTAAAGGGGGTCGCATTTAATGCTCTCTCGATTCTGGTGTTTATTTCCTTCCAAGGTGCATTCTTAAGGAGAAACCGATCTTGTTGCTTCGGTACTAGGACCAAGGTATCAAAGACCGTCTCAATCGCGTCGTGATCCGATCTATGTTCTGTCTTGTAGATCGCACACTTCACTATTGTGTCTGCCAGCTCAGCAGAAGCCAGGACCAAATCGATGGTCGTATTGTAACCCCAGCCGTGCCATGTCTTCGTGCCCCGCGGAAGCAGACTGCTGAGGGCGAAGTCGTTCATTAGGTTGATGATTTGATCCGCCTCTCTTTGCCTTTCCAAAGATGCATCGTCTCCTCCCCACAGCTGGTCGTGCCGGTTGAAGTCTCCCACGACCACCACGTCTACTATAGTGCCCGCGGTTCATCTTGTACCCGTAATGATCTTGCGTAAATCGTCGCAGACGCTTCGTAGAGCCTGAGGATCCTTCTTTGGTACGTAGACGGATACTACCAAGACTCGTCGATCAGGTAGTCTTAGGATAGCTGCTGTCATATCTAGGGATCCAATAGGCACTTGTTCCGCCTCCACGTCCTTGTTTACCCAAAGCATGCTTCGTATCGCCCATCTCCCTTCTCTCCAAGTCGAGGGAATCATTTTGATCCACTTATGGTGTACCATTTGAGTGGTCAAAAGTCGGCCATCAATCCTCCGTGCTTGAGGTTCCTGGATAGCCACCACTGTTGCGTCCCGAATGTTCTTGTCGTTCATTAAGCTATCGTGTATCACACCCTGCTTTCTCACATTAAGCTGGATCAGGCGGAGCGTTCTACTCATAGTGATATGGGTAGAGCCTCTGGCAGTTTCGGCTGAACGATTCGTGAGGACCGCCACAGAGGACGCACGGAGCTACATACAGGTTTGGCGACAGCGAGGTGCAAGATCTTCAACCTATGGTGGCCCGTGCTACCACATGTCAGCACACCCCACTTGTGGGTTCTGACAGGCACGGCGTGAACCGCCGTGACAAAGGAGAGGGGCTGCCGAGTCCGACCAATATGCTCGTGGGGATGCGAGGGAAATAGTAGAGCACTTTCTCATACAATGCGTGAGGTGGACAGCGCTGAGGGAAGACATACTGCAATGTACAACGACAAGACGAGGGAGCCTCTCGTTCTACTTGGCCAGACTCAAAGCACTGGTTACCAGACATGAAAGCTGTCCGTGCGGCGATTAAGTACGCGTTGGCAACGGGAAGACTAGAACCGGACGAGGAGCAAGGACCGAGGCAACAACCCTAGCTCACGTTGATAGAACAAACTGAAACTCAACCAATACTACACCACACAACCTCATCTAGCGGGTCCCGCTTTAGCTGCTGAAGATAGGACGCTGAACACTTGGAGAACGCAGCCTCCAAGTCGATCTGCTCGCGACTGAGAAAAGAGGCATGAGGTGGCGTTGCACAAGGCAAATAAATGCAAGGGCTTGGACGAGGTCAAGGAAAAGCGGAGGAATCGGATGTACTTAACGTGCCAAGGCCCTTTAGGCTTAGTGCCTCCAGGAGAAATAAAATCTATCCATCCATCCATGCCCTGGCTTCTTTCCTGCAACAACAGCAACAACAAGATCATCAGTTTTGACCATAAACAACTGCCCATTGGGTGGATGTCCCGCATTCGATACGAATGCGCTAGAGCTGTTTGGGAACTGCCCGTATTGCGGCAGGCCAACGAGGTGCCTGGCCGAGGCCCCAGCCGTCCCTTGTGCCCTCGCAGCACAGCCCCGTCGTGTCCGATTGCTTGGGTTTTAGTGTACCTGCCAAACACAAAATGCAAAATGGAAGCTGCGAAGCAACCCTATTTTCTGTCCACCCCCGCCCTAGACGACCATCAACTGCCCCTGACACCAACAGCGGGCCTTTCGTCAGTTACGAGAAATAACCACATCTCATGAACCTGACTATCCAGGTGCTTGGGTCTTGCGCCTTAAGCTATCTTCTGCCGCCTCCCTATGATTGAAGACCTGGCCCCTGAAAACCGACGACTACTTACCTCCCCGCCCGATAAACCCGAGACAAACGAGCAGTTGCCCGCGTAGCTTCCCGACGACCCAACATCCATGCGCTTCGACCGAGCCTGCGATTTTAAGATGAGATGGGCATTCGCGTCCAAGGCGGCCGCGCTGCTGAGCGCGCTGCTTCTTGCTGTCCCTGCTGTACAAGCAGCTGACAAGCTAGAGGTTGACCTCGATTCGCCTGGTATGCGCCCGTCGTCCGACAACTATAGAAGGGACGGGAACCGCTGATAAAGGGACATTGGCAGACTCAATCAAGGCCGCCGCAAAGATTGTCGCGGCGAATCTCTATAATCTCTATCCTGGCCATCTCCTAGGCAAGACGCCCGGCATTCTCCCCGGACCGCCACCGAACGGGCCGTACTACTGGTGGCAGGCCGGTGCTATGTGGGGGACCTACGTCGACTACTGGTTCTACACAGGCGACGACACCTATAACGACGAGGCCCGGCGGGCTATGGTATTCCAGGCCGGCGCCCCCGAGAACAACTATGAGCCGCATAATCATACCCTCTCGCTAGGCAACGACGACCAAGGCTTCTGGGGTATGTCCGCCATGCTCGCCGCCGAGGTCAACTTCCCGAACCCGGCCCCCAACGAGCCGCAGTGGCTAGCCCTCGCCCAGGCCGTCTTTACCCGCCAGACTCGGCGCTGGGGCATGGACTATTGTAACGGCGGCCTACGCTGGCAGATCCCGTATACCAACGCCGGGTATAATTACAAGAACACCATTGCTCAGGCCTGCCTTATGAACATTGCCGCCCGCCTAGCCCGCTATACCCAGAACGAAACATATGCCGAGTGGGTTAACAAGATTTGGGACTGGACCGAAGGTGTAGGCTATATCGACGAGTTCTATAATATCATGGACGGCGCTACTGTCGAGACCAACTGTACCAACCTCGATAAGCACGCGGTACAGTTCTCTACCAACGCTGCCGTCCTAATCCACGCCTCCGCCATCATGTACAATTATGTAAGCCATCTATCCTCCCGCAGCTTCCTCCTTCCCTCTCACAATAGTAACGCCCCCATTACTATAGACCAACGGCGCCGAACCCTGGCGTACCCGTGTTAATGGTCTGGTCAACCGTACAATCGAGCACTTCTTCCCTACTGGCATTATGATCGAACGCGCCTGCGAGCTCGAGGACCGGATCCTATGTAACACCGACCAGCACTCCTTCAAGGGGTACATGCACCGGGCCCTTGCCACCACCGCCGTGGTAGCCCCCTTTACGCGCGAGATCATCCTCAAGACGCTCCGCTCTTCTACCGAGGGTGCTGTCTCCTCCTGCCTAGCGGATGGTACGTGCGGATTTCGATGGAATCATGGGAGTTATGACGGCGATGTAGCGAATGGCCCTGCCGGGCAGGAGATGAGTGTACTAGCGGCGCTGAGTACCCTGTTGCTAGAGCAGGAGCATGTGGAGAGGGGGCCGTTGACAAATGCGACTGGTGGGACGAGCCAGGGCGATTCGAATGCTGGGGCCTCTGGTAAGGGGGAAGTGAGCCCGTTGTTGGCGATCACATTAGGGGATAAGGCGGGCGCTGGGGTGGTGTCGGCTGTGGTGTTGGTGTCATTTGTGGCGAGTCTTGTTTGGATAGCGGGCGGGTGGGGAGAGGGTTCTTAGAGGGGGCTCGGATCATCTGTGAGGGGGGTGCGGTATTACGAACCGACTAGGTACAGCGGCCCGGCGGGGTCGTAGGAAAGTAGACCCGGCCAATCGTTAAAACTGGAATCAGATAGCCAATCACAGGAGGAATATTTGCTGCGAGCAGTGTCCCTAGAAAGAAAAGGAACGAGAAACGGTAGGCGTTCCCTCAAGGAACGACGGGTACGGGGTACCTAGGGAAGAAGCGCCTCGGCCGACCTCCCTGACCTGTTACCCCTGGCAACGGCACAAACGACTTCATCACGCTTACCCCTTCCTATCGATTATGCCCTCAGGTCGGACAGAGAACACACCTCTCGTGTGCTGTTTTTCTGGTTTTCCCCTTCTTTTCTCCAAGTTTCGTAGAGTCGTCATCAGATAGTTGCAGAAGTATGCTCCTGAGACAGTTACAACAGGCACCTCAACTTGTGTTGCGGGGAACGCAAGGCAGGCAGGGCAGAACCTGGTGATGTATTTCTTGTTATTGTTGGATAGAAAAGTAGTGAGTATTGCAGGCAACGAAGGCAGGTGGGGCGGTCTACAGGTGTAAAAGGTCAAGGAACTCTTGTAACAACTTGTTTATCTGAATTTAGAGATACTTACGTCACAGCCCCACAGCATACAGAGAGAGGCAATAGAGACCTACAAGATGGAACCACGAGTCATGGATGAGATCCCTACACGTGCATATCAATAGTGCCGGGTAACTGATCTAGGAGACGAGGGGATTTTTCCTCCTCGAGGATTAGTCTCTTGTACATAGCTGATACAAATGGGAGACTCTTCTGGTGCGCAATATCTTCGATTCATGATAGGGGAACCTATCGTAGATGCAGAAAAGGGCCTTGTAGGCAAAATAACCAGAGCGACCCTGGCATACACCCCCTGGGGCGGCACCGTCCAGAAGCAGACGGACCGGCTTATAGCGGCATTGGCCGACGGTGATACCGGAACGGCATCACTGGGCTGTTCCGGCTGTCCCACATGTAGATTAGATAAGGTCCTGGCAGTGAGTTTACCTCACTGCCAGCCATCGACCTTCCATCAACAAGAACCATCTTCCATCCTCACATTCAATTCAGTCATTACGACCCAATACTCCCTTTGAGTGCCATCTGCATCAGACGGAGTCTTCAACCTAACACCTAAAGCCATACCATCACTATACGGCATTGACCGACGGAGTCTTCAACCTAACACCTAAAGCCATACCATCACTATACGCCAAGCGATGGTGGACTATAGACTTGACACGACTTCGCCAAACCTATACGTTCTGGAGAAACCTAGCGAGATCCTAACGGAGGATAGGACAAAGGTTACTAGAACTTTAAGAACGAACGAAGGCTGCAACCAAGGAATACCACGACACTATCCGCAAACAAAAGAGTATATACTGGAACGACTTCCTAGCTGACGCCGTCAATATCTGGCAAGTAGCAAAATACCTGCAAACCGATAGTAGTATAATAGGGGATAGGATACCCCCGCTTGTTCGACAGTATGGCTCTATTACCAAGGGTAAAGCAGAGCAAGTACAAGCACTACTAACTGCCTTCTTCCTGCCCCTGCCAACGAGAATCGAAAAAGAAGGAGAAAGGCAGCAACGCGCACTAGTCGACATGCCAGACCTGACGATAAGAGAAGTGGAATAGAAGGTCTTCTCCGCCAAACTATGGAAAGTGCCCGGCTAAGACGGCCTACCAGTAATGGTATAGAGACAGATCTGGCCGGCAGTCAAGGACAGGGTGTTCTATCTATTTGATGCAGAAAGCACTCAAAGGAAGTATGGGATCGTAATGACTGAATAGATTGTGATGAAAGAAGATGGTTCTGAATCCTGGAAAGTCGATGGCTGGCAGTGAGGTAAGCTTCACTCACTGCCAAGACCGTATCTAATCTACAAATGGAGCAACCAGAACAGCCCAGTGATGCCGTTCCGGTATCAACAAGGCAGTCAGGGCAAAAATTGGTGAGATATTGCTTGTTAGTGTTGAAGTGGAAAAGTGGTGGGTGTTGCAGGCAACAAGGGCAGGTGGGGCGGTCTGCAGGTGTGGAAGGTCAAGGAACTCTTGCAACACAACTTGGAAAGCACTCTTTCTGGACTGGATGGCAATAGGCCAGCTCCTGCAAAGCCACCACGTATATTTTTCTCTGTCATGGTCGCGAAGAAGGCCTCGCGGAAGGCACAGAGGAACTCGAGCTTGCTTAATTACGTGGTTGATATGTATGCGCAAAATGTAACGGTCCCAACAAGTGTATTGCAACTAGCTGGTGACGACTCTACGAGTACACTAGACTTGAAGAAAAGAAGAGAAAAGAAAGCAACAGTTCCCACGAGGTGACCTTTTTCGTATGACCAGAGGGAGAGTGGGTGCCATGGCATGCATAATGGTGATGGAGGTCGTATGGGCACTGACGGATCATAGCGCTGATGGACCAAGGCGCTGGATCATGGCGCTGATAGGTCCTGGCGTTGAGTGTCTCCATGGCCGAGAGTCTCCGAGGCCGTCAACAGGCTCAACCCGTTACAGCCACTACCCCGTGATAGTTGGCCTACTGGATTGGATCAAGCACTTCGACTTCCATATAGCACCTCGGACAAGGGTAAATACCGGCTAATAATTCTCGATGGCCACGAAAGCCACCACTCGACCGAATTCTGTAACGGTCTTAGGAGTGTATTGCAACTATCTAATGACGACTCTACGAGTACAACTGAGCTTGAAGAAAGAAAAGGAAAACAGAGAGACAGGCCAACGCGTTGCGGAGGTCTTCCTCTGACCAGAGGGAAACACTAAGTGTAAAAGGGGTAAGTGTGATGGAGTCGTTGATGGAGTCGTTGGCCGGGAGATGTTCAGGGGTTGGCCGAGGGTCACCGAGGCCTCTCCGGGGCTCAGCCCGTTACAAATTCGAACTCTATTGTCGGCAAAACAACATTAACACGCTCTGTATGCCTCCGCATTCCTCCTACCTCTTCCAGCAACTCGATATCGGCTGCTTTGGGCCGCTGAAGCAGGCGTACAGTCGCCAGATCGAGGACTTAATGCTATTGCGCTCGCCTTTAGTAGTCTCGCGAAATAAATGGCCGGTGGTCGCATAAGAGGATTTATGACCACGCTTCTAACGAGCAGTCGAGGGCTAAGCAGTCGGCTTAGAGTTATTGTTAGGCTTGTTGACAATTGTCGATAGGGGCGGACTTGGGTTTAACCATTTGAGACTGCTGTTGGTTGGGGCTGGCCGCTCAGCCCACGTTTTATTGATCCCCTTAGAGCGAAATGGATGATAATTGTCAACATGCAGTGATATGCCAAAAAGAAAAAAACCCTAGATAAACCTCAGAGTGCCATTGTCGTTGCTGATCTTCTCATCCAGCATAATGGAGCTGGCAACCCAATGGCCATCACGAAGCAGCTCGCCCTCGAGCCTCCGCCCGCCATCTACAAGCCGCACATCCCGCGCCGACTGCCCGAAGTTGCCACCACTGCTGCCGCCACCATGCCTCCTAGTAGCATGTCCAGAGCCCGGCGGGACCTGGAGAACTTGGCCCGGGTAGATCATGTCCGGGTTCTGGATTCCATTGTGCTGCGCAATCTCCTGAAACCCACAGCCGAGCTGCCCGGCGATGCCGCGGAGGGTGTCGCCGGGCTGAACCGTCACGGTCTGCCGCTCGCTTCTGTATCCGCTGTAGTCCCGGCGTTCTCCAGAGGACCAGCGAAAGCTGCCCTGGTCATTCTCGATCAGCTGATTCAGGCTGATGCTGCTGCTCTGATACGACCCATCGATGCGCCGGCACGACGCGCGCAGTATATACTCGCCATGGGCGTCGAGACGGATGTCCTGTGAGGAGCTGCTAAAGTTGCCCTCGTAGTTGATACCGCCGCGCGGCTGCTGGTAGTGGCCGTGGTGGGAAGGACTGGGAGCCGAGGCGTTGTGATGGCCACTATCGTAGCGGTGGTGATCCTCCTCTCTGCGACGGCGCTCCTCCTCCTCCCTCCGATTCCTCTCCTCCTTCTCCCTTTTCTCCTTTCCCTTCTCTTCGTCGTGCTTGTCCTTCCAATCTGAGACGCCGTCTTGCAGCTTGTGTCCTGCTACAGCACCGGCAACAACGCCGAGCACGGCTGCACCCAGTCAGCCGCTACGATTCACATAAAAACCAAAAATAGAGAACATACTGCCTAGCGTACTATGGTTGGTCTTGCCGCCAATCTTATGGCCACCAAAACCGCCGGCCGCACCGCCAGCCACCGCCCCGAGAAAGCCACGCTCGCCGTCTTGACCTTCTTGTTGGAACTGTTGATTCAAGTTCCCCTGGGCCTCTTGACGCTGCTGGTGGTCGCCAGTATAGTAAGAAGCTGCCTCGCCCTGGTCGTATTGCGGTGGGTTATCCTGCGGGTAACCTCCGCCGTAGCTAGTGTTGTGGTGAGGGTTCATAGTGGGAAGTTGGGGCAGGTATGGTGGATCGTCGTTGGTATTCTAACTTGAAACGTTAAGGTTGGTTGCTCAAGCTGACCCTGAGCTCGTCAGCCTGGGAAACTGTTATATAGATGTCTCTTTGGAGCTCCATGAGCGGTAACCTGTCGGCTGAGATCCCGTGTGGCTCTCATTTCTCTTAGCAAAGAGAATCTGCAGCGCCGTACCGTCAGCAGTGGAAACACGGGCTCGCCGACGGTTCGCAGCTCCACTGTCGGCCCACTTGAACTTGATCAAGCTAGTGTGATGTCGCAGACCGCCACGACTGTGGAACGCTACCGCGCGTATCATGGCTTAGCAAAAGGCTTAGTTTGCCGTGTTTTCCGAGATATTGTTGGAAGTGATGAGTAATCGGGATGCCTCAGGCCGCCTGTGTCGGGTGCCAGCCCGCCCACCCACTGAAATTGTGTGCGGAAGAGAGCACGCGAAGACAAGTTCCAAGCATTGAACCAACACGAAAGTCCACAAGAAAAAAGGACAGAGAATATCACCAATTTGAGCCCAATCAATTTTCCGTGCCCTGCGTGAGCCAGTATGCATTAAAGCCACATTACATCCAACAGATATGCGGCATTGTGGCTGAAGGGGGGCATGACAGAAAACAGTAAGATAAATCGGGTTCCAGAATAACTAAGGTAACGTACATTATCAGTGGGTCGAACATAAAGTGGCTCGAACACTCCCTAGCGCGACGCGTCCTTTCTGCATCTTACATCTATTTTCTCAACAACCTAATATGGGTCCTTCTTCAAAGGAAGGCAGGGTTATTCTGGCCCTCGAAGCTCTCAAACGCGATAAAAAATTAAGCCTCCGAGCTGCAGCCAAACTCTACGATGTACCAGCTACCACTCTCTTTGACCGACGCGCTGGCCGACCTGCTCAAGCAAATACGACACCCAAGACGAAGAAGCTCACTGGATTAGAAGAGTAAACTATTATTCGGTATATCATTGAGCTATCTGAGCGCGCTTTTCCACCTAGACTGTGTGGTGTGGAAGATATGGCCAACCATCTACTACACGAACGCGACGCGCCTCCTGTCGGCAAACTCTGGGCACATCGATTTGTCAAACGCCATCCAGAACTCCGTACGCGTTATACGCGTAGATACGACTACCAGAGGGCTAACTGCGAGGGTCCAAAGGTCATTAGCGAGTAGTTTGCTCTTGTACGGAACATAATGGCCAAGTACGGTATTGTCGAGGATGATATCTACAACTTCGACGAGATTGGGTTTATGATGGGCATCATCTTCGCAGGTATGGTTGCCACCACCTCAGATGGCCGTAGTAAGGCGAAACTGGCCCAGCCTGGCAACCGGGAATGGGCAACGGTGATCCAGGGAGTCGATGCCCTCGGCTGGGCCATCCCTCCATTCATCATCTTGGTGTTGGAACCAGCGGTAGTTTGGTAGGCCAATTGAGGGCCAAATGAAGGGCAAATGGAGGGCACTTGGAGGGCACTTGCAGAGGGCACGGCAATCAGGTTGTTCAGCAGTTCTTCGTTGTTCTTCTTGTTCTTCTTGTTCTTCTTTTTGTTGTTGTTGAACGTTGGCAGATTGCGCTCAACGTTTGCCTGAAATCTAGTGTCCCTACGGCTACTCAACCGCCAGGGCATTTGGTGGGACAATCACCCTGACCGAAACTGGCTCTGTCAGTACGATGGCACGCCTATCGCTTCGCTCACCCACCAATACGACTGGAAGGGCGCACCGGCAACCCAGCAATATCCCCAAGACTCTACCAAACGCCCCAGCTGACCGAATTGCAGTTGACATCTTCGGCTTCAATTCAGGGCGTGGTGGCTTCAAGCACCTTCTCCTCGCGACCGACCGGTACTCGGGCATGGCCTGGGACTATTACCTTGAGAGCCGTGATGCAGATGGCATTCTTGCAGCGCTTAAACACCTGGTCGCCCTGTTGGAATGGCAATACAGCCTCCATGTCAAGGTCATCGAATGCGACAACGAGATCACACAGGCCGTAGTCATCACGGCCTGGGGAGGAGAAAAGGGTATCAAATTCGAGCCCTCTGCGCCTGATACTCCCGCTCAGAATGGGGGTGCAGAGCGCTCGGGGGGTTGTGATCAATCAGAAGGCGACCGCGATGCGAATCAGCGCCTGCCTCCCCGAACAAGTGTGGCCAGAGATCACCAAGGCGGCTACATACCTCTACAACAGCTCGCCCAAGCAGCTTACATGTTGGATATCACCACTCGAGTCCTTCCACAGCTTCCTAGCCAACCGTGACGGCCCCAACAGCGACCACAAGCCATACCTCGGGCACCTCAAGGCTTACGGCTGCAAGACCTTTGCGATGACAGATATCGCCAAACGTAGCCAAGAACGAAAGCGCAAGCTGAAGCCCAGAGCCTGGGTCGGCTACCTTGTAGGTTACTATTCGACGAACATCTACCGGATCTGGAACCCTGCAAGCAATGCCATCATCCGAACACGCGATATTGTTTTCGACGAACATTCCAACTTTCCCTCTGACTTCCAGAACTTGGCAGAGGATGTGAAGGAAGTCGACCTCGAAGCACTGAAGAACTGGCTGTCGGCCAACGACGTCAAAGGCCTAGAAAACGACGATGCGGCCATCGAAGAAGAAGAAGATCCTCCCGCCATTGCCGACAGTAATACCCCAGTGCTGGGCAATAACGAGAGCGACGCTGGCAAAGTAACGACCGAGGAAGTCCTGGATACCATTGTCGTCAAGGGAGATGCAGCCAGCACGTTCCCAGAGTTCCAATATCACTCGCCACCGCCCACACCGCCAGCGGCGATGATCGCGACCGCGTTTACAGGCACCCATTGCAACAACCAAGACAACAATGCCCGCAGATTCGAACCTTGGAAAGCCTCATTTCATGCCGGCGCGGTAACCAACAGTCCCCCACCATGGAGGCAGGCGAAAAAGACGGCCCAAGCCACAGGCCACATCTCCCGCAAGGAAGTCGAACAGCTACAACGAACAGGCGCTCTCGGATCCATCTATCAGAGCCGTTTGCCGCCAGAACCACGTTGGCATCGCGACCTACAAGAACATCCATTTGGCCACCTACTCGAGGAAGCCGAAAGGGAGCACCTCCAGAGTCACGCAAAGATGGCTTCATGGAAAGAAGCCCCCCGCCGGACAACAAGTCCCCGCGGCAAGGCAACTCGAAGGCAGGTCTTGGACTCTATGTGGGTGTATGTATACAAAGTGGGTAAGACTGGGCACTTTGTCAAGTGCAAGGCGCGGCTGGTGGTTCGGGGCGACCAACAGTGGAAGAGCCAGACAGAGGAGACCTACACGGCTACCCTCGCAGGCCGTTCGTTCCGCACTCTCCTTGCAACTGCAGCGCGTTTCAACTTGGAACTGAAGCAGTTCGACGCAGTCAATGCATTCGTCAATGCTCCCCTGGATGAGGACATCTTCATGGAGATGCCCCCGGGCTACAGGAAGCAAGGTACAGTCCTGAAGCTGCAAAAGGCCCTTTACGGCCTAAGGAAGTCCCCGTTGCTCTGGCAAAATGAATTGACAACCACGCTGACCTCCTTGGGCTTCAAAACAGTTTCGCACGAGCCGTGTGTGGTGATCAATAATGGCATTATCGTCTTCTTCTATGTGGATGATATCGTTGTTGCGCACCGCCGCAAGGACCGCGACAGAGCCGACCAAGCCATTCAAGGTCTCAAGAACAAATACCAGCTGACAGGCGGTGACGAATTGCAGTGGTTCCTGGGCATGGAAGTCCACCGGGACCGCGCACAGCGGTTGATCTGGTTGAGTCAGTCGGCCTAAGTCAAAGCCCCCACATCTGGACCACCCCCACATCTGGACCACTTTGATCACGCCAAGTGCAACAACATCAATTCTGTGATATCTTATGATATGAAGCCACCACAATACAACTGCCTGAATCACTGTGGGTTTCCGATACGGCGCGTTCAACCATTGTATCCACAACCTCGCCGGCCTCGATTTGAGCCTTGCGGATAGCCTCAATGCTAGCGAACTTGCTGTTAGGACTAGTCTTGACCTTCCTTCTTTTCCTGGGCCTTTGTGCCTCAACCTGTGCCCGCAGAGCTTCGTTCTCGCGTTGGAGGAGGGCCAAGTTGAAGTCGTGATTGTCGAAAGCCTTGCCGACCTTTTGGAAAAGGAGACGTTGGGTTCGGGAGGGCTGCAATTGCCGGGTCAATTCCACCAGGCGTTCCCGCACCTCGACTGTCTTGGTTGGTGTGGTCCACGGTCCTGTAGGAATAGAACCGATGGGCGTAGGAGTGACAAGAGGTATGGAAGTCTTTTTTGAGGCAACTGTTCCAGGTGTGGTGATAGTTGTATTGGCGTTTTCGACTAGCAACCGGCTCATCAGCGGCTTGCTGATAGATATCGGCCACAACCCAGTCGCCTTCCAGCCACTCCTGATATTCTGGGGCACCAACGTTGCCTGGCGTGCTTTGCCGTAGCAGGCGAGGAAAAGTTGCTTGCCCACAGTGGTTGTATCGCTCCAGAGAGTCAGTGAACTAAGACCGTTTCGGTAGGATTGCTTGAGAGGCGAAAATATCGAAAGATCCAGAGGTTGTAGAACGTGGGAGCAGTGTGGTGGAAGGTAAAGAGGATGGATATTGTTGACGAAACATAACCACATAAAGTCGTCAGTCTCGTGGCTCTGGTGACCATCCATTATTAGTAACCGTGGTTCTGATGGATCCTGAGGTTGGGTCTGGGGAATGAAGATCTTCCTGAGCCATTCAACAGCAGTATCATCAGTAGTCCAACCGTTCTCAGTCGCGGTAAACTTCCAGTCATTATATTGACCAAGATCGGCTGGAAACCACTGCTGTTGAACGCTCTTACCCTTGAAGATGACGAGGGGAGGGAGGTGTTGGCCAGTCGCCGAGATACATTCGATGAAGGAAGTCCAAGCGCGTGTCCCAGGTTGTTTGCGTAAGATTGCTTGCTTCTGGCGGCTCCCAATAACCAAGCCGTTGACTCCCATACCCTCCATAATGCCGGCTTCATCCATATTGTAGCGGTTGGCTGGCTTGATGGCCTTGATGGCTGGGATGTTGAGCTTGGGAAACCAACCTCGAATAACCTCGATTGTAGCGCCGTTGACCCGCTTACTTTCCATCCGCCGTGGTCTCTGAACCTTCAAGACCGGGTGGCGGTCAAGGAAGCGTGTGATCCAGCGTTTTCCTAGTGTTGTTGTATCCCCACGAGCCTGGAGGATTCGCTGGGCAAGTTCCTTGATTTGCGCATGAGTTGGAGGGTTGCCTAGTGCTTCTTGTGTAAGGATCCAAGCGGCCAAACGATCCTCCTGGGCCTTCGTGAGCCTTTGTAAGTTTTCAAAGGCGGCCTTGCGTGGTTGCAACCCATCCCGGCGGTTGATGAGGGTGCTCTTAGGGATGCCGTATTCCTGCGCGATTCGGCGAAGGCTGCGGCCTTTGTGGAGGGCTTCTAAGGCCTGCGCAAGTTCGGCTTCCGAATATTGAGGCATCGCAATGGTTTGAACGTGTGTACAAAGTGGGAAGAAGATTGGCCATGACATGGTTGAGAAATGGTGGATTGGGTGCTGGTTCGGATTGCTGCCCAAAGTGGTCCAGATGTGGGGGTGGTCCAGATGTGGGGGCTTTGACTTACATCGACAAGATCGCCAGACTGGCGCCCCCGGCCAACAAGGCCGTCAAAACGCCAATGTTGCCGCAGGAATTATTGTCATACGACCAAGTGGCCAGTCACGCCTCCATTAACTTCTACCAACGGAAGGTGGGCTCCCTGCTATACGCAGCCATCAACACCAGGCCCGACATCGCGTTCGCAACCTCTCGGCTCGCCAGATTCAACAGCAACCCAGGACTGGCCCACCACGCTGCGGCGGACCGCGTGTTCCATTACCTGTTGGCCACGCGGGACCTCTTTTACAACTGAGGGGTGGGAATAGCCTCATCGTTGCCAGCGATTCCAGCTTTGCCGACAACTCCTTGGATCGCAAGAGCTCCCAAGGATTCGCAATTACACTGTTCGGGGGCCTCATTGCCTGGCGTGCAAACAAGCAAGACACAGTAACCACCTCTACAACAGAGGCAGAACTGTTGGCCCTGGCCCAGGCAACCAAGGAAGGGAAATTCGTCCACCGACTTTTGAAGGAACTGTCGATCCACCTCGACGACCACGTCCTGACAGTACAATGCGACAACGCCCAGACGATTCGGCTGATCAATGCCACAGTGGCTACCCTGCAGACGAAACTGCGACACGTCGACATTCACAATCACTGGTTAAGGCAAGAGGCGCAAAAGGGGCGCCTGCGGGTAGAATACACCCAGTCAAAGAAGATGATGGCCGACGGTCTGACCAAGGTGTTGACCATCGACCCCCACAAGAAATTCATCACCATGCTTGGCTTGGTGGCCTTCAAAGGCCCCTCCACAGGAGGAAAAGACTGATTTGAACGGCTGGATGGAACGGGCACGCAGTCAGGGACGTAGGGAAGAACCCCATGGAGGACCTCTGGGAGGATGACCGGCAGGAAGTCCAAGATGATCAACACTAAGGAATTCAGGAATCAGGAGCACTATAGGGTTGGAATAGCCTCGAAAAAGGGGCCAGGACGCGGCGGTGTGGGGGGGGGTGTCGAACCGTAGGGTGCATCTGTCGCACCACTGCGCGGGGAATGAAGCAATTGATTCAGCACCAAAATATCACCACCAGGATGGAACTCAGAGGGTTGTTCAGATGTTGTTCGTTGATTCAGGAAAACTGCCCTCAGCTCGGCTGGGCCACGCAGATGGAAGTGAGGGGTAGATATGCGCCAACTCAGCGGTGGCTTGATGCACCCTGCGGTTCGACACACCCCCCCAGGGCGGGCACCGCAGCGCCCTGGCCCCTTTTGGAATGATGGCACACGAATCGCCGAGGCGCACTGCGGCGTGCCCGCCCCTTGGCCCGGTCGTGTTTCTTGCGTGATTGGGAATCTGGTTTGCTTCGAACTGGTCTGGCTCGGTGCGCTAAAGCTCGATACGAAGCTCGTGGCGAAGCTCATGGCGGGTTCGACACCAAGAGATGTGGACTCCTGGCTAGGCTCTTCGTCCTCCGTACACAGGTACTGTGGAAGGGCCGGTTCCTCGTCGACGTTCCCGGATACAGGGTAGTCCACGCTGTCGATAGCTTGTGACCCGAGATAGTCCTCGCAATCCACGAACTCGTCAGTCGACTCTTCATATTGCTCTGCCGCGGCAACTATGATTTCTGCTTCCTGAACGAATGTATCACGATCGCTCGTCATGGCAAATGCCTTGACCAGAGTCATATGGTACTTGGACCGCCCGCCCGGCGCGATCGGCGGCGTGACGTGGTGCGCGTATAGCTAGATCCGAAGGACTGTTGGGCAGGGACGCCAAGTCGCAAAGGGGCTTGGATTCGCAACAAGTTTCCAGAGACTTTAATTTCTAGTTCTTGGGAGAAACTTGTTTCGCTGAAACTCGCTTTTATTGTCAGGCCATCTGCTGGTGTCGTACCATAGTTAGCCGAGGGCAGGGGGACTGGTCAGCCGTCAGCGGACGTGCAACCTGCATAGGGAATGTTGAAACGCTGCCGGTGACCGCTAAAAAGGAGCCCGATTTTGGAGTCCTGCCGGGCAGCTCTCCCACACGAACACACCAAGGCGCACACCATCGACGCCGCGAGAGAGCCAACGATGGCAGATACTCGATTCCCGCCCGAGATTCTGCTGCGCATCTGCGAGTATCTCGACCAACTCCACGCCCCTAGCGTACTGTCTTTTGCGCTGGCCAGCAAAAGCTTCTGCTCTCTGGCCAAGTCTGTTCTCTTTCGACGACTGTCCTTCACCGTCACCACTCCAGGGAGGCTTCGCAGGCAGACGCGGAGATGCACCGACCTCCTTCGGCGACGCCATGCATTTGCCCACGTCCGGTGTCTGGTGTTGGTCGATTCTCGCCACGTCCAGCTCAATCTCGTGCGCAGTCCTAGCAACGACGACGACCAGGAGTCGAAGGCCGAACACAATAATGGCGAGGACGAGGCCGAGGCCGAGGACCAGAGCTTTCATGACTACCCCGGCTGGAGTTTTGGTCATTATCCGGCCGCCGGCTGGACAGTCCACCAGCAGAGGCTACACGGCCTCCCGGACTATTCCGACTTTGTCCAACGCGCCGTCGCTGACACGGAAAGCCGACCAGTAGGCGCTGCCAACCGCATGGATACGGACGCCGTATGGGCGCCGCTGGCCGAGTTGATACGGCTGCTGCCAGCGCTGAGGGATCTCATCTATGACTGCCCAGCGCAGTTCCCACCCTGCCTTCTCCAGGCCATCCACGACAAGCTACCCGGTCACATCACCCGTCTGCACCTGCGAACCTTTGAGCTGCGGATGCTTGAAGGCCGTTCCATCCCGGACCCTCATGAGTTGGCCCTAATCGCATCACCGTGTCTTCACAGCGTTTGGCTACAGGACCATCTTGTTATTGCCTGGGGCCAGGGATATGCCGATGTCCCGCCAGGACGCCAGATCCAGGCCCTTGAGCAGATGATAAAGACGGAGGGCCTCGCGCCCAACTTGCGCGAGATCCGCGTGACGGAGACCCATCGATTCCAACGCGTGCCGGTATATAACCCTCCACAGACCTGTCTTCCGGCATCGCTTGCGGGCGCAAGCAGAAAGCAGCAGGAGGTTACCCTTCGACATCTCGGACTCGGCGGTGATGCACATCTCCAACAGTGGAACGAACGGGCCGATCTCAGCGCCCTGCAGACACTAGAACTGAGAGGAGACGTGTACGAGGGGGCACTTGACATGTTGTTGTCCACGTCCTTCCCCGTCCTCACAGATCTGACGTTCAAGTGCATTGAGATGCCGAGTCCGGGCTACTTGGACAAGGTGAGACGCTTCACCCGGGGTCTGCCACGCCTCGAGAGCCTCCGCGTCATGGCATGGGACTGGTCTGTGGCCTCCTTTGCCGACCCGTTCATCGGCGATGGCGGCGGCGAAGGCGGCGCCCCAAACAGTCAGACCCTCCGAAATCTGTGGCTTGACCACTCGGAGCATCTCCCCACGTCCTCGGCAACGTCGGCGTCGGAAATTGCCCGCCTCGGCACCCTCTACCCGCGCGTCGAGACCCTGTCCCTCTCCATCCGCCGCTCCAAAGGCGACAGCGATGAGGTGGCCCGATACCGGGCTCTCGGGGTGGGCTTCCCGCGACTCCGACGGCTAGCCTTGACGCTGGAACTTCCGCCCCCGTCGAAGCCAGATATAGTCTCATTTCTGGCCGATCGGGCACCCGGCCAGCCCCCATACTACCACATTGTGGTGGCACCCTGGGCACGACCGCCTCCTGACAGCCCGTGGGCGGAGCAGATATCTCAGGCTGGCGGGTGGCCGTACACCAACGGCCACATTGTGAATGTCATGGCCGGCCATGCCATAGACGCCACGTTGGCGCGGCAGGTCTTCGCCGCGGTGGCCGCGCCGCGCCTCGAGACCATGATGCTCCGCGCCTTGGGCGGGATGGTATTCCCACCACAGCCTCCCAGAACTGCTCGGTCACACGAGGACCAGTCGCTCAGGTACTACATAACGCCGTGGCTTGACGGCCTGGCAAGGAAGTGGGTTGTTGAGGCCGTCAACCCGACAGGAGAGGTCAAGGTGAAGGAGATTGTCGGCAGGGCAGACAACCCATTGAAGGTGCACGATGAGGATTTGCTTTGGAAGCATTTTAGGACCTTGTGGCCCGAGATTAAGGAGGGGAGTAAGGGATGGTTTGATGACTGGGAGAGTGCGCGGTTGGCGGGGATGTATTAAGCCACCATTGTATAACGTTAGATACTCGGTTATTGTCAAACTTGGAAACTTCCGTTCATCCTTCTCCTCCATGCAAGTCCGTAGCGTTCTGCGCATGCCCGCCCTCCCACCAGGCACCTGTGCCGACAGCAGGCCGACGCCGATAAACCAACAATACCTATGAGAGCCATCCACGGGTCGCAGTTTCAGGCCATGCGGGCCCGGCATCATCCGGCCCGATGGCCTGACCCTCACCTCTTCTCACAATCGTTTGCTCGAGAAAAAGCCGCCAGTACTTCCCCTTGTAGGATCCGTCGTATCTGGATGGCGGGCAAATTGTTAGCTCTGTCCTCTGCACAATTTCCCAGGCATGGAAGATAGAATGAAGATCCTACTGGAACCAGACCGATCCGCGAGCATCGAAGCCAATGTTATCCTTGTCACCACCTGTGTATACCAAATGTGTTTTTCCTGCAGCGTCCTTAACCTCTACCCAACCATAGTCCTTACTAGTATGGGTCAATCACTCCGGGCCGAAGTGATTGAAGGGCGGCGCGCGGATTGGTCCGGCAGGGGTGGGGCGACCCACATCCTTAGCCGAAGTGATTGAGGAAATCCGAATCGCAATCACCTCGGCCCTATACGGGCGTCAAAATGCCGTTTCGCTACGGCGACCGGGTCGGCCGGGCGCGGCGAGCACGAATCCGGCGTCGGTTCGTTCGGCAGACCGCGTAGTTTCGCGCGATGCACGTATATATATAGCGGTTTCGCGTTTCGGATGCGGGCGTAAGGGTTCAGGGTTAGGGGTCGTCCAAACCTGGTTGCAATCTGCTGATTGATTGGCTCTTAGGGAATCGTCATTGATTTACGAAAGCTTCATAGATGATTCCGAAATAACTAGTTATTGCGTTTCTCTATCTCGCTCCGAGCAAGAGCTAACCCCTTGAAAGGAGGGAAAGGAGAGATTCCCTCTAGGTTTCAGGGCTTGTCCCCTCAATGCTCTTCCATTCCAGGTTCCGCTACTACTCCTATATTTGTTTGCTACTGGTATGATGTCGACCCTCCGCTCGCTCCTGGGGGCTTCGTGAGAAACTCGTCTTCCCTCCCCCTACCCTCAGATCATTTGTAATGCGGCGTTCCTTCCCGCAAACGAAAGTATTATGGTCTTGAGGACGAGGGGTTTCCCGGGGGATACGGGTGGGCAAATAAACTCGTTGATCCCCCTTATCTTTCGTAAACAACTAAAACCTAAATAGTTAAATAAAGGTTCTTTCCCGGGCTATACTTACTACCTTGCTTCCCTTCTCTATACTAATCTTATAGATTTCCTTCACCTTTCTGTCGCGTAGTCATCTTTAATAACCTGTCGCGTGGTCATCTTCCAACAACCTCTCCCGCGTATCGTGTCACGGGCGGGACAGGCAGGTAGTTCAATGACAGTGTATTCAGGCTAAGCTACAGTCTCGGGCTCTATTCCGTCGGTACGGGCAGGCTTGATAGTCAAGACGTAGCTCAAAGAGCTATATACAGGTCTGACGACAGCGAGGTACAAGATCTTCAACCTACAGTGGTCCGTACAGCACGCTCCACTTGTGGGTTCTGACAGGCACGGCGTGGACCGCCGTGACAGTATCCCCCCTCTAGGTGCGAAGCTCCGTCGACGCACACTCCCAGGTCAGGGGCCGGGCTTGTCGGGGTAACGACGGTGGAAGTTGCGGACAAGCTCCTTCGCATGTTCCATATAGTCAGCGGGCACCTCGCCGGGTTGGTCGTACCTAGCCTACTTGACCGTATACTTCAGACGGGGACGGCCACCTCGGCCGCGGCGGTCCAGTCGGGAATCCAGGACTTCTTCGACCTCAAACTCCTCAACACCGTCGACCTCCACTGGCGGTGGGGGATCTTGTCGTTGGCCAGGCAAGGGGTTGTTGGCTGCGGGGCGGAGCAGGCTGACGTGGAACACCGGGTGGTTCTTCATCGAGGCTGGGAGTTCCAGGCGGTAGGCATACGGGCTGACAACCTTGGTGATCTTGAACGGTCCAAGGTTCTTCCAGTCGAGTTTCTTCTGCGGGCGGAGCGTCTTGATATTCCGGGCGTCGAGCCAGACTTCCTGGCCGACGTAATACTTGCGGGCAGGCTGGCGTTTTCGGTTTGCGTACTCTTCCTGGCGGGCTTGGGCTACGCAGATCTCGGCCCTCAGGAATTCGTGGATTTCCTTCATCCTAGATACGAATTGTTCGGCATCCTTGGCTCCAGGGGTATTGTCAGGCGCTACAGGTTCGAACCCCATACGAGGATGGAATCTATAGTTAGCGAAGAATAGTATCATCTTGATACTCTCGTTCAGGGCGTTGTTCAGGGCGAACTCGGCAAGCGGTAACTATTAGGCCCAGTCGTCTTGCAAGTAGGAGACGTGTCCCCTTAGATACTGTTCTAGGAAGGCGTTGGCTCTTTCGGTCTGGCCGTCAGTCTTAGGGTGGAACGCGGTCGATAGTAGCGCCTTCGAGGTTAGCCGGCAGGTTAGGTGTTTCTAGAAGTCGGAAACGAACTACGGTCCTCTGTCGGATATAACCGTCGTTGGAAGCCTATGCAGCTTCTAGACGTACTTCAGGTATAGGCGGGATACCTCCTCAGCATCGTAGGTGTCGTTGCAGGCAATAAAGTGTTTCATCTTGGTCAGGCGGCAGACGATAACCAGTATCGCGTTATAGCCTTCACTCTCCGGTAAGTGTGTGATAAAGTCCATCGATATGTCCTTCCAGGCTCTCTCAGGGATCGGCAGCGGTCTCAAGACTCCTTAGCGGGCTTCGCGGGAAGCTGTAATCCTGTCACGAACCGACCAGGTGCAGCGGCCCGGCGGGGTCGTACGGAAGTAGTCCCAGCCAATCGTTAGGGCAGGGCTCAGATAGCCAATCACAGGGGATCGTGTGGGAAGGAACACGATCCAGGGGAAGTCAAGGGAGGATCGTTGGGAACGCTTCACGATCCAAACGATCCAAGAAGAAGACAAGGGTGGATCGTTGGGAACGCTCCGCGATCCAGACGATCCAGGTACGAAGGTACCTAGTGAGGAAGCGGGTATATAGAGCACGTTCTTTAGAGCCTACGGGCACTACAGATAGCTTCCTCAGTAAGCAATACAACTTGTTCCTACAACCTGTTCACCGGAACTTGGAGACACTTGTTGTTACAATTGTTGGAGACCTTTTGGCTCTCCCGAATCACCAGAACCTCTGTTCAGTACCTCAGTCAGAAGAGCCCTTGCAGAAGTTGTGAGGCTCACCCGTACGATTCGTCACAAATCCGGGTGCAGGTATAGCAGTTGGACACCTAGCGTTCGACGTAGGTGAGCATCCCAGGCCAGTAGTAGTCGCGGGACAGGGCCTCGTACGTGCGTGCTCGCTTCATATGTCTAGCGATAGCGCTCTCGTGGTAGGAACGGACCAGTTCGGCGTGCAACTCGGGGTAGTTCGGGATATACAGGCGGTCTCGATAGTACAGGTATCCTCCCCGGTCCTCGCACTCTACGAGTGTGATACCCAGGTAGCAGCTCCGTGACTTTCTTAGCGCTTCCAGGACAGACTTCGGTTTTTCGTCTATCTCGTAGCCCTTGGCAAACAGGTCCTTGATGTCTGGTGGCAGTAGCGGCGTAGTTCTCTCAGGTAGTAGAGCGGGGCGAGGGGGTTCTGTCGGGGCTGGTATCTCGGGTCTGGTCTAGGAGCGGGTAAGGACGTTAAGCTAGAGAGGCTCCGTGAACCGTACTCGTTCCTTTCGGGCTGGTTGAGACGGCAGGTCGGGGGTCGGCAACGGGTCTGGAGTCGGCAACGGGGGTAGTATTGTAATCCGGGGATCCAGATTCGAGCGCTTCAGGACTGTCTAGCTTTGGTGCAACAGGCGTTTATCCCCCTCTTTAGGCAGGTCCTCTGACCTCCTGGTCAGGGCATCCGGCTTAGCGCCTTACTTTCCAGGTCGGTAGGTGATCGTAAAGTTGAACCAGGATAGGAACTCAGACTATCGGGCTTCAACCCACAGTGGTCCGTGCAGCACGCTCCACTTGTGGGTTCTGACTGGTATGCGTCAATAGCGTCGGGCCGATGCCATTGAAGGCTCGCGCGCGGATTGGTTGCCCGCCGGTGGGGCGACCCCACCTCCCGACCCGATGCCATTGAGGATCGCGAATTGCAATAGCATCGGCCCTAAACGGGCATTAAAATGCTATTTCGCATCGGTAACCAGGTCAGTCGGGCGCGGCGAGCGCGAATCTAGCGTCGGTTTGTCGCTAGACCGTATGGTTCGCTCGATGCACGTATCGTTCGTGGTATCGCGTTCCGGATGGCGGGCTCGACGGTTTAGGGTTAGGGTTATCAATCTGGCAGTACCGCTGATTGGCCAGCGCCAGAAAAAACCCGGGGAAAGCCAGCTAGCCAGCCAAAGAGGAGAGAACGCTAAGAAGAAGAAGAACGTCAATAGGGGAGACCCGATTCACGAAGGCTTCGGGGTCGGTTCGGAAGCGTAAGGATCAACCATCGCGTCATCCTCCTCCTCCTCCTCTCTGCTCCTTGAACAAAGGGGAAAAGGAGAGATTCCCTCTAGGGTCGAGCCTTATTTATTTCCCCTCTCTGCTCTTCCCTTGCTTCTAGGTTACTACTGGTATAATGTCGACCCTCCCCCCCCCCCCCCTCCTATGTATCTCCTGGGGGCTTCATAATATGATCTCTCCTCAGATCCTTTGGTGATTACGGCGTTCCTTCCCGTATATGAAAGTGTTGTATCTTAAGGACGAAGGCTTGCTTAGGTAATGCGAGTAAACAATTCCTTGATCCCCCTTATCTACTATCGATAACTAAAACCCTAAATGATAAATAAAGGTTCTTTCCCGGACCGTACTACCTTACTTCTATTGTTGACCTCTCCTCCCTTCTCCCTGCCAATCTCGTAGATTTCCTTCGCCTTTCTATCGCGCGGTCCTCTTCTACAACTCTCTCCCTCCCTACGTATCGCGACATTTCCGCCCGCTTGCCGACCGACAATATAGTACCTTCGATCGACAATTCTACTAACTTCCTTCCCTACGAGCTTTGTATAGGTAGCGCGATGAACGATATCAAGTACGATAATAGTAAGATCGTGCGATTCGAGTATAGCTTTGCGGTCGACAACTCCTTGCGCTGCAAGTACTATAACGAAAGTAACGGTCGCTACGTTACCGTAAGTCCTCCTTTCCTGACGTTCTCGAGAGGCTTTTCCTAACCCTACTCTCAAGGTCCCTACAGGTATAGTCGGCGACTATATCGATATAAATATCTTCGTAAAGAGTGCTCGCGCCATTCTCGAGAGCGAGGAAGACTAGGCCTTCGTAGATACAGTACGCGCGTAGCTCGTTAAGGCCACGAATGCTATAGTACGCACTTTTCTCGCGTCGGTTGCCGTATATCGGCGCGAGTTCGGAATCGCGTCGAAGAAGAAACCGACTTTGGTACGTTCGTTGCTCCAGACCGCTCTCCCGCTCTCCCGCTCTCCTATCTCCGTATCTTGACTGACGGACGGAGTATTCTCAGGACGTGTTCTTCAAGTACTCGGGAATAGTCCAAGAGCGCAAGAGAGTATAGATGATCGTTCATCCGCGCCCGGTGATCGGTACAGACGACGATTCTGAGGAGGTAAGACATTCGCCGTATTGTCGCTTAGGACTCGCCGACTGATCTTCCGTATAGGGCGCCGAGCCTCTCGAGAACTAGAAGTTCTTGTCGCTATCTCAGTTGTCCGTCGGGGACAAGGGGTTTATAGCCTAGAATATAGCCAAACGTCGGTTTTTCCGGCAGGTCTCGTTGTCGGTTCGTACGGGTCTGATAGCTATAGGCGAGGTTCCGCCCTCTCGCAATGCCGAATCGGCTGCTCAGCAGTTCTTAATAGATGTCTGCGAAGATATCTTTGCGGTACCTAGGGACATATTTTGAGGAGTTCGAGGTTCGGCAGGGTAGAAGGGTTGTTTGTATCTAGATCTGTCGTCTCGTAATAGGAATATCGCTATCATCTCTCTATAGTTTCGTCGTAATGTTAATAGGATATCGCTACTATCGTCATCTTCGCTTCCTAGTCGGGGGGTTTTCGGTGACGTCTCTCCTCGAGCTTCTAAACTCGTTCCGATATATTAGGTAGGGCCGGTAAGAGTAGGGAGGGAGGGAGGCGGGGAGAGAATCCCCTAATAAAAAAAAAGTAAAAGGCAACTAGAAAGGAGGTTAGCCAACGAGTCAGCCCGCTACCCTACTCTATAGAAGCTAAGCCTATTTGCATTACCTAGATATACCTATAAGAAAACGACTATAACTATTCGGTATAGTATAAGAAGCTATAGTATCGTTCGACGGATTATTCATATTATTGCCCACGTTCTAGACAGCGATTTGCCGCGAGTACTATAGCGCCGTAACGGCGAAGTCGGTCGTATCGTACGTCGGTTTATACTACCGCCATTTGGCCGTGCACGTTCGGCAACGTATCGTAGAGGAGGCGGCGGCGTTCTAGGCGGATAGGTCGTTAGCCGCCAATATATATAGTATCTAGTTCCCCCGAGATATTATACTAGCGATCGATAGGTTGCCCGTTTAGGCCGATAGTAAGAAGTATATATAGTACGGGCATATCCAGCGAACAAGGAGATATATCTAACAGTATTGCCGGTCCAAGCACGGTTAGGTCAACCCAAGGAAGTATAGGGGCAAGCCTAGGGCAAGGCCGGCAGGCAGGTTAGGCGAGGCGTAGGTAGACAGGGTATATTGCTAGCGGTTCGGCCAGGACGGCCCATTATAGCGGTTATTTGAGGTAGCACCGGCGGCGGCGGCTAGCAATGACGCCTAAGGCCGAGACTAGGGCAAGGGCTACCCGGGGAGTGCCCGAAAGGCTATCTAGTCTATATTCGAGGCGTCGGCGTAGGCTATCAAGGAGAAAGACGAGGCGGCGGCGGCGTTAATCGACGAGCAATCGCAGTTGTCGGCCAATATATAGGTATAGCGGACGGGGTAGCCACAGCATTTGCGCAGGTTCGACCGCGAGTGGTTAGCAGCGACCACCCGGCGGCCGGATAGCGAGGAGCAGGCGACAAAGAGCGGCAGCGAAGGCCGCGGGGACAGGGATCGGCAGTACCAAGGCGAGGCCGAAGAAGAGGAGGCGAGTCGCCGTCGAAACAAGGAGGCGTCGGCCGTAGTACGCTAAGGCGAGGCCGAAGAAGAGGAGGCGTTGGCTATCGTGATATTGGCCGTCGAGCGGGTAGTTTGGCGGGCGCAGAAGGCATCGCAGGCTAGCGTAGTCAGGTCGGCGGCGGTCAATTACATCGAACGGCGCGAGGTTAGCGGCCATTCGAACGAGAAGCCGTTCAACGCGGGCTAGAAGGGCGCGACGATAGTCAAGTATAGTATAGCGTAGGCGTCGGTGATGGCATATATATAGCGTACGTAGCATTTAGAGACGGTCGAGGAGCCGATAGATAGGGAGGAAGTCGAGGGGGAGTCGAGGGAGAATTGCGGTAGCGGCCCGTCGGTATAGGAGGAGGAGGAGGAGGAGGAGGAGGAGGCGGTTTAGGGCGACGAGGAAGAGGCGATCCGCGATCGACGGCCGATATACTATTTTACTACCAAGCAGGCCGATATATTCGAGTAGGTTCGTACGGCCGTATACGCTACGATTCGCGGGCGAGACGGGGGCGATAAGACAAGTAGCGCCGAGGACGAAGACGAGGACGAAGACGAGGACGAGGATAAAGCCGAGGACGAGGACAAAGACGATACAAGCAAGTTGGAGGGCTATATATTGGATTTTTTTATCGCGTTGTTGGACTATGATATTCGCGACAACGAGTACTAGAACGCATTGTATAGCGGGTTGGCCGTAATAGGCATCTAGCCGGAGCACGGGTAGCGGAGCGCGTTGGTATATACGCCCGTTTTGTCGGCGATCGTCACGGTAGCCCGGATATTCGTGTTATACAAGGCTAAGCGGGCGCGGGAAGATGAGATCTAGCGGCGCTAGCGATTCGCTGGCGAGAGCAAGGCGGTTGCGCGGCGGCGGGCGCGAAGCCATTTTGACCGAGTACGGGAGATAGTATAGCGGTTTATAACGATCGTAGCGTTCGATAGGCGGCCGTCGCCGATAGATTCGATATTGCGGTTGCAGGCGTATAGCAAGGCGATCCGGGCTAATACGAATGCGGATAGGGTAGTGGATTGGCATAGAGACGAGTTGTTGATCGGGCATGTACGGTTCGGTATAGTATCGTTACGGGCGATGATCTACAGGTTATTGCATATAGCGCGGGCCTAGTTACGCCGGGCTATATCGTTGTTGGACGTAGATAACGATAGCGAGCCGGCGGCGACAGGCGTACGAGAACCGGGCGAATCGATAGGGACAGCAAGGGCGATAGGGGCAGCGGGGGGGGCCACAGCGTAGCCAGCGATCTGGTAGGACCAGTTGGTAGACAATACGGCCGAGACGAAGACCGGGTAGAATTTTGCCGAGGACCCGCGGAACCAAGAGGCGTTCGGGGGCGTGGATGGGAAGAGGTGGTTAGCGGACCGGGTTGTAGGCGAGGCGCGGTTACGCTACAAGTTTTTCGGCAGCGGCGGCAGCGCGGACGACGATATAGGGGCGATAACCAGGCGAGAGGGTAGGGCCGGGTGGCGGATGGAGCGGGTACGCGAGTATACCGAGGCGACGAAAGCGTTCCAGGCGTAGTTATTGGTATTGATATATATAAGTAGCGGGCAGCCGGCGTATAGGACCGAGTTGGTTACGGTATAGTACAAGAACGGGGCGGACAGGGACGTTCGGGGGTTGTTCGTCGAGGACGGTACGGTAGTATTCGTCACGATATATAGCAAGACGATAGGGATAAGCGCCAAGGCCAAGGTAATCTATCGGTATTTGCCGCGAGAGGTAGGCGAGTTGGCAGTATATTACGTGTGGTTGGCGGTCCCGTTTTGGCGGTTGGTTATATAGGGGGCAAGCCAGGGCGCGGTAGATTAGGGCAAGCCGTATATATAGGAGCCGCGGGCAGACGAGCCGTAGCCGTTTCCCGGGTCAGGGGCGAGATACGGGGGAGAAGGCGGCGATAAAGGGGCGAGCCGCAAGCGGAAGAGGGCGGTAGTATACGATAGGGCCAGGAAGACGGGGCAGAGGCGGCCGGCGGTACGGTCGGCGCGCGAACCATATAGGATAGACGGGGTAGAGGGTAGGGGACAGATCGAGGAAGAGGGAGAAGAAGAAGGAGGCGACGAGGTAGGAGGGCGCTAGGAAGAGGATATAGGCTAGGGGGTATCGTAGTGGCAGCCGGACGTATAGGATACGAACCGTATTAGCCGGTAGATCGCTAAGGTATCGACGGAGTATATAGGCGAGAAGTTGGGCATTATATCGTGGCGGTATAGCGTCAAGGCGATTTACCGACGATATATCTGCAACAAGCCGGTGATCGAGATGATGAATAACGCGGGTATAGGGCGCGGATCGGCGAGGGGATTTACAGGCGGTCGATAGCCGAGTCGTTATTCAGTACCGAGGTACGGCGGATCGGGTTCCGACAGGTCAGCCGCGAGTGGCACGCGTTTTGTATATTCGATTCGGTCGTACGAGAAGAGGAAGGAGAAGGGGGTAACAGGCAGGCGAGACCGTCCCGATCGGCGGACGTAGCGCAGCAGGCAGTAGCGGAGGAGGACCGGCGGTAGAAGAAGATACGGCAGGTGGATACCGGGGCGGCGTTATAGCGGATGTTGGGGCCCGAGGCGCGGTTCCGCGGGGTATAGGAGGCGGCATTGGGGGCGATCATACGGCAGGAGAGCCCGGTCGTAGTAGTGATAGGCACGGGCGGGGGCAAGAGTATATTGTTTATATTGCCGGCGGCGTATATAGCGGCGGCGGGTGGCGGGTTGACGATCGTGGTAGTACCGTTAGTATCGTTACGTAGCGATATCAAGGACCGTTACGACGCGATGGGCATTGAATACGTAGAGTGGAGCGGGCGAAGACCGTACGAATGGGCGTCGATCGTATTGGTAATACCAGAGACGGCGGTATCGGAGAGTTTCGGGCATTTCGTCAACCGGCAACGGGCGATAGGCCGGTTAGACCGTATCGTAGTAGACGAGTGCTACGTAGTGTTAGATTCGGGGGCCAGGGGCGGGTAGCGGTCGCGGATATTAGGGTTACGCGGGTTAGTCAAGGCGGAGGCGTAGATAGTATATTTAACGGCAACGTTATAGCCGGCGGACGAGGCCGAGTTCCAGCGATTAGTAGGGTTACTGGGGGCAAGTACGGGGATAGTCAGGTAGTTCCGGGGTAGTACGATATAGGCGAACGTTCGGTACGAGGTCCGGCGGTACGACGGGCGAGCGGAGGACGAGGAGGATATAGTAGCGGCATTAGTCGAGGAGAAGTAGGCGAAGTACCGGGAGGGCGGGGGCAGGTAGATGGTTATATATTGCGATATGGTCCGGAAGGCGGAGCAGTATACGAAGCGGTTAGGAGGGTTGTATTACTACCAGAAGGTAGGCAGGTCGGAGGCGAAGCGGGCAGTGGTCCGACAGTTGCGCGAGGGTATAGGGTAGGTATTTACGGCAACAAACGTATTGGGATTAGGGGTCGACGCGGCGGCGATCCGGGCGGTAGTATACGTCGGGGCGGTCCGGCAGTTGCGGGATTACGCACAGGAGAGCGGGCGAGCCGGGCGCGATAGGCGGGCGAGCGAGGCGATCATTATCCGGGTAGTATCGTACGACCGGCGTAGGCGGGCGATAGAGGAGATAGCGGAGTAGGCGGAGGCGCGCGGGGTAGAGCAGGCGATATAGGAGTTCACGGAGACAAAGAGGTACGTACGGGTGGTATTGGACGGTGAGATGGACGGGCGGGCGGACCGGATAAGGTGCGAGGATAGGGAGGAGGCGTATTACCGGTGCAAGGCGGGGGCGAATAGGGCGGTAAACGGCGGCGGGCAGGCAGGGCAGGCAGGGCAGGCAGGAGAGAAAGAGGAGAGCGAGGGGAACGGGGTGATAATAGGGGTAAAGGCGGCCGACATAGAGGCGGAGATAGAGTTGGAGATTCATCAAGGCCGGGTGCAGTGGCGGATACAGGGTTGGGCGGAGAGGCGGCGACAAGCGGACGAATACGCAGAGGTCGAGCAGTTCAAGAAGATTTTACAGACGTAGGCGGGGGGTTGTATATAGTGCCGGGCTGACTGGTATGCGTCAATGGCGTCGGGCCGATGCCATTGAAGGCTCGCGCGCGGATTGGTTGCCCGCCGGTGGGGCGACCCCACCTCCCGACCCGATGCCATTGAGGATCGCGAATTGCAATGGCATCGGCCCTAAACGGGCGTTAAAATGCTATTTCGCATCGGTAACCAGGTCAGTCGGGCGCGGCGAGCGCGAATCCAGCGTCGGTTTGTCGCCAGACCGTGTGGTTCGCTCGATGCACGCATCGTTCGTGGTATCGCGTTCCGGATGGCGGGCTCGACGGTTTAGGGTTAGGGTTATCAACCTGGTAGCACCGCTGATTGGCCAGCGCCAGAAAAAACCCGGGGAAAGCCAGCCAGCCAGCCAAAGAGGAGAGAACGCTAAGAAGAAGAAGAACGTCAACAGGGGAGACCCGATTCACGAAGGCTTCGGGGTCGGTTCGGAAGCGTAAGGATCAACCATCGCATTATCCTCCTCCTCCTCCTCTCTGCTCCTTGAATAAAGGGGAAAAGGAGAGATTCCCTCTAGGGTCGAGCCTTATTTATTTCCCCTCTCTGCTCTTCCCTTGCTTCCAGGTTGCTACTAGCATAATGTCGACCCTCCCCCCCCCCCCCTCCTGCGTATCTCCTGGGGGCTTCGTAATATGATCTCTCCTCAGATCCTTTGGTGATTACGGCGTTCCTTCCCGTACATGAAAGTGTTGTGTCTTGAGGACGAAGGCTTGCTCGGGTGATGCGAGTAAACAATTCCTTGATCCCCCTTATCTGCCATCGACAACCAAAACCCTAAATGATAAACAAAGGTTCTTTCCCGGACCGTGCTGCCTTGCTTCCATTGTTGACCTCTCCTCCCTTCTCCCCGCCAATCTCGTGGATTTCCTTCGCCTTTCTATCGCGCGGTCCTCTTCCACAACTCTCTCCCTCCCCACGCATCGCGACATTTCCGCCCGCTTGCCGACCGACAACATGGCGCCTTCGATCGACAATTCCGCCGACTTCCTTCCCTGCGAGCTTTGCATGGGCAGCGCGATGAACGACGTCAAGCACGATGATAGCGAGATCGTGCGATTCGAGTGCAGCTTTGCGGTCGACAACTCCTCGCGCTGCAAGCACTGCAACGAAAGCAACGGTCGCTGCATCACCGTGAGTCCTCCTTTCCCGACGTTCTCGAGAGGCTTTTCCTGACCCCGCTCTCAAGGTCCCTGCGGGTATGGTCGGCGACTGCGTCGATATGAATGTCTTCGTAAAGAGTGCTCGCGCCATTCTCGAGAGCGAGGAAGACCAGGCCTTCGTGGACGCGGTACGCGCGCAGCTCGTCAAGGCTACGAATGCTATGGTACGCACTTTTCTCGCGTCGGTTGCCGCGCATCGGCGCGAGTTCGGAATCGCGTCGAAGAAGAAACCGACTTTGGTACGTTCGTTGCTCCAGACCGCTCTCCCGCTCTCCCGCTCTCCTATCTCCGTGTCTTGACTGACGGACGGAGTGTTCTCAGGACGTGTTCTTCAAGTACTCGGGAATGGTCCAAGAGCGCAAGAGAGCGCAGATGATCGTTCATCCGCGCCCGGTGATCGGTACGGACGACGATTCTGAGGAGGTGAGACATTCGCCGTATTGTCGCTCAGGACTCGCCGACTGATCTTCCGCGTAGGGCGCCGAGCCTCTCGAGAACTAGAAGTTCTTGTCGCTGTCTCGGTTGTCCGTCGGGGACGAGGGGTTTATGGCCTGGAACATGGCCAAACGTCGGTTTTTCCGGCAGGTCTCGTCGTCGGTTCGTGCGGGTCTGATGGCCACAGGCGAGGTTCCGCCCCCTCGCAATGCCGAATCGGCTGCTCAGCAGTTCTTGATAGATGTCTGCGAAGACATCTTTGCGGTGCCCAGGGACGTATTTTGAGGAGTTCGAGGTTCGGCAGGGTAGAAGGGTTGTTTGTATCTGGATCTGTCGTCTCGTGATGGGAATATCGCCATCATCTCTCTATAGTTTCGTCGTGATGTCAATGGGATATCGCTGCTATCGTCGTCTTCGCTTCCTAGTCGGGGGGTTTTCGGTGACGTCTCTCCTCGAGCTTCTGAACTCGTTCCGATATATTGGGTGGGGCCGGTAAGAGTGGGGAGGGAGGGAGGCGGGGAGAGAATCCCCTAATAAAAAAAAAGCAAAAGGCAACTAGAAAGGAGGTTAGCCAACGAGTCAGCCCGCTGCCCTACTCCGTAGAAGCTGAGCCCATTTGCATTACCCAGATATACCCACAAGAAAACGACCATAACTATTCGGTACAGCATAAGAAGCTATGGCATCGTTCGACGGATTATTCATATTATTGCCCGCGTTCCAGACGGCGATTTGCCGCGAGCACCACAGCGCCGTAACGGCGAAGTCGGTCGTATCGCACGTCGGTTCATGCCACCGCCATTTGGCCGTGCACGTTCGGCAACGTATCGCAGAGGAGGCGGCGGCGTTCCAGGCGGACGGGTCGTTGGCCGCCAACGTATATAGCATCCAGTTCCCCCGAGACGTTATACCAGCGATCGATGGGTTGCCCGTTTGGGCCGACGGCAAGAAGTGTGTGCAGTGCGGGCACATCCAGCGAACAAGGAGACATATCCAACAGCATTGCCGGTCCGAGCACGGTTGGGTCAACCCAAGGAAGCGCGGGGGCAAGCCCGGGGCGAGGCCGGCAGGCGGGTTGGGCGAGGCGTGGGTGGACGGGGTATATTGCCAGCGGTTCGGCCAGGACGGCCCGTTACAGCGGTTGTTCGAGGTGGCACCGGCGGCGGCGGCCAGCGACGACGCCCGAGGCCGAGACCAGGGCGAGGGCCGCCCGGGGAGTGCCCGAAAGGCCATCCAGTCCATGTTCGAGGCGTCGGCGCGGGCCATCAAGGAGAAAGACGAGGCGGCGGCGGCGTTGATCGACGAGCAATCGCGGTTGTCGGCCAACATGTGGGTGCGGCGGACGGGGTGGCCACGGCATTTGCGCGGGTTCGACCGCGAGTGGTTGGCGGCGACCACCCGGCGGCCGGATGGCGAGGAGCAGGCGACAAAGAGCGGCAGCGAGGGCCGCGGGGACAGGGATCGGCAGCACCAAGGCGAGGCCGAAGAAGAGGAGGCGTTGGCCATCGTGATATTGGCCGTCGAGCGGGTGGTTTGGCGGGCGCAGAAGGCATCGCAGGCCAGCGTGGTCGGGTCGGCGGCGGTCAATTACATCGAACGGCGCGAGGTTGGCGGCCATTCGAACGAGAAGCCGTTCAACGCGGGCCAGAAGGGCGCGACGATGGTCAAGTACAGCGCGGCGTGGGCGTCGGTGATGGCATACATATGGCGCACGTGGCATTTGGAGACGGTCGAGGAGCCGATGGATAGGGAGGAAGTCGAGGGGGAGTCGAGGGAGAATTGCGGTAGCGGCCCGTCGGTGTGGGAGGAGGAGGAGGAGGAGGAGGAGGAGGCGGTTCAGGGCGACGAGGAAGAGGCGATCCGCGATCGACGGCCGATATACCATTTCACCACCGAGCAGGCCGACGTGTTCGAGCAGGTTCGTACGGCCGCATACGCCACGATTCGCGGGCGAGACGGGGGCGATAAGACAAGTAGCGCCGAGGACGAAGACGAGGACGAAGACGAGGACGAGGACAAAGCCGAGGACGAGGACAAAGACGATACAAGCAAGTTGGAGGGCCATATATTGGATTTTTTCATCGCGTTGTTGGACCACGACATTGGCGACAACGAGTACCAGAACGCATTGTATAGCGGGTTGGCCGTAATGGGCATCCAGCCGGAGCACGGGTGGCGGAGCGCGTTGGTATACACGCCCGTTTTGTCGGCGATCGTCACGGTAGCCCGGATGTTCGTGTTGTACAAGGCCAAGCGGGCGCGGGAAGATGAGATCCAGCGGCGCCAGCGATTCGCCGGCGAGAGCAAGGCGGTTGCGCGGCGGCGGGCGCGAAGCCATTTTGACCGAGTACGGGAGATGGTACGGCGGTTCATGACGATCGTGGCGTTCGATGGGCGGCCGTCGCCGATGGATTCGATATTGCGGTTGCGGGCGTATGGCAAGGCGATCCGGGCCAACACGAATGCGGATGGGGTAGTGGATTGGCACGGAGACGAGTTGTTGATCGGGCACGTACGGTTCGGTATAGCATCGTTACGGGCGATGATCCACGGGTTATTGCATACAGCGCGGGCCCAGTTGCGCCGGGCCGTATTGTTGTTGGACGTAGATGACGATGGCGAGCCGGCGGCGACAGGCGTACGAGAACCGGGCGAATCGACAGGGACAGCAAGGGCGATAGGGGCAGCGGGGGGGGCCACGGCGTGGCCGGCGATCCGGTGGGACCAGTTGGTAGACAATGCGGCCGAGACGAAGACCGGGTGGAGTTTTGCCGAGGACCCGCGGAACCAAGAGGCGTTCGGGGGCGTGGATGGGAAGAGGTGGTTGGCGGACCGGGTTGTAGGCGAGGCGCGGTTACGCCACGAGTTTTTCGGCAGCGGCGGCAGCGCGGACGACGATACGGGGGCGATAACCAGGCGAGAGGGTAGGGCCGGGTGGCGGATGGAGCGGGTACGCGAGTATGCCGAGGCGACGAAAGCGTTCCGGGCGCAGTTGTTGGTATTGATGCACATGAGTGGCGGGCAGCCGGCGCGTGGGACCGAGTTGGTCACGGTGCAGTACAAGAACGGGGCGGACGGGGACGTTCGGGGGTTGTTCGTCGAGGACGGTGCGGTAGTGTTCGTCACGATGTATAGCAAGACGATGGGGATGAGCGCCAAGGCCAAGGTAATCCATCGGTATTTGCCGCGAGAGGTAGGCGAGTTGGCAGTATATTACGTGTGGTTGGCGGTCCCGTTTTGGCGGTTGGTCGTACAGGGGGCAAGCCAGGGCGCGGTAGATTGGGGCAAGCCGTACATATGGGAGCCGCGGGCAGACGAGCCGTGGCCGTTTCCCGGGTCAGGGGCGAGACACGGGGGAGAAGGCGGCGATAAAGGGGCGAGCCGCAAGCGGAAGAGGGCGGTAGCATACGACAGGGCCAGGAAGACGGGGCAGAGGCGGCCGGCGGTACGGTCGGCGCGCGAACCACATAGGATGGACGGGGTAGAGGGTGGGGGACGGATCGAGGAAGAGGGAGAAGAAGAAGGAGGCGACGAGGTAGGAGGGCGCCAGGAAGAGGATGCAGGCCAGGGGGCATCGTGGTGGCAGCCGGACGTGTGGGATACAAACCGCATTAGCCGGCAGATCGCCAAGGTATCGACGGAGCATATGGGCGAGAAGTTGGGCATCATGTCGTGGCGGTATAGCGTCAAGGCGATTTACCGACGATATATCCGCAACAAGCCGGTGATCGAGATGATGAATAACGCGGATACGGCGGAGGGCGAGGAGGAAGGGGGCCGAGATATGGCCGGGCGGGCGGTCGGGGAGGCGTTCCACGCGCAGAGCGGGCACAGGGCGCGGATCGGCGAGGGGATTTACGGGCGGTCGATAGCCGAGTCGTTATTCAGTACCGAGGCACGGCGGATCGGGTTCCGACAGGTCAGCCGCGAGTGGCACGCGTTTTGCATGTTCGATTCGGTCGTACGAGAAGAGGAAGGAGAAGGGGGTGACAGGCAGGCGAGACCGTCCCGATCGGCGGACGTAGCGCAGCAGGCGGCGGCGGAGGAGGACCGGCGGTGGAAGAAGATGCGGCAGGTGGACACCGGGGCGGCGTTACGGCGGATGTTGGGGCCCGAGGCGCGGTTCCGCGGGGTACAGGAGGCGGCATTGGGGGCGATCATGCGGCAGGAGAGCCCGGTCGTAGTGGTGATGGGCACGGGCGGGGGCAAGAGTATATTGTTCATGTTGCCGGCGGCGTGCGCGGCGGCGGCGGGTGGCGGGTTGACGATCGTGGTGGTACCGTTGGTGTCGTTGCGCAGCGATATCAAGGACCGTTGCGACGCGATGGGCATCGAATGCGTGGAGTGGAGCGGGCGAAGACCGCACGAATGGGCGTCGATCGTATTGGTAACACCAGAGACGGCGGTGTCGGAGAGTTTCGGGCATTTCGTCAACCGGCAACGGGCGATGGGCCGGTTAGACCGCATCGTAGTAGACGAGTGCCACGTGGTGTTGGATTCGGGGGCCGGGGGCGGGTGGCGGTCGCGGATATTAGGGTTGCGCGGGTTAGTCAAGGCGGAGGCGCAGATGGTATATTTAACGGCAACGTTGCGGCCGGCGGACGAGGCCGAGTTCCAGCGATTAGTAGGGTTACCGGGGGCGAGTACGGGGACAGTCAGGTGGTTCCGGGGTAGCACGACACGGGCGAACGTTCGGTACGAGGTCCGGCGGTACGACGGGCGAGCGGAGGACGAGGAGGATATAGTGGCGGCATTGGTCGAGGAGAAGCAGGCGAAGCACCGGGAGGGCGGGGGCGGGCAGATGGTTGTATATTGCGACACGGTCCGGAAGGCGGAGCAGTACGCGAAGCGGTTAGGAGGGTTGTGTTACCACCGGAAGGTAGGCGGGTCGGAGGCGAAGCGGGCGGTGGTCCGACAGTTGCGCGAGGGCACAGGGCAGGTATTCACGGCAACAAACGCATTGGGATTAGGGGTCGACGCGGCGGCGATCCGGGCGGTAGTACACGTCGGGGCGGTCCGGCGGTTGCGGGATTACGCACAGGAGAGCGGGCGAGCCGGGCGCGATGGGCGGGCGAGCGAGGCGATCATCATCCGGGCAGTATCGTACGACCGGCGTGGGCGGGCGATGGAGGAGACAGCGGAGCAGGCGGAGGCGCGCGGGGTAGAGCGGGCGATGTGGGAGTTCACGGAGACAAAGAGGTGCGTACGGGTGGTGTTGGACGGTGAGATGGACGGGCGGGCGGACCGGATAAGGTGCGAGGATGGGGAGGAGGCGTGTTACCGGTGCGAGGCGGGGGCGAATAGGGCGGTAAACGGCGGCGGGCAGGCAGGGCAGGCAGGGCAGGCAGGAGAGAAAGAGGAGAGCGAGGGGAACGGGGTGATAATAGGGGTAAAGGCGGCCGACACGGAGGCGGAGATGGAGTTGGAGATTCATCAAGGCCGGGTGCAGCGGCGGATACAGGGTTGGGCGGAGAGGCGGCGACAAGCGGACGAATACGCAGAGGTCGAGCAGTTCAAGAAGATTTTACAGACGTGGGCGGGGGGTTGTACGTGGTGCCGGGCCACGAGGGAGGTGGAGAGGATAGTCCGTAGCCATCGGTTGGATAGTTGCGAGGAGGCGGATGCGGAGCATATCAGGGAGATGTCGGAACGGGTTCGGGAGAAAATCCGATGGGAGGCGTATTCGTGTTGTTTTGATTGCGGATTGCCGCAGGCGATATGCGGGCGGTACGAGGTACGGGGGCAAGCGGGGGGTTTTCGGCGGGTCGTCGGAGGCGTATGTCAGTATATAGGAGTATTAATACCGACGATGGTGTCGATGTGGGGAGCAGGCGGCGAGACGGGGTCGAAGCGGTTACGTAGGTGGATGCGAGGGCAGGGGGCGGTAGTTAGCGAGGGGGATATGGAAGGGCAAATCCGGTGGATGGGGCGTAAGGTGCGGTGGGGAGGTATAGAGAGTAACGAGATGTGTCGGGTAGTGGTGCAGTTGTGGGGATGGGGGCAAGAAGAGGAGGAGGAGGAGGAGGAGGAGGAGGAGGAGGAGGAGGAGGAGGAGGAAGATAAGAGGGACGAATAGAGGGGGAAATAGGTGGTGAGGGGGGGGTAGTCCAAGGAGAGAATAGATAGAATGTAAAGAAATAAAGGAGTTCGAATTATATTTATAATAGTATAGTAAGTAAAGAGGGTAGTAATAAGAAAAGAAAGTATATAGGAAGTAATAGAGATATAAAAGGGAAAGATTTAAATATAGATAATATAAAGAGAGTATAATAGTAATTGGTAATAAGAGGATATAAGGTAATAATATGTATAAGGTTAGGATTATAGGTTAATAAAGTGAGAAATATAATAATAGAAGAAAGTTAAGAATAATAATTGTTAGAGAAGGGGATATTTAATATAGAAAAGAGGGATTAATAATAGTATATATAAAGAGATATAAAATATAAAGATGGAAGAAGTAAAGGAGAATAAAAAGATAGAAAATATGGATATAAAGAGAATGGAATAATAGGAATAGAACAAAAGGATATAGAGAGAGGATATCAGGTTATATAAATGATAAAAGTATAAGGAAGATTAGATTATAAGGGTAATATAGAGGTTAGAAGAGAAAGTAAAGATTAGAGAACAGAGGTAAAGGAAAAGGTAGAGGGTAGTAGTAATAGTAGGGTTAGGGTTAGGGTTAGGGTTAGGGTTAGGGTTAGGGTTAGGGTTAGGGTTAGGGTTAGGGTTAGGGTTAGGTTAGGGGTTAGGGTTAGGGTTAGGGTTAGGGTTAGGGTTAGGGTTAGGGTTAGGGTTAGGG